>OX454271.1:19441341-19861294 GCA_949715065.1 Periphyllus acericola | reverse complement strand
AACCATATATCGTCGTGAGCGCGCTTGCGTATACACACACACACACGTGTATACTGACGTATAATGTATGTGGTGTGGCGTACGATCGAGTTAAGATTTTTTTTCCGACTGAATATTTTATAATATATTATACTATTATATTTTACAGCGAACCGGTCGCGAGCTATATAATGTTGTGTTTCGCGCGAGCTAGCTGTTCTCTGCAGTCGCAATCGTGTGCTAATCGCGAAAAAAAAAAAATACGATCGAAATGCGTAAAAATAAAAATATATATAATAATAAAAACCACTGCATAGATTTTTGCCCGCACACGGCCGTTACATTATATGCGTATACGTCTTATATTATGTGCCTACTCACGCGTCCAGTGGACATTAATTTTCAGCTCTTTGTGGAAATCGTGAAAACGCGCGCTACAGCCGACGTGCTTCGTTTATATTTATATGTAAATGTATGTATCTCTGCAATGATATCGTGTCATATTCTATTCACGTTCAGCAGTACCAGGATTCTTGTGCGGTATATTATTAATCACAACTCACGTGGCCGCGAATGTAAGATAAAAATAATTATTTTATGCTCACGAGTTCTATAATATAATGTGTATGATGTCATCTGATATGCAATACGTGGTGCTTTTTATGTTCAATGTGTTGAGGGTTTTGGTTTCGGTCTCGGTTACTTGAAAATTTAAAAATTCTGTTTTGGTTCGGTTCAAGTCTCTGCTAATTACCTTTTCTGTTTGGATGTTTGAAAATATTCACTTCGATTTTTGTAAATTTTTTAGAAAACATAAAAAAACGGTTGGTTTCGACCGATCTGTTTCAAAATACTTATTAGTTGTTATTAAATCAATATGTTGTAGATTATTGTTCGGCTGTATATGTGTATGAATAGGTATGATACTACCGTGCTAATCTACTAGTATACCTAATCATTTTAGTAACTGAAATTGATTTCAGTTTGAAATATAGCGTATACAGTATAGTCGATGATAATACTAAATTTGCATCTGCACTGTTGGAAAACTGTGGCTATGGCAGTTGATTTTGATGTTCGATTTGTAATTCATTGTCACTCTATCAGGAACGTGGTAATTTTCTCGCCTTCGTGAATGAGTATTATAAAAGTGGCAATTCGTAGACCTACCTAAAGAGAGAGAGACGGATTTGTGGTGTCAGCTAGAGTTTGAGCACCTTATCACCGCACAGTATATTTTTTAATTATTCTGACTTGGTCTAATAATTTCGGCTCTTATTTCGACCTGAATAATTTCCGGTACTTAACAATTTGAACTTGGAGTAATTTTAATTAAAGAAACCGTACGTATTTAATAACTTCAAATGTCCATAGCCCGTAAACTTAAGAGATATATTTGCTGGTCTACTGACTTCTGCAGTACACCGAAATCAGGTGCGCAACACAATCATAACCATTAATGAGTTTTTCGCCCATACATATCATCATCATCATAATCATCATCATCATCATGTTCATCGTTGTCATCGACGGACGTATATATGAAGTATATTGTAATATGATGATAAATCATCGACATTGCCCACGTGCCTCCGTAGATATGTGTGTGCGTACATAGTAGTAATGCATTTAAATCGTCGAATTATCGTTTCCGACGCGTTTATAATAATAATTATAATATTATATAACAGATGATTGCAACCCATTGGTAATCGTAATGGAAATGTTAAAAGAAATTTATCTCTTTCGCCTTTATTTTCGGGAAATCACGCGCATTTATATTATACATATATGTATACTATTTGGTCGCGATGTTTTGGAAAGTCAAAACATTTGAAACAAATATCTATAGAGACTGCACGTGAGTTGTGTGTACGTATCATGCGCGTGTAAAAAACTTACATACACACATGCATGTAATAATATGTACACGTGTAAAGTGTGAATATCGATGAAAATCGATTGCGGTGTGCGGCGCGCACAACTCGTAAAACCGCAAGACGGACAAGATCGAGAGACGTGGTGGTAAATCCCATTTTCGACGTTTATCGTATCCTACGCGTGTATACACATATTATATATACGTTATGTCGACGTTCCCTGTATTTTTATTTTTTTTTGTTTCCACGGCCCAACAGGTAAGAGGCGTGTCGGCCGTTAATGGATCGGGTTTTCGAGAAAGACAGAGAGAACGCGACGTGCAACTGATGGAAGATATATATATATATATACAATAATAATAATAATAATAACCGGTACTTATGGTATAGAGTGCATTATGAGATATTTTCCCGGACGACATATTATATATCTTATATATATATGTGTTATACGCACACATCGTAGTAGTACACACGGGCGACCATAATAAGCATTTCCATTATCCTACGTGATAGAACACTACCCATCATCCCCACTGTAGTGTGTATGTCGTCTGTACGGATTAATTTTTTTTTTGTTCTCTTCTATTTTTAATGCACACAACAAATCGTCGGGTCGGCGAATGGATATAGATTTAGGCGCCCGGGCTCGGGACACAAAGACGAAAACACGACGCAGCTACGCGTCTAGGGATTCTTCGCGTGCAATCATTAATGTTTCCGCTCCGTTTTCGATTTCTGCGGTAAAACGTAAACATAAAAAAAAAATATTCTAGTCGAACCTTTTCAAAAATGGTCGTTTTTCGTATAACGACCGACCGGCGATAACGCGTTTCGAAATTAGCTTCTCTGCGTACCTTCATCCCGAAGAACGTCGGTCCGCGATCAGCTGCTACAGCTACTCGCACGTACGCGCAAGTACCTAAACACTAATTAGTCGCCGCCTTCTACAATATACCGAAAGCGTCTCGCACGAGTATTTTTGATTGAACGTTCTTGTCACTAGTTACACACACACGCGCGTATAGTTCACGATCAAGTGGTGTAGTTATTACGTCGGCGTTGTTTTTTTATTTTCGTTTTTTTTTTCTACCTGTAATTTGCCAACGTCGGCGCACTGCTCTCTGAGAGTAATAATATTCGTCGTCTTCGTCGTTCAAAGTGCAACTCATCCGGCGCGCTTTGTGTTCCAGCAGCTCCTCGCCCGTCATCAGGACGCTAATTAGACAAAACGGACCCCACGTCAAAATGTGATGCCGCTATATCGTATTTGATATATTGTTACGTACATGCAATACGTGGTGTACTTACCGGACGCCGTGGCGTCAGATCTGCGGCGTGCCCGCGTCGACTGATTCGAATCCCCAAAACTTTCGTCAATCCGAAATATATTATATATACGAGTATATAGGGTATAATAAAAGAATGTCGTGCTCTAACGGCGACCAGTATATAGTGTGGTTGGTAGTGTTGCGTGTCGTAGTGGTGAGATGGCTTCGAGAGTTTATTATAGAATACTTATTATAATAAGACGTCAACGGTGCGTCGATTGTGTCGACTTCTTGTCCGTATATTAAATCGTTGTGTGATGGACCAAAAGAAAAGAAAAAAAAAACTCTTCTTCCATACACGAGCTGCGCAGCAGTAGCACATAATAATAATGATAGTAAGAATAATATATAACCCGTGTCCGATCAATAGTCTACGGATTTTCCGAGAGCAGATTGAATAAAAGTAATAAAAAAAAAAATCGTCCTAGTCATTTTGTGGACACGGTGCGCGTTTTTTCTTTTTTTTTAATGTAAATCGGACCGGCGGCGACGGAGGTGTCAACCCATGTCTAATCGTAGCGCGTGCAGTTTTCTCGCCGCCAATGCATGTATATTTGGCACCGCGCGCGGAGTTACTACGTGTCTTATGATCGGAAAAATTCGTGTTTTCCTTGGTATGAATTATATATTATATGAACGCACGCTCGGAGAACGGGTGCGTGCGTGCGTAGCTGGGTGACGCTGTTGTCCGAGAGTTGATTTGAATTTTTTTTTGCCGTTGAAGTGAAAAAATTCGTCGCTAAAAGCGAAACACCGATTTCTCGTATATACCTGTATAGTGTATAGTATTACTGCTGCCGGGCGTTACGTGAAAATACGTTTACGTGTTTGATATTATAATATAACATTAATATAGAGGTGCGCTCCGAAAACACGGCCGTCATAATAATTAATCGACTGCCCCCGCTGTAATTCGTCGACGCAGGGGTAACGGAGCGGCACTGCCGTCGCCAATTGTCGCGGAGACGTCGATGGTATTTCCTCGGTGCGAATACTAAAAAATTAAAAATTTAAAAAAAACTGGTCGCACAATAGAAATGGAAGCAACATCGTTTGGTTTCCGATACGTCGTGCCGTGTGCGCATGTGTATTGTGTAATCGGCGCGCCGAGCATGTAATGCGTGGACGATGCGCGAGAATTCCTACTCTGCCGCCGCCGATGACCCGTGAGAGCGAGAGAGAGTGTGTGGCGTGTGCAAGAGACGAGAGACCCCGTGAGAAAAACATTCGGAGACTTCGGTCTCTGCAGAAAGCTTCGTCTTCTACTTCTCTTCTTCGTATTTCAGTCATTCCGAAACGAAAAAAATAAAAAAAATACTCGAAACGTTGTTCCCGTCGACGATATCGCGCACAATTATCAATATTGCAATGTTTTTTTATCTGTTACACACACGCTGTGTGTGTAATGAATATAATGTTATAGTCGTGCCGGGTCTCTGTCGAAATCCGATTCGATTTTTCAATTATTTTTCGATACGTGTCACGCGCGCCCATTATACCTATTACGACTTAGGGTCTTTTATTTTTTATTTAAATCACCGTCGATTATGACGTGTACCGATGTAGGTACATTATGATATAGCAGCGCACATGTACGCGTGTTCAATATACATGCATGTCCGAAAAATTCTAATAACAAGGTATAGCGTAGTGCACACTTTCTCCGCGGCCGATAATTATATCACACAACATCGTAAACGCGCGCATGTATTGAAAACTGCAGTTTTTTCCGCGATAGATTTCACTATTACTATTTCCATCGTTATTATTATGCGCGTATTATGTATTGTTGTAAAACGCTGCCCAGAGTGAGCGTACAGTCGCGGGTGACGACGTACGTGAAAATAAACGGCGCGTCCGGGCCCGGTGATTTCAATAGTCGTGTCGATCGTAACCGATTCGTTCGGTTTTTTTTCCGCCGGCCGATGCGCGCGCTCTACATTATTTACACACCCATTGTCGTCGCGTATGCAAATAACTATCTCGTGCGGTGGATTTTCGATAAAAATTCTTCGCACACATGATAACCAGTCGGACTGGTTGTCGCCGCGCTCTTTGAAATCAACCGCGGCTCGTACGAGTATATTGACGATAATAATTATATTTACCTCGATATTTACGGAAACGCGGTCGGAAGTGTTACCGTTTTAAACTACGCGCGATGCGATTAATTTCATAAATCAAACCATCCGCCGGTGTGCGTTTCGCTTCCGTTTTCACGCCGAGGAAATCTGCTCCGAATTACTATCGTCTCGTTACGCGAGCGCGCGCCGCTCGCTCGCTCTCCGTGATATCGCGGCATCAATCACGCCGCGGCTGCTCGTGTATTACATTATTCCACGTGCACTCGAGTTGTATATTTTTATATTCGTGCGGAGTTTGTAGTAGTCGTCATTAAACGAGGTGCTGTTATAATAATTATTATAACCGGTCGGGCGCGAACGTGAAAAATCGCAGTTCGCTTATAAATGTCCGCGGATTTTACCGCACGTTTTTGCCCCGTATATTCTGGTCTTGTTCTTATCTCGTCTCGCGAACGTCGGAATAAATCGATTCGCGATGTCGAAACCACTCGGTAGACTTGCGGCACGAACAACGACGACAACGCGTTTGCTATGATTTGTATTAGAAGAAGATTATAATATTATCATCGTTTATACGGTTATACGATTTAGTGCTTTGCAGTTTATTCTAATACCATCGTCGCGTCGACAACTACTGACAACATCTGTATCGAGAGTCTGTGCACAATATTATTATTATTCACTTTTACCGCGCGCCAGTGCGTTTTAGAAATCCTCCGCCGCCGCGTCCGTATTATAACAACTAGGAAGTGATTTTTCCGCGGTCGTGAGTAGACAATAAAATATTATATCGAAAACGAAAAACGAAAATCGATAAGCGGAGTAATCGCCGCGACTCGATTCGACCGAGCGGACACAAATCGCAATCGGACTGTTTCTCGTTATCGGTCAGTCATACTACCAATTTATACGTTACATACTATATTAATAATATATATCGTACACACGCGCACGAGCCGTTGGTTAATATATTTGCATAATACGCGTCGATTTACGTATAACGGTCGAGGCGTTCACGTACGCGCGTGGTTTTATTTTTGGACATTCCGACAGAAACTAATGGGCTTTTTTCGTTTACGATCGACTGCAGCGCGCGTCCTCTTCTTTATTATTATTTTTTTTTTTTATTATTTTTTCTTTCGGTGCCGAAGAAACCTCTGACTGACGGACGAATTAGCTGCCGGGTGATTTATAACGTGTTCGAAATCACGACCGGTTCGACTGGCAATCAATTCTCGCCCAGGGCGCGCATGCTCGCAGCAGACGCGCTTGTGATAAATACGTTGCGCCGCCGCCGCAGTGCGTATACATTTATATACATATTATATACGTGTATTATTATTGCCGACGATTTTTTCTCTTCTTTTTTTATTACACGTTTTATCAACGTCGCCGTTTTCACGCGGTGTGCGTGATTGTTGTGCCCGTTCGCCGACGGGGTAGTTCGAGGTGGTTATCCGATGACGACGAACTACGAAGCCCTATAATATAGAAGTACATGCGGCGGCGCACACGTAAGGTTTGACGACGTGACACCGGTCGAAAATATTATACACCGTGCAGCGTATTCAGCAATATACTATCAGGGGCCGGCGAGTTATTTCCATCGGAGTGGGGATGAGATTTAAGTAATAAAATATAAACGAGGTCCAGAGAAAAAAAATCAATGCATTTTATTACATTACGTACTATAGTTTTCGCTACACATGTTTAATAAAATTACAATATTAATCATGAGATAGCCATGTAAACTGAATTTAAATAAGTTTAGTAAAACAAGTACCTATTTATTTTTAAAAATTATTCAAAGGTAAAATTAATAAAATAATGTGAGATATGTTAACGTTCCACCAGTCGACAGCATATAACAGTGGTGGGATGATGTTTGTGTATGCATTTAACGGTTTTTTCAACGATTTTCTCGTTTTGTGTTCATAGGCTGCGTTTACCGGCGGATCAAAATCTCTGCACGAGGCGCTCGGCGGCAAAGCTTACTTCCGGTCAGTGACCGTGATGCTGCCGCTCAACTGGCCGGATCACTGTGTCGGTCACCTACGCGTCATCACCAGCAGCCAGGGAGAGACACCGGACGTGCACGTTGGACATCCGCATCCGGTCCACGGGGACGCGCTGTGGACGCAACAGTCGCAAGGCTGCGGTCGTCCCGGTGACGCCATTTTCGCCAGTTACCGGCTGTTCCAAGAGCCGCGGGACCTGAGCAAAGAGCTGACCAAACAGTGGGCTAAGTACCGATACGGAGTGTTCGACGAAGTCGGCTACGTCGGTGATGCGGTCTACCCGTCGTGTTACGCGTCCGAAACGTCTCACAGCGACGTCAACGGATGTTCCGATAAACCCATTTCCCAGACCAGGTATGTGGTGTTCCGGCATATAATAGCACTAATAGCCAACGACTACCGCTGATTGCACGAAACTTATTTGCCAATTTTTTGTTTCAGAACTTGCGATTCCATAAACACGACCAGCTTGGTCCACCCAGAAGCCAAAACTTCACTCATGTTTTCCACGGCCACCCAAGTGACAAAATTCTGCGACGCTTCCAGCCACGACCGTTACGCGCCGACCAAACAGAACGCTCTCTGTGGACGCCGGAGTATCATGGAAGTCATAAACGTTCACCCGGACTTTACCAAAGGGTAAGCATTTCGCGTGAAATCGTACTACGAACAACGAGCGATTTATTGACATATGTTTTTTCGTATCGGATTTTTCAGAGTTAACCTGTCGGGAAATCAAAACCTTACACCTACGTTCATTTTCAAGAAAGAAATGCTCACCAGATACGTGGTGGTCATCGAGGATACGAAAGACATGATGGAAAGGGTAAGCATCGTAGCATCATATTGGCGTGTAATTCTTCAGATACTAATTTTAGTTCGTTTATCGCATTCTATAGGAATCTTGGAGTTTCTTACGGTTAGCTATTCGTAAATGGGCTGTGAATGATTTGCCGGCCAACACGGAGGTCGGGTTAGTTTCGACCAACGATACTTCGGCCAATCGTTTGCACGATTTGAGCAGGCTGCATACGTCGGACGCCAGAGATCAAGTGGCTTCGAACATTCCTTATTCTACGGGTGATTCGAGACTTCCAGCTTGTTTGGCCTGTGCACTCAAAGAATCTATACAGGTGAATAAATCGTACCTGCAACGAAGAAACTATACCACTCCGCACGCATTGGAAACGAAACTCGAGACTAATATTCGTTGTCTATTTTTTTTCCGTACAGATGTTGGAAACCCGTGCTAGTCTCCTCGGACCAGCCAGTTCGGTCATTGTAGTGATTGCTCCGGGAACGTCGGCGTACTCGTCAGACTTGGTCAAACAAGTGGGCGAAGCTAAAGGAAAGAACATACGCATAGCGACCGTCACCTATCCGATGCTGAAGAGGGGAAAGTCCCTGGACTGGATGGCCGACAAGACTGGTGGCATATCGTTTACAGTCACCGAAAACCGGTACAACATGGCCCTGTCATACTTGTCCACTTATTTCAAATTGACTAACGTCATGCGCAACATAATGGAAACATACTACCAAGGGAACAAGGGTGATTTGCCCGTAGAGATTCACAGGCGCGAACTGACCGACGATGGACGGCCGGTGGTCACCGGTAGCTTCGTCTTAGAGGACTACATGGGTGAACCGGCAAAGTTCACTGTTTACACACATAACACGGAAAATCCGCTGATCAAAGCCATCACCTTGACCAGCCCATCACAGCGAGTCTACTCGACCCGATCCGATTCGCTATTGGCACTTAAAATGCTCAGCGTGCCGGCAACCATAAACGAGGTAAATATTGTCGCAACGATTTCGGATTTTTTTTTTTTTATGATACGTAACCAATATTAACTAAGATAATAATCGAGTGTATTCGTCGTTTTACAGACCGGAACGTGGACATACCACATCGAACGGTTCCAAGGAAGTCCGCAACCGCATTACGTGCAAGTGATGGCCAAACCGTTTTCGAAAAACGCGTCGGTGGTCAGAGCTAGGGCTTGGACAAGTGGAACGACCAATCCACTGGCCATTTACGCTGAAGTTAAACGTGGCAACTATCCTGTACTCGGTGCCAAAGTCGAAGTATCCGTCACTCGGCCGGGCCTAAATGGTTCAAATTCTCACCGCGAAAAATTCGATCTCTTGGACACTGGAAGTGGTGGTCAGTACAATTTGATATTATTTTAAGCCGTTAAATACATTCGTAATAAATTACAGATGTGTAATTTTTTGTTTTTGATATATCGATCATTTGTTTCCAAAAAAAATAAAAATATTATTTGTTACCATTCTCAATTTATCGAAATATTAAACAGTGTTTTATAACTATTTTTGATGTCTTACAGATCCGGATCTCATGAAAGGCGATGGAATTTACTCCCGATATTTCAACCCGATGATCGGTGGACCAGGAATTTACACTTTCGAGATAACCGTTTCGGACAGCAGCAGCAACGCATACACTTGGCATCAGAGTTCACAAAGGAACATCGAAAAAAATCCTTCCATCAATACAGGTTAGAAAAAATATCTGAAATTATTTGTCTTTTAAATTTTAAATTTCTCTTAAGGTTTTATTTAACATTGTGTCGTCATGTTTAGAATCAAACTGTTGTGGATCGTTCATGACATCGCCGTCTGTGGAACAGTTGAACCCGTTCCAACGGATCGTCGCTCCGCTGTCTGTCACGTACACTTCGGAGGACCTATCGTCATCGGTTAACGTTGGCCGAGTAGGCGACTTAAGAGCTGAGATCATAAAATCTGACCTGAAAGCCAGGCTCACGTGGACGTCTCCGGACATGGGTGGAAACTCTGTTGCCCGATACGAAATCCGTTACTCGCAATCACTTCGGTCGTTGCTCAACGACTTCGATTCAGCTCCGGTGTGGACACACGGTGCTCCACTACCGTTGGCTCCGGGTTCCGAGACTGCTTTCTCCGTAGACATGAACAAAATGCCGGAGCTATTGGACCAGTCGCTGTTCGTGGCCGTCAAGGGATACGATCGAGTCGAGCCGGGTTCTGTACCCGGACCCGTGTCCAACTGGGTTAGAGTGTTTGTACCGTCTCCACCACCTCCTCCGTCGTTAATCACCACGCACTCGTCCGTCTCGTCCGCCGACCCGTCGTGGACCGCAGCCGACCAGAACATTATACCCAGTATCACGCGGGATATCGGGATGAACTATGACCTGGTGGTGCCCATCGCAGGCGTGCTGATGCTCCTAAGTCTGCTTTTGTTGATGTACTGCGTGTTTTGCGTGATGAAACGCAACAGGAAGCCCGAGAAACAATCGCCCAAACAGGAGAAATCGCTCAACGTGTCCGTCATACCCAACGGCAATGGCGGTGCGTTGAACATATCGTCTCCCATAAACGCGATCAAGACTGAACTGGAATCGCATTTCGAACCTTGCCTGATCGACACGTCCGATTCGAAGAAACGGTATAGCGTGGCGCAGTACGGACCAGCCCCGACCAACGACCTGATCTACAACCACCATCAGCAGCAGCAGCAGCACCAGCTCCAGCAGCACCAGCAACAACATCAACAACAACAACAACAACAACAACAACAACAACAGCAACCGCATCCATACCATCACCAGAGTAACGGTCACCTGAGTGTCATCGGTGGTGCAACCTTAACCCGAGCACCGAAGCCGTTGAGTCCGTATCAGTCGTGGACCGCGTCGCAACTGTTGCATGAACACGAGCGCAGGACCAGTCCTTATGGTCAGATTGGCGACTTCGACACGCAGTACCCGCCGCCAGTACCTCCTCTTCCGGCGTACCAGCAGCAACAGCTCCAACAACAGCAACAGCAACAGCAGCAGCAAGGGAACGCGGAAAACATTTACGGAACGGCACCTGGCCATTACCAGCCACAGCAAAACGGACTTCCGCCTCCTGGCCAGTACAACAACTATCACCGGAACAATATGATCCTTTTCAATCAGAGCCTGCAGGGCTCGTTGAGTTCGGTCAGCAGTGGTGATAAGAAAAAGCGAAACATAACCATGGTATAATGAGAGAAGAGGACGAAGAAAACTATGACGACGACGCGTCAAAGCATTAAGACTGACTACTTATTTGTGCGACTTTGGTCCTTCTCCGACGCCTGCCTCGTGTGTGTACGGCACTGGCTCGGCGTGTTTAACTTAATTTAAAAATTTTTTTCGGTTTCTAGTCAATTCACTAACGTCGTAGACTAAAAACCACAACACGTACAACCAAGTTATATTTTGTTTTTTGTTATGATCTCACTTGTTTCTTGTAAAATACTTTTGTAATTATATCATAATTCCCCTTATATAAAAATAATAGTAATTATTATTATTACTACTACTACTAGTAATATGATCGTTTTGGCCCTTTTTGTGGGCCATATATATTTATCATTATGTAACTGCCTCAAAACCCTAAATAGATATTACACAGACGATTATCATGTATTATTATTATTATTATTATTATTATTATTACTATGAATATTATATTAGTGAGTCGAGTGTTATGCACTGTTATGTGCCTTTTTTTATTATAATTATTAAATTATTAATGAAAAACATATGTTGTATACATGACTAAACATATTTTGTTTTAGCATGTTCCACGTATGACGAGTTTTCGGTTTTACTTATAACAAAAGTACATTTTTTTTTTTCATGTCCAAAGTGTTTATAAAATTCTATATTTTTGTACCTAGACTTAAGTTTGTTGTAGACTACTTAGCGAGTAAAGCTCATTGTGTACATATATTGATATTAATGATTTTGTAAAATGATAAAATATATACCATAATATATTGTATTGAAATAATATTGATTGTATACGTTATTTATAGTTATAATTCAATTTATAGACAAAAAAGAAATGTAATATCAAGTGCGACATGTTTCAATAATGTCACCATAATAATACTACATAATAATAACTATTGTAGAAATAGTATCTTAATTCATAGCCATGTGCAAGTATACTACAATAATAAATAATAATGTAACGAACGCAGTTGAGCGAATATTGTTTTATCGATAACGCCAATGTTTCAAAAGCGCAATGCGTGATGAATCGAAAGCACGGTAATTAATTGGACGATTGGTTGCATTAACTTAAGTGTGAACCAAGGAAGTAAGAATCCTTATTTTATTATGAAAGAAAAGAGCTGGGGACTGTGATGAGTTTAAATAGTTTAATATTATGGGAAACTGGAGGTTTGATTATGGAGGAGTTAAGTTTACTACTTCTGTTCGAATGTACCTATTTATGCTTTCTACACGATGTAAAAAGGCGTATGACGATGTACACCGTGTAGTGTGTACCTTTGTAGCCGGTGTCCGGGTAATAGGGCATTAGTTTATTTTGAGCGTTTAATTTTTTTTTTATAAAATATTAGAGACTGCTATAATACATCGGTTGACGTTAAAAAATGAAAAAAACCTTGGGTCATTTTTTCATATAACCTAAGAACAGAAGGAGTCATTGGCTATTGTACATATAGGAATAAATCACTTTTAAATGTTAACATATTGGCTCATCGTTACTTTATGATTTAATGATAATAACATACTATTGAGTTAGGTGAGGATTAAGTGCAAATAAATCCTGTCCAAAAGAAATCGGTGATTTATTGGACTTACTATAAGTCTGAAGCTATTCAAATATCTTACGTTTCGAGAAAACCCATATTCGAAGTACAAATATCGAAAATATTGATAGATAATTTATTATTTCAACTTTTGAATGTTGTAGACGAGTTTTTTAGTTTCTCAAAATGGTGTTTTTGTACCAACTTATTCCTATTTCCTCGGCTACCGTCTTAACAATTCTATATACCTGTTTTATATATTATTGTTTTTCGATGATTATACTCCTTACCTTTCTCGCGTATCCTGAATACCTTCACGTAGTCATGAAAATCAGCAGAACGAATAGATTACAGTTAAAGACATAAGGTCAAAAGGATTTGAATACATATTCGCAAAATATAATTTTAAATATAATTTCAAAATCCCTAGCTACCATTCTCGAACAACTTATCGTTTTTTCATACCTCTTTGCGCGACCAATTATTCTCGTAACAAACCGATGTTCAGAATGATGCGTACTGCTACGTAGGGACACATCGTTTTCTTTTTGCTTATTTATGTCATCAATGTCTAAAGTTTATTACTTTTCTTGTGTATATACATAATATATTATTTCATAATGTCATATTGAATACTGTACATTGGGCCACGGTCCGTTTTGTTGTAAAATAAAATAAACAAAAGGCAAGCGGATGACAAACATTTGGATTTAAACTAACAACGACGATCGCATTTTCTAAGTAATACTTTTGGACGTGGGATTAGTCAGAGCCTAAGTTTGTGTTGAGGCTGGTTGGTTTGGAGTCGTTTATAGTACCTATTATAAGTGCGATTGTTTAATTTAACCGTTGTCGTTGAAAATTGGTTTTAGTACAATGTAGGGTGACTATACGTCCTGTTTTAAACAGAACTGTCCTGTTTTTCAGCTTGATGTTCTGTTTTTTAAATTTAATTAAACAGGACGAATTTAGTCCTGTATTTACGTGACTGTGCTGTTTTAGTCCTGTCTTTCACTACTTTTTCATCAGCAAGTGATTTTAGCGATTAATATTGATAAGAATGTCGTCAACAATAATCAAGGTATTACCGAATATGCTTTGGCAATACCCGGAACAAATGTAGCAGTTGAAAGAACGTTTTCCAACATAAATTTATTGTGGAGTGATGAAAAAAATCGTTTTCTCATAGTCACTAGAAAAGCTATAAATCATTTAAAAAATGACTCTTGTAATGCATTTTGTAATTTACTCCTAAAACAAAATTAATTATTAGATTTAATAAATTCATCAAAAACGTATGACTTTGGAAATAAGAAGGAACTCCAATCAACATCAGAATAAATTAAACAAAATGTACATATATATACAAATATACTGTATAGTGTACCCATAAAGTTTTTTTTTTCTTTTTTATATATCTATTGTCATTGGTCACCCCACTGCCGTACCGGGAGAGGGGTTGGGGGTTCAAACCTCCCCACGAAATTTTTTGCGTTATTTTATGTCATAGTAAAATAACTATTTCAGTCTAGAATAATCGATAAACCATTGATATATTATATACGTGCATATACGAATGACAGCTATGGTCTACGTTATATACTTTAATTACCTACACAATATTATAATACAATAATTAGAACACACATTTTTGGCTTACAACTCCCCCCCGAAATTAATTTCCAGTTACGGCCTTGGGTCACCCTATAGTACATGATACTTATTATTGCGGTACGGGGTATAGTTATTTAAAAATATAAGGTATAAATCGTGTACAAAGTGTAATTTGATTTTATTTGATTATTATAAAATTATGTTTTTGATATGCATTAAGTGATTGTTTTAACCGTCTAACATTAACTATATTGTGTTGAGTACAATGTGTGATTAAGCGACACAATAGTATTATTGATGATCATGCAGTATTGTGCGTATCGTAAAAAAACGTATAGCTGCGGAAAAGTGATATCGTGTCGGTGGCCGCCGTCCTGTCGCAGTCCACTGTTCGTTCGGAGTACAGCATTTCATATTGCTATCCGAGGTTATCGAAAAAGTCCTTTACCGGTTTGAGCATTTCAATATAATCCATGAAAATTCCTGGAAACGGACATTTTTTTTAATTAACTCGTCAGAATATTGCGCGCAGAGCGACAGTAACGCTGCGGCCGCGGCGTGGTGAACAAATTTTTGGTGCGGAGCAGAAAATATGTAAATTAGGTGCCTTCCCACTGACAGCGTGGACCGTCAAAGACCTCTGGAGCAGCGCCGTAGCCAAGGATGGGGACCGCGCAAAGAAAATTCGGGCCCGCAAGATTACAAACGGTCCAATTGTGTTGATCAAAATATACGTGATTGGGGCCCCATAAAATTGTTCCGACTCGGGTCTCCGAGTCCTCTGAGATCCTACTTCACTTCCCGTAAAAAGTTAGACAGTGGGGTTTAAATTCTTTTCGACATTGAAATATTATTATATAAGAAAAAAAAGGAAAGGACCTCTCGCGCCCATGGCCAGGCCGACCGTGTAACCTCCACTACCTCTCCCTGATAAGTGTATATTATCATCGACAAACGTATAATTGTTCAATATTTACAAAATATCAAAATATCCATGAGTATTCATATTTAATTGGTTAATGATGTACGACACTTCAATCGTTAACCGACTTGAATCTTGATTTCATGAGATAACCCCGCAGTATGGTGGTACCCACCCGAGTACCGACCCGCGACCAACTTTTGAATAGTATTGCTCCAAAATAATACTTTCGCCGCGCCGCTGCAATAACGGTTCAATTAGCACCCGCGGACTCGGTAATACACTATAGACGACCGTTAGGCAGAACGCTTACCGATAATCGATTGAAAAATATCTTCTTCTTCGCCTTCTCCTTTGCCCAGAAATATTGGACTAGCCGGTTGGACCTTGGCGTTTCGTTTGGCTCCCGAGCTGTCATCGTCCTCCTAAAAACGTGCGAGTTACAAATCGAACGGCTTTAAAAAAAAAAACTTTGCCCTAACAGGATAGTGAACCCCCCTGCTTACAAAATATAATCTAACAAATCGTAAAATATCTCCCGGTTCGAGGCCGCGCGGTTCAGCTATACTGCTGTAGCGTATTAATAACCGAGATAAAAGCAATAAATGCAATATGCAAACGTGAGGACATCCAAAGGGTGAAATCGTATTTTCTTTCGACTCGTCGAAATGGCGCGCACGTTTTGTTTCTCGATGAAATATATGAAAGTATTTTATTTCGACCACGCTTTATCAGAGTGTGTGCGGGGTTCTTGTAGCACCGGAACGTGTTGTTTTTCGTTAGTCACGGTAGAGCGATAAGTTCGGCGACCCCTTCAGAGCGATATTATTTTGTTTTACCGATGCGCGGGAAATTACAATCGATTTTCGGCACGGAGGTTCGTTCACTATCCGTCGATCGAATGTTTCTCGCACGTTGAAAATGCTCGTCTGGAACGCAACACCTACCTTTTCGTGAGCCTTCGGGGATCGCTTCCATCGGTTTCGTATTCCTTGCGACGACCATTCGTCCACGGGCTGAGCGTTTTTCGGCTCGAGCGTGTCATTACCTATACTCGTGCAACACACGGAAATCGCATTATAAAAACGCACAGCAGTGCCCGAGTCAACGACATCATCTCTCGTCGAGACACAATTGTAGACGCTGCTAGATGCGGTGGAAAGAGACTCTTTTCTGTCCGGCGGGTGGAAAATACTAGTTTTCGGTCCTAGGGCGCGTTAAGACTATTTTCCGCCCTCAGCGCTTGTCGGAATAAATAAATATCCAAAGATGATTTAACACGTAATAAACCTAACCTAACCTATGATGTAGCAGACTTTCAGGTCCTCCACGTTATACAATCTCCTTGCGCACGCCGTGCAAATCTATAGGTTATCTATAAGTTTTTCATTTTCAACGTTCACGCTTTCGCGTCAATATCGTATACGTATCTTTATTGTGCTACTAATTACCACTGCAGCATTAATAAAGATAGGAGACGTGATAAGAAATAGTGTGTGTGGCTCGTGCGGAAAGCCAATTTCAGTCTTGTGCGAAATGCGTCGCCTGAAATCGCACACTTCCCGCCCTTGCCGCACCATGTACCATTTCGACTGTACATTTTGAACAATTTTACCACCAAAGTTTTGATTCCGATTGGGGGTGTACGACTGTACGAGGTACGACTCTGAACTATTGTCGTAATCGTAAATGTGTACCGAACCACACCGGGGTTAGGGCGCTGAGGAGAAGCAACCGCAACCGCACGAATGCAACTTTAGAAAACTATCTAGGATATTTATGAGTTTGCCACTGTTTTTGCGAATTAGAATATTATCCTGGACCGGTGCACGTTATGTTAGGTCAGGATTCAAGTATTGAAAAGAAATAATATTAGTTTGCATAAATTATCGAACGGTCTTTATGAAAATGTGTCAAGCCAAAAATATTGATTTTTCAGGAGGTGATAAAAACGTATCTGTTCTTCATTTTTGTTTTTGATTTGCTAGAAGACCTAGACATTTTTAGATTTTCATTCCATTTTAATTCTCAATTAATCTCAAGATTTTCTCAGGTGACTTGACATCAATAACACGAACAATATATGACTTGACACGTTTTGCACATATGGCTAGACAAAAAAGGATAATATATCTTATTTTATACGACTAATGGCGAATTTTGCAAATATTATTATGAACACATTACGAATGGTATCATTGAGTTGCTCGACACATTGCCCACGAAATCATTTAAATCGATACCGCGAAAGGATGTTGAACAGTACTCGGTTGAAAATTGTTGTTTTATATCACGATAGAACGTAAACATTTTTCCGGAATAACGTGTCGCGCGCACCACACTTACCGACTCTGAACACCCACGAACCGTCGGTGATCTGGTTTTTGAAGCCCCAGGTCATGTTTCCCCGGCCCGGCACCACCGAATTCATCCACCAGCTGTCCGGAGGCGATTCGAACGACGCGTACTTCCATTTGATCGGACCGTCCGCTTTCATCCTGTACCACCTGACGGAGGCCAATTCGTTTTCGTACCGGTCGGAGTATGTGAACCCGCCACCGATGATGTCTAAACAAAAATGTTCAAACTTTAAACGTTTGGTACGCGCCCGGCGTTTTCGAACGATATTTCACATGCGCGCATACAGGAAGTTCTGATAGTCGCGAGAGTAGTGTGAAAAGGACGGTGCTGAGCACTCCACGTCCACATCTCACGACCCTCCAACACCATAAACGAATAGTGATACACACGTACAGCGGCAAAATGACGTGAGACACCGATAAATTATTTTAAACGTGAGTTGTTGTGTAATGTCCACGACTTGTGATAGAACAAGTAACTTGGTAAAAAAAGAATACTGTAGTTATTTTCTTAAAGAAGTCTAAGATTTTCACGTTACACCGGTGCATAATATGTAATAAAGTTTATTCTTAGCTTCTGTGGACCATCGAATTGTACAGTATTTGAAACGGTAGTCTATAACCCCGGGGTTCCGCGTGGATCACTTCAGGGTTCCACGGAGCTAAAGTAACTTTTTCAAAATTTTCAAGAAAATTACTTTAAAATTTCCAACAAAAGATTAGTAGTGGGGAAAAAAGTATATAATATCATATACGTAGTCGTCAATTATAATCTGTTCATGGTGAAATTAAAGAAAACAATGTAGAATTCTTGCTCGAAAGCATGATAAACTATTAAAATCAACTGTATGGTTCAAACTACAAAAAACGTTAATGAAAAAGCAACTGCGGCTTCTTATTTTGTTGGCTAAATAACTTTAACACAATAGTATTATATAATTTATAATAATTTATTTGCAAATAATCCTAAAAAAAAGCTAAAAAGCTAAAAAAAAGTAGGGGTTCCACGTTAAAAGTGGGTATCAAAAAGCGTTCCATGGATAAAAAAAGTTCAAGAAACGCTGGTCTATAAGATACTTTCCCGTATTTATTTCAGATCGTGCGGTTTCATAAGACGTACATTTGTCAATAAAAAATATTTAACTATAGAGAAATGAATGAGAACAAATGGGCAATAATCATGCTTGTCTTAAAGTTATACAATGTGATTACGTTACGCTTTTTACGTTTTATAAGCTATCGCATTATCGCATGTGACTTGCGTCAACTTGTAAGTATAGGCGACCGCATGGACGGGGGTCTTAGAACCTGCGTTTGTATGCAATTTCGAGTAAAAATAAAATTGTTTAAAACACGTCAGAGGTCGAGTACTCCGAGTTTAAGTGGTGTTCTTAAATTATATGAGTGGCACGTGTTTGTTTTTAGATATTTTAATGCGGATTGTAAATGTATAGATTAAATGATTTATATATTAAAATATGATGTGATTTATATACTCGCATAAACGTGTAAAATATATTTATATGAAGTGTAAAAATAAAATATCTCACGGAGATCTATAGCACTTTGTGCAATTTATATATTATATATACATTTAATGTTTTAATAGCGGTTTTACGATATTATAATATTGTACACGTTTCGTGCATTAATAATTCGGTTGTTACGACGTGGTAATGGCTATTAACTGCAAAAATAATAATAATTATTATTCTTATTATTATCATTGCGAACGGAATCTAGGAAAAGTACTTCGGCACACGACATCGCGGTGTAGCCGAACCCCGTGCACTTTGAGGTCAGTTCCGTTGGCTTTCTGCAACGACCGCAATTAACGACGGACCCTGGCCCAACTCGATAGTCTCTGGCTCGTCTGAAATCAGTGGTAATACCTACATCACCTCGCTGACCTTTTCTTATTTTTTTTACACGGTTAATTATTATTGTCATAATCTTGTAATGCAATTATTATAATCAATTTTAATTTTGATAATGAAGTTGAAAAAGTTCAAAGGTTTAAGATAATATTAGATAGGTATAGGCAGGTATTAGGTATTAGGTAGTATCTTATCTTATATCGTGGTTTAAATATAGAATTACATCTCGATGAAATTATCGACGAATCAACCAAAAAACCTCGGAAACTTGACATTTTGTTATAGTCATATAAGTTCTATTAAATTGTATTGCAATTATGTTTTATCGATTTAATTGGCAAATTTCCATATTACCTCCCCAAAATGTTTCAGTTAAACCCACTAGCTGAAATCGTCCGTTATATACATTTTATTTCAAACTGTGTTACGCACTCCCGAGCTGGAGATTTTCAAATGGTTTTATCAATATTTACCGTTTTCTAACCGCTTATAAAGATGATCTATATAACATGCAGACAGTCACAACAAGAATTTATATTTGATAAAATATATTTGAGGGGGGTTTTTTTCAGTGCCCTCCGTATTTACAAACCGGCCTTTGATCGACCCGCCCTAGAAAATAAACTCGGTATCACTCGCATGCAACCATACAGTCTAAGATTCTCTTGACTGTATGTGCACCGTTTCTCAACCACCAGGGGAGTCACAACCCTAATTCCCAGGCTGAGTTCCGCGGAACCTAAGGATTCCGTCTTCCGTGAGATAATCCGTGAAATATTGTTATCATAATTTCGTAGTACAATTATTGAATATTGTTCATAATTCATTTTATTTATTTATAACCACGACAATTTTTATTCAACACTACCCCTACTGGAAATAGAATATTGTTCTTTATTAACGACGTAATCAGTCGTCCGTGTTTTTATGTTTTATTCATAGTTTTGATTTGTTTTCGCCCAACCAACTCCACTCGTCGATTCCGCCGATCGAACAATGATAATATAAACGGTTCACGGTATTTCCCGTTTTCCGTTCGTTTCGCAACGTACCCGTCCGGAGGAGATTCTCCGAGACAATGGCCGTGTTACGATAATAATCGAATAGATATCATAATATCGTGTACGCACCGCACGTTATGATACCGTACGCAATGATGGAATACGATTGTGAACGACAGAATGATATTTCGTAGCAGCCGGACGGGCCTATATTGTGTATGAATACATCCGTTCTAGGTACGTATTTGCGATGAATTTCGGCACGTAGGACCGCAGGTAAAATATAAATATCGTATTTTTTATCAGTGCCAAATTACTGGTACATCTTTCGCGCACCAACGACATATAAGCGGGTATATCAAGTAATTTTGGGGTCGGGTGAAAGTATAAACACTGTTCTCGTGCCCGATCATCGGTTTAAACATAGGGGGGGGGAACAAAAACTTACAGCAAGTGATACGGTGTTGTGTGTATATAGCATATCAATATTATTTGAATCACGCGCATTGAAGTAGTGAAGTAAATTAATGAAAAGTAAAAACTAAAAATGATGCACGTACAAGTTTAGGTGCATTTCAGCTGTTAATATCCGGTCGCAGTATTGAGGTGTCTGCGCAAATATATATTTTCAAACAGAAATTCCTGGGTAACTACAATAATATTTGAAAATTGAATATTAGTTGTGAGCGTCAAATTTTGAGCTGCAAGTGAAATGAAAACGAATTATACAACTATTGCACTTCATGGTAAATATGCTGATGCGCAAATTATCTACGAGGTAATGCGCGACCGACGCATACGCCAGATATGAAACGATGCGCAAACGATGTTCGGCCACTTTTCCACTCAAAATGTTCACACCTACGACACGGTCTCATTTTATTTGAATTTTTTTTTCCGTTTTTTGAATATTAATGCTTTTTTTGGGTAATTTTTTTTTTTATTTTAAGTTACATCTTTTCAAAACTTGTTCTAAATAAACGTTTTATCTCGAACGAGATCGTATCATAACGATTTTGTCTCGTTTCGTTTGATTTATGGATATATTTATCGAGATACATTAGATAATGATATTGCATATTTTAAAATATGGTATCTGTTCAATCATTTCTTGACAAAATTTCCTCGTGTGTTCAGTTTGTCACGTATCGTATGGTAAATTTAGCTATAGTAGAGTAATTATTTATCTTGAAACGACAATTTACAAGAGTATGATCTTGCTCTGGAAATTATCTACTCAGAATTAAAGTTTAATTTATTTTTTAATTTTAATAATTTAATGAACTAATATTATTATATATTAATAACTAATAATAATTTTAATACTTTTTTTCTGATAAATATATTTACGTTTTTTAAAAATCATTTTTAATAGCTTTATTTTAAGCTTTTTTGGAAGATTTAGACAGCTTTATTGCTCTTTTCGAGTGGTTTTTCTTTAGGTTTTTATTGCTTAAAAGTCCTTGCTCTAATAATAATTATTATTCTAAAATGTAATATATCTATACTAGGTGCACGAGTACTCTTCGCATGTACTTGAAATAGAATATTTTACTGAAATATTTCAGTTTGAAATAATTAATTAAAAATACGAGTATATTATATTACAGTGTATTTAAACGTGAAATTTCATCACGTTAGATAATCATTAAATAACGACCGATCGTTATCATTACGGCATCACGAAAATCGTAATTTTCCACGGTCGTTATTAACAAAATATTATGCAAATAATAACAGTAACGTACATAACATTATACATGCATGGGTGATTTTTTTTTCTGCCGAAAGCACTCATTTCCTCGATCAATATCAATAGACTTTTGAACAAATTCTCTGTCGCGTATTATTATAGTGGAAGGCACCGCCGCTCAGCACATTTTTCATGGACGCAAATTATACATTATGGGTACTGTTTACGATCGTTAACATTTTTACAGCGTACACTAATTGTGTTTAATATTCTGTAGATTTAAATACTGCATGTTACACTATCGGATCGAAATATTTCGCAAATTATTTCGTTTCAAAATATATCACCGAAAACATTTTAACATGCGTAAATTGTGGTTTGAAAAAAGTTAAAAACTTCGGTAACAATAAAAAATGAATAAAAAAAAAAATAAAGGTTGGATTTTCGCGAAAATGTCGCGTGTTCGTGTGGTGATCGATGGAACGACTTCAAGTTGTTCGAAAAAAATCTTTTCAAAAAGCTATACGCACGAGCACACGGGCGACGACCGAGAGTCGCGAGAAAAAAAGTCACCTCGAACACGCGTGCGTGATTCTCAATTTTCGTTTAGAAATATTGCACTGTCGCGTGTTAATTTTTTTTCTGAAGTCTACATTATGTGTCGTTAGAACAGCGTTTTTCGTGTACTTGGCTCTAATATTAAATGTTTCATTTCATTGTGCGGCTTGCGACTTTCTTACCGCCGACCACCCCTGATGTAGAAAATCGTGTCTTAACTTTTGACATGGATATAATATCGCTGGGCGCCGTGCTAAGGTTTTGTCCCAAACGTCACGCTGAACGACACACTCATCGCACTCGTCGAGTGAGAAGGGCCGAACGAGTAAAATGCATCGTTTCCCCCCAAAACGGTTTAGTTGTCGTAGTCAATTCATAGTCAAAATCGTAGAAAATTTTTTGTAAATATTTAAATAAGACCGAAACCGGTTTACCCATACCATGATTTTGAGTGTGGTTATTGACTATGAACCATGGTTTTACTATGGCAACCGATCGTTCATAGGGAAACGGTGCACTTCACTCGTTTGTATTGCGTGTAAGACATATCCGTGTATCCGTGTATGTAGCGTGGATACTCGACGACGACAAGTGTGGCATCCGACGTGACGTTTCCAATTTATGTTTCGGTGTCGCGACCCCTAAATAGGTCTAACAACCCCCTCGCAATAAATATTAAATACCGATTACTCGAGCCTAACTCGCGGTTTTACCGGTAGTAAATATTTTATCACTTATGTCTTATGGAACAAATAACTATAGCGTTACGCGTGTTACGGACATTTTTTTCGGTTTGTTTGTTTTTCTTATGAAAATTGCGAATGAAAAATAAAATTGCAAATAACTGATTATTCTGTAATAAAGAATAATATTTTATTTTGATCAGTTTTAGTCATGAATAAAAAACAATTATTGTTCTGAATAGTTTTATTTGTGAACACATTAATTATTCTGAATAAATAAACATAATAAATTCTGAATAATATTCAATTGTTTTTTACATTGTGATTATACAGATATAACAACAATAACAATAATATAAATAATAATAACAATGATTATGATAATATACAAACCACTTATCATCGACAATAATATTAACATTAACAATAAAATGTATTACTTAATTTTCGAAAGCAATTAATATGTTATAAATACGGGACCCGACGATTTCAATAAAGTTGGAGATTCAAGTTATCTACGAAAAATTTGAGTTAAACATGATTATGCGGGATAATAAGTGATGAGTAGCTGAAAAATGAATGACGAATAAACATTGTTTGTCATCATAAAAATGAAAACGACGAACAAATATAAGCAAGAATAACTTTTTATTCAAATAATAAATCGAAGAAATTTTTATTCGACTATTGTCCAATTCTAACTTGTATACTAGTATCGTTTGACTATTCAAATGTTTGTTTTGTTTTTGTTGAACATAAAATCTCTTGTGAAGAAAGGAGAGGCCTGAGAGGGAAGGAGTTAAGCCACCAGTGAGATAATCAACAATGGAGATCTTAGGGAACTCCAGGTGCTAAACGTGCAATTCTCCGTCGATACTATCATAAAAGTCACGAAAACCACCCTGGATGTTCGCAACACCTTCGACAAACAAACTGAAATGCGGTCAATAAATGCCGACGAGTAGAGTTAACCCCGCATTCGATAAGACCCACTTGAAAAAAAAAAAAAAATACCGCCTCCGTTTTTAATGCGGAGAATATTATTAATTTATCATTATCTAATTCTTTTTTTATAACATTATTTTCATTTTGTCGTTAAACTGTTTTCAAATTTATCATTTAGATCAATGAACATTTTATTATTGTACTATTTTATTGTACAATATGTAATTCTATTTTAACCGGTAACTTGAAAACAATTACGAAAACATGTGAGTACAAACATGTTTCATATAATACGTATAGTACGTCGCGTCAGCAACGTGGGGCCGGGGTTCGGGCATTTACACCTCTGTGACACTCGTTTGCGAACGTGCCGAAACTTTTTCACTCGAAAGCCAACAACACATCGTTTGCGTACAACTATTGTTCCCGATTTGGACTAAACCGATATCGATAGGGCGGCGGTTGAGCTCGTAAAGTTACTGGCCCCGCGGTGTAACTGCACTTTTCGCGGGTGGCAGGTAATACGGCTACGTGCCAGCCTAAGCATACAATGCCCATGGTTAAGTCGAACGAGTGGTGTCGACCGGTTCATTAGCGAGTTTTGAAATCCTCACGTCTTGCATTTTTGTGCTTTCGCGTCACGGATAGACGAACATCGAATATTCTCGAAACGTGACGCGGTGAACGTTGTTTTAACGTTGAAAACGATAAGTTCTTTATGGTTTTGTTGAAGTTTGTGTACGTACGCAGACGAGCCGGGGAAAAAAGGTAATGTGCGCGCGCAAAGCCGCAAACGGGTGGGTATAACGCGCGTTCGGGTCATTTTAGCGCGGGCGTTAAAAGTACGTGTGCGCGAAACGAGTCGCGAAAAAGGTGAAATGCGCGGGCAAACGGTTAGCGGCCGTACTATACCTATACTATACGAATGTAAATATAACGTAATGCGAGTTCTTAGGTCGAGGAAACGTACATTAGTTTTTATTACGAGCGAAGCCTTGAGGTCCCTATTGCGAAACACAATACGAGTGCCCCCAGCCCCGACCTTGGTTTTCGCACGTTATTCCTCGTTTTCCATCATGCGAACAGTACTATTGTACCACGAACACAACACATTACGGTCGGATAACGAATCGCAGATGTGCGCGCGTGTACACCATAATAGAACGCGTTGTAACAATGCGATTTTGAATTTCAGCCACCGTAACGATGGCGGGCATACACTATCAGACGTCGAAAACGTATAATTATACGGCCGTGTAAATGACCAGTAACGATAATTACACACAGATATCGATCGTAAGATGTACAGTGCAGTCCAGGTACACTACGCTTACTATTCCATTACGATCGCGCATCGGTTGCCGCCAAATATTATTTTGGCAAAAAGTTTTCGGTGAGGACACGAACACGGTGATATAAACTGTGTGCACGCGCGTACGCGATCCAACAACTCATCGCACATCCAAGCAAGCTGACGTCACAACGATTCGTGGGCTACGCTTGATGTTAAGTGACATTTTTCGAGCGCGGGGGAAACTTTCTAAAAGTTGCTCGTTTTTTTTTTTTTTTTGGTCGGAGGTACAGTAAACATGATGGTGTACGCAGTAAAATAGTGATATTCGATAAAGGCGCGTATAGTTATAGTTCTCACCGAAGATAATATGTGTTATCCCCGGATAGGATTGAGCGCGAATGATAAAAATGGCAACTTTAGAACACGTGGCATTTTATATCTCTGTATATATCTTGCGTTTGAAACTATTAAAATAGCTTTGCCTTAGATGTTGTTACGTTTCTAAGTTTACCGGCGTCGGAGCGACAAAAAAAATTTGCATCCATCAAAATTTGTCGGAAAGTCAGTTTTAGCTTCTTAGATTGTAAGTATAGTCACAGGTGACTTGTACACCCAGTAAAAGCACTTTTAAAAACTGTCGAAAACCAGAAAACCATCGGTGGAAATCGTACAGCACCTCGTTGCCGGGACAAAATATAAATGATAGATACCCGTGCGTCGGGACCGTTAGAAATAACAAACCTATACACGGCTACTAGAAACTGTCTTTTTAGTTCGTAGGGCTTATTGTCATATATTTATTGTGTTTGTGTAGCTCACGTGCCGCTACCGTGGACGTGCGTGGCCATGCAGAGTTTTCGAAACGTATAATGTACTGGCAGCTTTCGGGCCGAGTGTAGAAAAACACGTGGAGACGTGCCGTTTTCCGTTGGTCAGCCCTCGATGCCGATTAGACGCAATTTACCGCAATAGGTATTGAAAAAAAAAACCACACATCATCATCACGGTAAAACCAAATGAGTGTAAGTCATCATATTATAATTTATAACGTTACGCGTCTCGCGTCGTGTGTCGGGCATTAATTAATAATTGTATTCAAGCTTAATGTTATACCACTTAAAGTTATTCCATTGCAGGTACATCGTAGTCATAAGCGGAAATGGGGTGGGGGGGGGCTTGAGGGGACTATGCCCCCTAAAAACGTGCAAATAGAAAAATTAGCATCCTCAAATAACTGGTCACTGCAGGTTACTGCAGTAGATAATATAAGTAATATGTGTATATTAACTTTCAATTCAAATATTGTTTGAACGAGAATAAAAAATTTACAATTTTAGAAAAAAAATCAGCTGTGATATATTTTTTGATTCCATTACCAAACTCTATAGACCACAGTGGTACAGCGTTATAAACATTAAAGTATTAATGTATTAATATGTCAAACGATCAAATAAACATTTACAACCTAATAAATAATTGATGATTATAAGTGATTTAGGAACTTTGGACACAGGCCCTGTTCATCCATTTCTAAAAGTAGGTATTTTTAGTTTTTACTTGTACTTGTATAATATTGATTTAAAACAATATAACACATAAATCTATCTACTTGAGGTTGATATATTTTTTGTAGCTTATAACTGCTTTATTCTGAAATGAGAAGAATTAAAACATGGCTGAGGCACAATAGATTCAACAGTTTAGGTAGCATTATTATGGTAAATGATACTTACAAAAAATTTGATAGAGAAGCTATAATGGATTCATTTGGAAAAAAAATTGATATATTATTTTAAAACGAATATATTTTAGTTTCGTTACAAAGAGTTTTCACTGTACATCTTTTCTCAAGTATACGTATGAGTATATCAGTGTAAGTATAGTGTAGTATGTCTAAAATAAATCACGCTTTGGTTTTCCATGGTGTTCAGACTTATATTATATTTTTAATTTCAGAGAGTGGCTTTGATATGCAATAAAGTATTTTTAAATATCAGCCCCCTCTAAAATTATAGCAAATTTCCGCCAATATTCATAGTCAGTTATAGATCGGTATCGTGAAAAGTTTCATTTTACTCACATATGATAATATTATAACATTACGATGCGCGTGAGCATTAATTATTAATGTGTTGCACATTTGGGTCATAATTTATCGATCGCGTTCACTGTGATAAAAAACGCGTTTATATTGTGACTGTATATTTTTGATTGAATCGTTAAACAAATATTGACTTTTTAATAAAAATATGTATGATGTCATAAGCCGTCATGTTCAAGTAATCATGCAATATGTACGAACAGAGGTGAGCGTTCCTTTTGATTTCCATATCGTCACAGTGGTTGTACTTCCATGCTATGGTCAATTATAATTACTGAATTAAGCATGGATATCAGCTAGCGTAATACTCAAACCTATACTTGAATTTTAATTCGTACCAATGAAAACGTTAATTGTTTAGTACAACAATGATGTGTGGTTGGTAACCGAAGAGTAAGTTTTAGCATGTAACCTCAAACCGTACACCTATATAATATGTCCTTAAAAAAAATAAAATTACTACTAGATAAATGAAAATAATTACTATTAATGTCCCATTGTCCGGACAGATATTGTCAATTGCAGTATTTACCGGTATGAATCATTTCAGAAAAAAAAATTAGATGCCATCGTTTCCGTCAAATTAGTGGTTTTTTTTTTTTTTGCTTATGAATTTAATCCAGCCATTGTTTATTGAACATATTATAATTTTTATGTTTCAAAATGTAGACGCGAGCAACGATAAACTTTTAATGACTATTATACGCGTGTCAGAGCTGCAATACCGGGAGAACAGAAACAATGTAATTTCTCAAAAGTTTAAATAAGTATATGAAAAAATTGTTTTACGATTGAATACATTCGGCACAATGACTGCACAACTCATTACAGGTATAGGCCAAGATGTTCCATGAAAACGTATACATCAATCACATAAACAGGATTTTCAATATTTTTAAGTGAAAATACCATACCGTTTCCAATTTATTTATTTTGATCGCTTACAGAATTTGACTACATCTGCATTCACAGTTTTGTCGGTTCGTAATTCACAGACTTTTCACTCGCGGTGTGAGCACCCGGCACCGTAACACAGGAGTGGAATTAAATCAATTTTTAATTATCTCACTTCGATTGTTGACATTATCGAACAATTTTTGAAAATTTAAAACCTATTAATAGGTGCGACAATGCACTTGTGTTGATAAAAACTGGTACGATTAGTCGTACGGATTTCATTCGATGCGCCTTTTTGCGAACAATGTTGACTAGTGGTTGACCGTTGGTTTCAAGCAGATAAAGATTATCGTTAGAGCTGACTCTGGACCATGCTACATTAAATGGTCCGCGTACAAAACATGTCATCGACAAGTGGTATTTTGAAGGTTCGACCGTGCGTTATATTCTATGTTTGAAAAAGAACTGCTGAGATTGGATCTAATTACTCGTATTTTCGGTACTTAAAGACTGCGTGCCAACAATTGATATTAATACAACAAGATATATCAAATTCAATGAACGATTCAAGATCGGCCCTGGGATATCAAAAGACAATATATAAACATGCCGTGCGATACCGAAGACACATGTTCAACTATAATTTGTCAGATTTTCTTACTGCGAAAACATTTTTATTTACATATTTAACTATGCCTACGTTTTAAGTTGAAAAATTATCTGCAGAACAAAAAAAAACCGCATGCGAATCGAGCTAGTAATTGTTATGTTTATTCCGGACAGAAAAAAGGGTTACCTATCTACTGTTTTATATATATATATATATATGTATAAGAATAATGGATGTACCTGGTTAAAACTGATCTGTTTTAGACTCGCACAAATTGCTTTAATACGGAAGTACTTCAACAAAACAACAGTTTTTCTGCTTTACTAACAATCTATAAATAAGATCTCATCAAATATTTTCATTTTTTTCATTTTACATAAGTTCTGCACAGTTGTACAAATTATGTTTATACATGTTTGCCTTGTTCAGAATCTAAACATGATATCGTAGATCTTAGATATATGAAGTTTATAGCGAACAATGGAACAAGACCGTTGAGATTCCTATCGTAAGACTGGTCGAAAGTGATCACTTAGAATTTAGTTGGGCATATCTTTAAAACAAATACTACATTAAAAATAATTATCCTAGTTCTAAAATGAACTCAGACCAAGACAATCATTTCAATGCAAAGTTCTATTAATCCTAATACACATTCAGCAAAATGAATAAAAAACAAATTCTAAATACATCAAATATTTATATTGGAAATGTAAACCTAATTAAAAATAATATAATCAATAATTTTAATGATAACCGTTATCTGAAAATAAAGAAACAATACTTTATAATTTAAGCGTTTAGTGACTACTATTTAGCATTGAAATAAGTTAAAACTAAAAAAAAAAAACTAAACAATATCTAAAAAATATTGCTGTCAAAAGCTATGATTTATATTAAAATAACGATTATTAATTATTATGAGTAATAGTTCTAAGTCGATTATATGACCAATTTTTGCTATACATTATTTTCAAAAACTCTGATGTATTACATTTTACCTATACGACTGAATATATTATTGTGTACATTGAACTTCATCTATTTACTTGGTATACCTATTTTAGCAAAGCAATAGGTTGAGACTCTTTTGCGCACATATTAATATATTTATTAAATTTATGACAACTCGTTTGCGCACAAAATTATGAACAATGGAAACCTGCTTGTAGGTACGGTTTTGGGTGTACAGGGTGTCTTAAAGTATAACGATTATTTTCAATCATGGTTTCCCATCAGTTGTCTATCAGTTATCTATCAGTAATAGGGACTTCATAATCGTGATTTCTGTGCTCATCAAGTGCATGAGTCGTGATGGAACTTTTACGTATGCGCCAAAATATTTCATGCAATTGTATACAATTCATGCTTATACAAATTATTATTATTTACCAGTAGTAAACTGTTTTTTAAAAAATAAACATGCATCAACATATGTGTCTATGTGGAAAACCATAATGAACTTGTCAATGCAGTTAGTAGGAAAAAACTTAAGTGTAAAAATATTTCATGCAGATTTTGAAAAAGCTGCACACACTGCTGTTCTTCAGAGTTTTCCGCAGTGTAAAATAGTTTGCTGTAAATTCCATTTAGGACAAAGTTGGTTCAAGCGTTTGCAGAAAAATAAAAGTTTATTTAAAGAATACTCAAAAAATGATTCTGAAGTTGGAAGGTGGCTTAAATATTTTTTCGGTTTACCTTATTTAGACCCTAATGACGTTTCGGACGCATTCACTGAAATAATTTCAATAGCACCAAGTAACGTAAGTATGGATTTTCCTGACTATATATTAAAAAATTATGTTGATGTTGATGCCGATTTTGAGCCAGAATTATGGGCTAGTGAACCAGACAATAGCCCAAGAACAACGAACGGAGCTGAAAACTTTCACATGCATTTCAATAGTCAATTTTATACCCCCCACCCTCATATTCACCAAATTATTCAAACACTTATGGAAATTCAAGTCGATACTGATTTAAAAATTAATTCACTAAAAAAAAATAAAGGAAATACCCGTAGAAAAGAAGTATTAAAAAAACAAAATTATATGAAAAAAATATACTCTGATTATAAATCTAAAAAAGTTGACATTTTAACATATTTAATGCAAACGCGTACCAATATATAAACATCAGAATTATTTTTATTATTTAATTATTTAACTTAATTGTCAACAAATTATTGCAATTGTAAATAAAATTATTTTAGGTACACAGGTTATGTACACCCTATACGTGGGTAAATTTCTTCGAAAAAAGGTTTCTATTGTTCGCAAATTGTGCGCAAATAAGTTGTGTTTTTGTGCGCAAACGAGTCGTGAAAAATGTAAATGTGCGCAAACGGGTTGTAGCCAAAGCAATATGAACCACTTATATCCCTACCTCTACGGGAGGCAACTCGCGTATTATTTTGAACTACCTGACCACGGGAGGAAAGCAGTCCATAATATTAGGCGAGTCAAATAGTTTGGGAGGTAACTATAATAATAATGGATTTTATCACACGACATATTTTGTTAACTTTAATTACAACTTGCCGTAAAGTTAATTATTCTTTTTATTATTTCTTTAACGTTTGGAGTACACGAGCTCTTTTATGGTCGTTACCAAAATGGTATACAATGGACATAGTTATTCAATCAGTGTATTATGTTATAGGTACGACGGTTTATTTTTCGAAAAATATAAAAATTATAATAAACACTTTTCTTGGTCGTCGTTATTATTATTCCAATTGTAGCTATTTTTCGGTGGGTGGCCATTACGGGCGATGTACCTACTCACGCCAGCCGATTACTGCTGTGCACACGAATCGAGTATGGAAAAAAATACATGAATAATAATTACAAAGCACACTAAACGTGTATTTGCGAGGCACACGAAGCGAATAAAATAACGTTGTAACGTGAAATAAATTATTTGGGCGGGTGTGATTTTTTTACGACTGAAAAATATTCGCGGTATTTTATTTAGTCATAAAAAATATGGAGAGTATTCATCATTTTCACTACTATTTAGGAGGCACAAAGTCCAAATTTGATCGAAAGCCGAAACAAACAACCATGGACCTTATACGCGATGAACGTGGATAATAGATCAAAATAATGCATAAGTATATTCGAAGATGAGATCACAGTATTTTCCATCACCTTCGAGTATACTTTTGAATTTGGGTCTATTATTCGTTTTCATTGCGTATAAGGTCTCACCTATTGCCCATGGTTCGAAGTCGGTTCTCGTGTAATTAATGACGATGAATAATTTCAATTTTTTTATAACCATCTCTACGAAAATTAATTATACTAAGTATAGCCCAATAAAATATGTCGTGCATTCTTATTGTAAGCTATCGATTATCATGGGATATTTCGACTTATAATCATCACTAACATTCATAATATTTATGGAAGTAGTGGCGTTTATAGTGCAGGGCATTTAAGGAAGATTACTTTGACTTTAACGTTAATTCTCTCTTCTCATAAACATACTCTAGCGCTAGAGGTAAACTACGTTCATAACGACTACAAAAGTATCAATATCAATATGATGAAAATGTGTCGTAAAAGATCTTTTTGTCATTCAATGTTTATTAATCAGGAAGGAACTTTTAACTACCAGGTGATCTTCACTATACTCGAAAGTTTTCTTTTTGCTACGCAAGATGTATTCATTTAAGTTGGAAATCAATATTTTTCCCGAACTCGGTTGTATATAAATAGGACAATGAACTCATTAAGGTTAATTCAATATTGCGTGATTGAAAAAAAAACATCTGCTAGCGGTGAGTTTTTTTATAAACCTTGTTCGCGCACAGTTAAAACTGTTTATTCTTCGTCGCCTTTTTAATATCGATGATGTTTTCGTACAGTTTCTGCAGAGCAAATGTTGAAAATCAAAACTCAAACCGTAAAGCAGAAACACCGGTTACTTTTAAGTCATTGCGAGATACGATTAAAAAATAAGCTTATTATCTCAACGCTGTGCCATACCGCAATATAGAAGCTGATATTATGGTATAAGCTGCGGTCAAAGAACTGAAAGAAGGGACAAGAGTCATGGGAGCGTTACAATTAGTGATGATCGAAGCATGTGCGAATAAGTTTCATCCCGCCAAACATCTGACGTTGTATCCTATCGAACAAAGAACACATTTTTTTACCCATAGACTATACTTTTACGACATGTTGAATTACGTAGAGACCAGCGTTCACATACGTTATTTTTAACCAAAGTAGGCGGTAGTCTAAAAAATTCAAGAATTCCGAGATAATGTACCGATACACTTTTGGAGAAATTAGATACTGGGTTAGAAAATCATTATACTGCGATGACATTCGTAAACTTCTCAGTGGTAACGACTTTTCGTCCTGCTCTACCTACATCCAATCGATTGTTTATGATCTACACAGTGTACAGTAATATCTATAAGGGACCCACATAGGGGGGAGGGTTCTTAGATCTGCACTTTAGGTTAGTTTTGGGGGCTGCCTGATTGGAAGTAATATTTTTAATATTATCTAATGTTTTAATATTTCGGTATTGAATATACTTCGATGCTTACATAAGGTTTTGGTCATTTTTTAACACCCAATTGTATTTTGTAAGTTTGTCGTATTTTTAACTAAATGCAATATAGCTATATAAGAATACAATATACTAATAAAGATAAAGCTAACACGATCAACTTTAATGCATCATAATGTCATATTATGATCATCAAGTTTGCTCATCAAAAATATCACGTACAACTCAAATTTAACATTGGTTCATATTTATTACTTGATGTTAGTATTCGAATAGTTAAGGTAATATTAATAAGAAAAAGCAATAGTGTTAAAATAAAATATTTTCTTTTATAAACTACTATAGTTAATATTAATAACATTTTAATACTCATATTAATTACACAATATTAAGTACAATGCACATTTCGAGCAACATTTTTAGTGTAATTTAGTTTTATTCACTCACGAACGGATATTTGAAAATATATACATTATACATACTACCATTGATTATAAATACTATAGATTGCTCACTGGCAGGTTTTTCGGTGGCGTGCAATTTGCACGGAATCGTTAGACTGCGCTGCGGGCGCGTGGTTAATTGTGAACAGTAACGTTGTAGCGCTAGCGTCTGGCCGACGAAATGCTAATAATAAGTAATAGCATTGATTATAAATACTATTAATAATTTATTATTTATCATTATAACCAATGAAACTACGTGTATAAATAATCCAATTGTCCGACGTCTCGCACACACAAACACACACACGCACATGCGAGGGTGTGTAATTATTAATTTCCAATTGGTTGTATCGTGATCGTGATCACGTTTTGTTACGTTTCTTCTATTACACCATAATGTCGAGAAGAAAATGTTCTTTTTTTAATTGTCATAACATTCAAAAAAATACCAAAACCCGATTTCACACCTTTCCTTCGGATATTTATTTATTAAAAAAGTGGATAGTCCATTGCGGTAAGTGCCCAATGGCCTATTTTTTATTTTTATAAAATAATATCCCTATTTAATTTAACCAAATTTAACCAGACCAAGTAACTTTATACTTCAAACTTTAGGGAACGTCGAGTTGGATTCTATAAGCCCGAAAAAAATGAAAAATCGGTTTTTATGCTCTGAACATTTTAATAGAGACCAGTATTCCAATCCAGTTGATCCTAAATCACGGCTTAATTCCAATGCGGTTCCAAAAAATTATTCTGAAGGTACATTTGACATTATTTATATCATATGTACTCATTACAAATTGCCCCCTCCGTTATCTTGGCCTGGATCGGCCCCTGATATTTTATGATATAATATCTACGCTATACACAGCGCACGTGTTTCTTACATTAATTTTATTATATTATTGTTAAAGTTGAGCATATAAATGAATCTACACGGTCGGTTAATATTTTAAATTCACCCAAAACTTGGAACTGGAGTGTCTCCAGTACAGAACATGTAAATGAAGTATTGATCACAACTCCAACAAAGTTGCGAAAAAATAGAAGTGCAATTGAAGGTATGTACCTCAAAACATATTATTGTATACGATAAATGATTTCAAACGATATTTTAAAATACGATAAGTAGGTGAATTTTATGAGGGACGTTGTATTAAATTTTAAAGACTGAAGACTATTTAAAAGACTTTTTCAGCCTAATTTATTATATCAATATTTATAAAAAAAAATGTCAACTGTCTACAAATAATATTATTAAAATAAGTTTGTAATCAATGTTTATTTTTTATTAAACTTATAGTCTTCAATACTCAAAATATTTGCACACCTTCGCCATCTACATATAAAGTTTTAACGCCAACCAATACGTATAGGCGTGTAAATGAATTTTCACTATGCCCCAAAGTTTTGTTCGACACTAGCCCAACTATATCCGAAGTCACTCCAACAACCAAATCATGGATATCCGAACTTATAAATCTACCAAGCACTGAAGAAAAATCTTTAAAATCTAATATTGATACACAATGTCCCAATACATTAATTGATAAAACATTTTTACTAGAAAAAAAAATACAAACATTGAGAAGGGAATTAAAACGAAAACGCGCTGTTATTCGATCTTTCAAGAAAAAGTGTTTAAATACAAACAATAAACCAAAAAATATTATTGATTTTTTTAAAGAAACAAAATTTTCGTCCGTCAATTCGAAAGCCTTAATATCAATGCAACTTTTGCATAAAAAACGTAAGCCATGGTTAAAATCAGAAAAAAAATTAGCATTATCCTTATATTACAAGTCACCATCGACCTACAAATACATGCGGAGAAATGGAATTAATTTACCCGGCGAAAGCACTGTGCGCTCATGGTTAAACTCAATAAATTTTCAACCAGGTTTTTCTTCCTCATACTTAGAACAAATACATTTAAAAACATCTGAAATAACTATATGTGATAAGAAATGTGTGATTATGTTAGACGAAGTTTCGATAATGAAGGCCGTTGAATATAATAAATTCCTTGATTATATTGAAGGCTTTGAAGATTTGGGACCATTGGGACGTAATGATAAAATTGGGACTCACGCGTTAGTAATCATGGTTCGTGGTTTATATAAAAACTGGAAGTTTCCTTTAAGTTTTTTCTTTACTGGCAGTGGCGTTAAAGGCAATGATCTGGTTATTATTATCAAACAAGCTATAAATCATATAGTTGAAGTCGGGTTAATACCAACTTGTATAGTGTGTGACCAAGGAACTCAAAATCGACGAACATTCACATTACTTGGTGGTACACAAGAAAAACCATATATTATAGTAAATGAAAATAAAATCTTTTTATTATACGACATGCCACATCTCGTCAAAAGTATACGGAATAATTTATTAAATGGTGATTTTCAAATTGGTGAAAAAGTTATATCACTTTCTGATGTCCATAAAGCATATGCAATTGATACCAAAAATTCTGCACGTGCTATGTGTAAAATTACTCCTGCTCATTTAGCTCCTAACCCATTTCAAAAAATGACATGTAAACTCGCTATTCAGTTATTAAGCAGGTCAGTATCGGCAGCAATAAAAACATGCGTGACTACTGGAGAATTGAAATCAAACACTGCCCTTGATACAGCCGATTTCATTGAGATGGTAGATAAAATGTTCGACTCGTGTAATAGTAAGAACCTCTATGACCCTAATCAAAACAGACGACCATTGAGTCAAAAAAATTCTCATATACTTAAACATTTGTCAACGGCTCGTTCAGTATTTCAAAAGACCGTAAAAATATGTTATAAAACAAAAAAGTTAAGTATTCCGCCATGTTTTTCTGGTATCGTGTGGTCAATTACGGCAATTATTCAACTTTATGAATCGGAGAAAAACATATCAAGATTCCGAGAGGATAATGATTTTTTTTTACTGACCAACAGATTAACGCAGGATGCATTGGAGAACTTATTCTCGATAATCCGCCAAAAAAATGGGTACGTAAATAGTTAATTATTAATAGATACCTATACGTTAACAATAATAATTATTATAACTAATTGCTAAGTATTTAATATTTATGTTTATTTTTTATTACATCAACAGGTACAACAGAAACCCAACTGCACGCACTTTTCGCTCCTGTTTCGGACATATTTGTTCTTTCAGTCTCATGAAATGTGCTACTTCATGTAACAATTGTGAACCAGATGATTCTGAATTTATGACAGTTGAAGTTTTAAAAGATATTAAAATAGAAACAGAAATTGAGTCTAGAACAGACGAAGTATTACATGAAAACATTGACGTAACAACTGACTCAGATGATTTAGAAACCAGCTCTACATATAGCATATCATCTCCGACACATCCAACACTTGAAACGTGTTCTATTACTTACTTCGCAGGTTATTTAGCCAAAAAATGCATAGATAATTATAAATGTGAAGACTGCCGTTTGAAATTAGTTACACCCGACGAGTTAGAAGACGATCACCAACTACTTATATTAAATAAGGAATACGACAACATTAGCTATTCAAAAGGATTAAAATTACCGTCAAAATTATTAATTCAAGTTACAAAAATATGTTTAGATGTATTTACGGAAATGTTTCCTCAAATTAAAACGGAAAAAGAAATTTTAAAGAAATTAACATCTACAGCATCACATAGAATTAATAACAAGTTAAACTGTCTGAACCATCCATGTCATACTCATTTAAATTACATTATTCAACTCCTATTTCGAACAAAAATATATAAGCAGTGCAAATGGATTAATGACAATTCAAGTAAAAGACGAGAATTACAAAATGCAGACAAATTGAAAATTTTTAAAAATAAATAGTTGATTGGTGCTGCATAAAGTACGCATTTATTTATTGATTTTAAAGTTTAGTTAGTAAATAGATACCTGCAATTTTAATGAAAAAGATTATATTGTATAAAATTTTCAAGGAATCTCATTAATTAGCTTTTTAAAAATAAATAAAATGTTTATAAAAACAGTATGTTAATTGAACTTTGTATTCTATTATTATGATTTGTATAATTATTCCTGTACGCGTGAATATATTTCATAAAATATTTTCAGAAATTTAAAATTAAATTTAAAAATTACGATTAAGTCCGAGAGTCGTCGACGTCATGACGAGGCACGATAAAAACCAGTTATACTCGCACCGCGCCCTATTATGGTTGGAATAAAATACGACAGGTTAAATTAAATGTAAATATGTAACAAAATATAAATTGTATGTTCTTGTGTTGTAAAATCAAACTATAAATAGGGTTTTCTTTATTCGACGATTGACAAGATAAGATAAAATTAGTAATTACTCCATGCCGCGACTAGGCCACGACGCGCGACGGTCAAAATAAAATATGAATTTATTATTTCTAGTTACTTATCGCCATCTACCGGGAGTTTTATTTCACGCCACCGAAAAACAGTCCAGTGAGCAATCTATAGTATTTATAATCAATGATACTACTATAGGGCCAGTAGTGAATATTAGAATTGGGACCCAACATTTGACATGGGGAATTTCTATATTTATAAATGTAAATTTACAATAAACTATAACTATATGGTGTTTTATATCCATTATAACTGCAGCAGTGGTCTTATATTAGAGAATAATATATACAGTGTGATCACGATATTAGGTACCACTGAATATGTCAGTTGGGTGACCTTGTATTGAAATGGGGTTTTCGGGGGGGTGATAGGGAGTACTTGAATACATATTTTCAGACCAATTTCAAATTTTTAGCTCTCTCGGTACGCGCATGCGCGATACAACTTACTTTTTTTTAAATGGCAACCCCAATTTTTTTTTGCAGATTCGGGTAGAGTATTTTTTTTTAAACATTTCTTGTATAAAAAATTATTTTCTATTTTCAAAACTGACCAAGTTAGAGTAAGTCAAAATTTGGATTTATGCATAATTCGTGTTTAATGATATTTTCAATTATAACCACTGGAAATAATAAAATAAGTGCCAAATAAATATTTAATTTATTTTGTTTGTTTTTAAATAATAATTTAATAATACTTTTAATCACTTGAAAGGATATTTCGAGCATGTGATAATTTTTATTATTAAACTGCTATAATTGGATTACAATTTTATCTATTTTTAAAGTTTAAATTTATTTTATTTTAAAATAGCTCTAATTGCGATAAGATAAGCAGGTAATTTAATTATTAAGGTATTTATTTTAATGAAAAATATAATTTTAATTTTTATTCTGTAACTAGACTCGTTCAAAGTGTGTGCGATATCCGTGAATATCTGGTTATTAAGTGTTTCTATAAATTAAAATTTTTAAATATGAATAACGCTGAAAAAGTTGAGTTGGTTTTAATTTATGGCGAATGTCAACGTAATCAACGTCTGGCTGCTTTATTATTTCTCTATTATTTCCAGTGGTTATAAATGAAAATATCATTAAACACGAATTATGCATAAATCCAAATTTTGACTTACTTAGGAGCGTACAAATCTATTTGGTCAAAAAGATACTGTTATTTACTTCAGGTCTTGAAAAATAACTATAAACATTTGAAAATAAAAAAAGGTAACACGAAATTAATTATTTTAATTTTTTGAAATATCCCGTCACATCCAGAGAACGATGCCCGCGGAGCCCAGCTTGAAGACCACTGTTACAACCTGTTACGACCTATGTGGTACCGAAGTTAGACGTATCCGCACTTCACGGTTATCGTAGATAGTATTTATATAAGTAGCTCACCTTCTTTGTCCATCGTCACTCTTATCCTGGTGTCCCAAAAGCCACCGGACGAGTCCCTCCAAGTCCATCGGGCCAACATGTACGAATCGGACACGGTGTTGTTGTAGAACGACACTGCGCTGCTAGCCGGGTCAGCTCTTTTCAGCACCCACGGAGGCGTCTGCAACAGCCGTTTAAGTTTTATAACACAAAACAGTGACATTAAAACATCCCGTTGCGTATTATAATACTCGTCGCGTAAGCGTAAGCATTACGTCGGATCTGTCGCATAGGTATAATACCGTTATACGTCGTAAAATACGTGCGGCATCTTTCAAATCGTACGCGACGGCCAACGTTTTTATCCGTGAAATATATACAGTCGAACCTAATAACTGACGTGACGGCTCGTCAAAAGTGGTAAAAACAAAGTACACTTTATTCCGTTCAAAAACACACTCTTTCACCTTTGTATGCTGAAACCCCCGACGAACAGTGTCCAAGGCAGATGGTAGTTTCCGGAACGTTATCCCGCTACACTTTCGAAAGCTCCAAATATTGCGAATATCGTTTTATTATTATAAAATTAATCCGTTGAAATGAAACGTTTTTTTCTTTTTTTTTTTCATTTTCAATGTCGCGTGTCGCCCCGTACGAGACAAAAATTATTCCGTTCGATAGGTTCGACTGTGATAATTAACTATACGTACGTCCTCGCGTACAAACATCGTACGAACAAAATATCGTTGCCGTACGCGCACCATGCTTTTACGTGAACGTGTACGATTTGAACGACGACGCTTTTTAAACGCACACTTTATGGGTAAGTACAAGATACATGTATATACGTACATCGCAACCGAAAGCTACTTCGAATAGGACGAGCAACGCCAACCGAGATGTTACCGTCATCGTGACCGGATTACCTCTAAAATGACGTTTCACGTTATTCATCGCGCTACGGTCATTAATATTATTATTAGCATAGGTGTTGTCATTAGCGGTGTGTGGGAGGGGGGAGAAAGGGGAGGGGGGGGGGGTAAAACAATAGTTATGAGTCGGTGCCCGCGTGCATAGGTGTATCACCGCGGCTGGTGTAACGTTTTCTGGGAGGGAAAAGCCGGACCTTGGAACGGTCGTCGGGACTCGGCTGCGTGTTTTCACGCGGTTTTGCTTGTTTCGTCGCCGAGAGGAAGCAAACGTGCACCACGATCGACCGCCGTTCAGTAGACGGGTATTCGTTCACATTGTACGTAGTATATTTGGTATTATCACACGTACCTATAGTTGCCGAGTCGTTTTGAGATATCACCGCGATACACGTGCCGCCAGTCGTGTTTTATCGAGACCGCGCCAGTACCGGAACGATTCAGTGGTGTCCAACCAGGATTTACCCGGAGCGATATCTGTCGTGTGTTAATAGAGATATTGAGAATTTGTTCTCCCCCTCCCCCTTCCACAATATGAGCATCACTGGGCGAAGCCAATTTTGTTGACAATGGTTTGGTAAATATAAAATGTATTATGAAAAGAGTTGAAAAAATTAACTTTTATGAATTTCGAAGATGGCCGTTTTACAGGGAATTTTTTTTCTGAACATTTCGACGGTTCAACTTTCAGTTTTCATTGACTTTTCGACTTTTAATAATTTTTCTAGCTTACCAGAAAAAAGTGCACTGTTTACACAATTTTAAATATTGATTAGCGTTTCCTCATCGGAAAAACGACGAGGTAATAGTAATTTACATTATTTCTTTATAAACTGAAAACATTATTAAAAATCAAGAAGTTAATGAAAAGCTGAACCGTAAAATTGTTCAGAAAATAAGCCCTATAAAATGGCTATCTTTGAAATGTAAAAGAGTTAATTTTTTAACTTCTTTAATACTACACTTACATTTACCAAACTATGTTGTCAGCAAAATTGCCATTGCCCAGGTATACTCATGAAAAAAAAACCTGTTAACACGGCAGATATCGGCTTGCGTATATCAAGGTGGGACACCCTCTATAGGTGGTCGTCATCGGCTACCGTTGTGACTTTAGGTTTTTATTACCGTGGGATACGATATTTCTAGGATTTCAGCACCTGTTAGGGGTTGAAAGATTTGCAGGGTTCTTAAAAATTCTAAGTACCAGAGGTAGTATAGTCCAAGGATTATCGTCCTGGGAGGGGTGGAAGAGAGGGGGGAAGATATTGTATTCTTCTGTATGAATTTCTTCACACAACAAGTAATATTCAGCTAATAGTCGTATAAAATATATGTAATTTAGATCCCTGGCGAACGGTTAATAATATGTGAAAAGGAAATCAAGTGAAATAACTTATAACAGTGGTTTACTTATAATGTATATTATAGCTTTCTAATCATGATAAATGACATAGTAAATATAATAAAAAGAGCAATTTTTCACGACGTTTACATTTCAAAAATATACATTTAATCAATTTTCTTAGCAACAATACATAATATGAATCATGAATGGCTGGTATTATGCATCCCTCTTGACTTCGACCAAATACGTAGTTGAATAATTTAATTTCTCGATTTCTGTAATCAAGTCATCTAATGAAAGATCATTGTAGTTGGTTCCGCTATTATGACCTGCAGAGTTCTGACTTGCATCGGGAGTCAGGTTCAAACCTACATAATCTAGTTGCTTATTTATCCAATCAATTTTTGGCTTCGGATCCATCGCAGTCTTGGAGAATGTGTGTTGCGAAAAGTTTTCACGGATTGTATTCATAGTGTCGACCAGAAATTTTTCATCGTCTAATTTAATACCAGTTGGATAATTCGTACAGTACAATACAATGGATATATTGAATGTCAAGAAAATTTGGAACACATACAATTGTGTAGATTTACGGTCTTCAAATGTTATTTTATCTTCAGGTTTGCTTAGATCAAGGCTTCTTACATCATCGTAATACAATCGCATTGCATTCGTCATAGCGTTCACAATTTTACGAGTTAATACTTTTACCACATACATGTTCATTATATTTCGAACTGTAGTAAAATGTTCTAAAGTTGCTTTGTATCCAGTAATTCTGTCCGTTTTATCGAAGACTTTTTTCAGTGTCGTATTCTCCTAAAACAAGAAAAAAAATATCGAATTTAGTCTAAATCAATTAGATAAAGAGTGTTTGAAAACGAATATTGCATAAAAACATGGCACAACACCTTCTTTTCTGATATTAAACATATATGTAAGACAGTATGGATTATAAATTATAATATTATATTTATCTATTGATACAGATATATAATATACGTTCAAATTTCGATTTTATTATGCTTCCTTTCACATGCGATGGTCACTTATAAATTATAAACATTTACTAATCACCTTTGTAAAATTAAGTACGACTGAAAGTTTAATAAGATTGATCATTGAAATCCAATTGTAATTAAACGTGGACAACGTGGATAAATTTCTATATGATAAATACGAAGTCTAAAAATATATTATGAATTTCGTAATCTACGACAAAAATAAACGAAAATAATAATAAAAAAAATTCCACCTTACATCATAATTATATCAATATACATGCTTCACTTGGAACCGTCAATAATATTAAATAACAATAGTTGTAAATATGAATTTATATCAATAAATCAATACCTGAAGTCCCTTGTAATTATATAAGTCTTGTCCGTCCATTATAACCGTAGGTAGTAGACTAGATGTTTGTAATGCTGTCCACAGAAATTTTGCTCCATATTCATTATTCGGATAGAGATTGTATTGTAATTTACAAAACGGTTCTGAAAACGCATTGATATTGGTTTTCGATGATAGGAGTACTCTTTCGAAACCGCCCAACGGATGAATAACTATTGGAAGTGTACAATTTTTAAACATAACATCTAAATGTTTGTAAAACACTTTTTTTTCGTTCATGTTAGGTACGGTTTCAAACTGGTAATAATAAAAAAAGTCATCCAACAGATTGTTTGCTAAATCATTGTCATTGAACGTCTTGAAAAATTCTGCAACGCAATACAACTTCGAGCTTTTGAACGATATGCTTCGAATAGTTGTAGGCTTCACCTGAGCAACATCCGGTTCAGTTTTGAGTGCGTTCATGTACGACCAAACAAAACCGTTGTGCTTTGCTATCATATCCATGACGTGTTTTTTGATAAACTCCACGACTACCTGCTTCTCTATTGTCGCGTAATGATTTTTCATATTTTTGTAGCATTTGAAGAAATCTAAAGCTCTATTTTCATCTGCATTGCACGGTATATATTTTTGTATAGATTTAGAAATCTGGAAATCCCCGGGTAATAGATTTTCATTGACCAATTCGTTGAAGAACAATTCCATCCGAAAGCTGTCGAAAGATTCAAAGGCAACCATGCCGTGAACGGCGGCGAACAGAACAAAACACGGGAGAAGGCTCATGACGACCTGGTTGTATCGCGGTATAATAGTTATCAATTTTAGTTGAAGACCTGCTAAATATTTCAGCGGTACTGCGGGATCTGAAATTTCCATTCCGCGCGTTTGCGCGTTTGATTCCGTTATCGATTGATTTATTGTTTGTACACAATGACGTTTTCACGTATTTTCGCCAAGATTGCTCGAACTGTGCATACACACAAATAAGGTACAAACAATGATGCCACGAATGAGTATATTATGTAGGTGTTGTGCCGTGAGGAATATGAACAGCCGTAAAATATTTTAATAATGGTAAAAATTGATTACTGATTGTTTAAAAATAGTATTACAAATAAATGTGTGAGGTGTGCTGGGCGGTTGGATCACGAGTTAGTTGCCCGCCCTGCGTTACCCGTCGGGTTCCTGTGAATAGAATAGTCTTCGGGTAGCCAAACGTGTCCACGATCGTCTTGGTTGTTGCTTTTACAAATGGGCAAGGCTTCCAGCCAACGACTTTAACAATCGGTTACGACTTACCACGCTGTGTCCTCGGCTAAGGTTTCATCAGATCAATGCTCAGTACCTCCAACGGCTGGCATGGTATCCTGGTACATAACTGGTCTTTTCCGATTTCCGATTCAACGGATTGAAACTTGCAAACATGTACGTAGTTCCATGCGGTCTCTCGCATACTGGACAAGAACAAACGCCGTTTCATGGCCCGTCGTTGACGGAAACTTCAGACAAAACATCGGTTCCTGTCATTTCGTCCGGATAACCTGTCTATAAGGTTCTAAAAAGTTTTAAATTAATTTATTACGCCGTAGTTATTTTTAACTTAGCGAAGGTACGAAATTTTTTAATTATTGCACGATATTATTTACGTTATAAATCATTATAACTACGATATAAATCAAAATGCCGGTATGATTTCAAACATTTTTCTATTGAAACAAAACAATCAAAACCTTTTTTATTTTTAATAATGATTTAATATTGTAATGATATGCAGTATCATGTGTATACAAACATTTTATGATTTAATAAATAACGACACCATCGGCACACACACGCACAGAAAACAAGCAATAAAAAGGGACATAATCTAACGGTTCCCCATTGTTAATAACTAGGTCAATCCTCATAGGAAACCGCCTTTGTTCAAAAGAACCATCCCACCACATATTCAGCCTTCTCTTTATAACGTCTTCAGACAACCCTTCAGGGCGCCCTCCGTTGCAAGTCGTCAGTGCGTGGCGCGTGCTCACCGACTTGCCGGTGGCCTCAGTTTTACTTAAAAAAATATAAATTTCAGGTTACGCGTCGTGATTATAACCATTATAAATCAACAATCGTTCGCTGTCCAAACTAAAGGAGCTTTGTCGTCAGTGTGTGCACACGGACTTAGCTGAAACCGATACATAAACACTAACATTAATACAAACATCAACGCCAAATACAGTTTGTGTGTGAGTGCCAGAGAGTCCGACTTTCATCCATTATTAAAGACTGTGTTTGCTTTTAATATTCCTATACTTCCCACACAGTGAGTGTCGAGATCATTGTAAACCCGAGTGCCCTCCTTATAAAAAGGAGGAAGGTATTAAACCCCCGCGCAATTCTTCACCCCCAAATTACCCCTTTTCTTTTACTTTTGGGTTATTACAATATTATGTAGCCACGAAATTAATAATTATGATTTATGATTGGTTCACGGAAATACAATTACAAGCTTAAATTCCCATAGCTATGCTTGTGTATGCTTGCGTATACACAATCCGTACGCTCAATCATTAGATCATCAACTAAACCGATCGTTTTGGATTGATTTTGAAACTTTTTATGATCAATATATATTGTGTGAACCGCAATGGTGCTTATCATTTCAGTTTTTTCACGTTAAGGTTAATTACATTGTAACTTGTAAGTTACTTAATAACGGTAAATTGGTCAACAATGCTGTCTCCGCCGACAAAGATGATGTTAATATGAATCCACGTCAAGCAATTAATTACATGTGAACGAATACATAACTGGACCGATACGTGTAAAACCCAGTCGCGCACTTGTCCTCGTTTCAAATACTGCAGCGGGTACCGAAATACTGGAAACTTTCTTGACCCTCCGCTCGCTGGTTCAACTAAATTATTAATTTGTGATTCCTTTGATTGCTGTTCTTATTCATACGCATCCGTCGGTAACATCTCGGTAACCTTAACCATGATCAGGACCCGTCAGTTGATATAAATACAGATATTGATCATGAAAATTAATGACTTACTACTGTCCGGTTATACAAAAATATAATATACATGAAGAACTGATAAGCAATATAATTAAATCCTCGGAAATTATTCTCAATTATTTCACCTGGTTAAAATGTTGTTATTGCATTAACTATTTGTTTGGTTTGATTTTTTTATTTTTCGTACCTATATTATATTAATTTTTAGAGACACAAAACATCAATACAACAAACATAAATTTGTTCTTACGAAATATATAAGTATAAGTATAAAAACATATAATAAAACAGTTAGTATCTTTAATTATTCAAAGTTCTAAACAACGATAGACATTAAGTGTCGTTCAAAATAAAATGTCATAATCCTAACACTATTATTAATAATTACGCGTGTAGAAAAAAGTAGTAATAAATCTCGATCACTAAGTTTACAGATAATAATTTTATTTTTTGTCATGATATCATAAATCTTACATGGCAATTTATTAGTGGGTTCTGATGTTTCGGATTTATACAATATGAATCACAAATTTTCTTTCAAAAATGTTAAATTTTGTCGTTAGTCAATATTTAGTTGTTGTATGTATTGTTCTTTAAAGAAAAAAAATCAGTTGTACACTTGTATGACGAATAAACAACGTATTAGTCATCAACCATATTAATATAAGTCTTTAACAGAATACTATTAGTGTAAATGTCAACAGTGTAAAAACGTATTGCTTTCAGAACACCCAATAAAAAAACACTGCAACAAACTATGTGCAAAAAAACTTCAAGTATAATAAATACCTGAATCCCCCTGGTTTAAAAATTTAAAGATTCCCAGTTTCATTCTCTCGCCTTCGAATCGGCCACAATTTACTCCCTCATCATTCCTTTAAACTCTCTCTCAAATCGTCTCCTCTATGTACCATTGTACCCGTTGAAGCGGCACTGGTTGTCCTCGGTGGTGGTGCCGGTCAATGTATATTTCAATGTGATGGAATATTAGAAATCACTTGGAATTTACACGTTGTTATATTCCACAAAGAAACAAAACACTGATTGTAACAAAATAATTATATTGGAAACGAAAAAAATTACATGTGGTGTTCGCTATGACTCTCGGACAGTAAGATATTCGCCGTTCTTCTTTTGTCGACGGGTCACGGGCGAGAGCGCGAGATCGGTCGGCTCGTGCGACGACATCGGTTCCGGCAAAGGCCTCCTTCCTCTGCCCGGTGTACGAGGTAGGTGGGGGCTTTTGCCGAACCGGTGTTATCGTTATCCGGGCTTTGGCTGGGTAAAGAGTGACGCAGTCCGGGAGAGTGGTGTACATAATGTACCTACACTACCCCGGACCGTGACACCGTCACCTCGATGAATCTGTCTGCGACTTCAACCACATTATTTTCCATTGTCCCTCTCTCTCTCCTAGCAGACAACTCCTTTTTTCATTCCTATCCACCCTAGGTTATCCCACTCCCGATTCAAATCTTCTCCTTAATTCTCGTTCTACTCACATCATCAACTCCATCATTTCCTTCATCATTTCCGCTGGCTTCCTAATTTGAATAAAAATTGTAAATAAATAATATAAATATTTTGTAAATTTTTTTTGTAAATAATAATTGCATTGCTGTAATGTTTCTGACAATGGCAAAATAAAAAAATATAAATAAATACCTGCTCGAATACCCGGGATATTAATTTATAGCTGCGTTTGATTTACAGATATAGATTGTGTACATCATCTGAGTACAACTGATCTTAGCTGGGTGTCATTGAGTTAAGATTTGGTAATATTATAGCATTTCTATCTTGGAAACAGTGTAATACAAATAAAGTGTTTTAAGTTAGACGCCCAACTGAATTTAATTATTGACAGTTGGTATTTACGTCAATTAAATTATATATAATTTAGAACACATTTTTAGAGTAGGTTTATTTTTTTTATATTTTTCGTTTTAAACACGGAGTCTGGTGGAGTGATTTTGTTAGGATATCTTTAATTCGTTGCAGTTGTAGTACACTGCTTGAATAATTACCTAAGAGTAGCACTGTTGCCGGTCAGTATTTTTTTTGAACGGTGAACAGTCATATCTAAGACTTATTTAAACAGAGGTCACAATGAAATAACACAATGTAATAACGGACTGTAATATTGTATAAAAATGTTATCATGTCGTAACGAATTTAAATCCAGTGATCTTACTTTTTAGTAGTAGTGACATAGCCTTTTACAGGACCGAGACCTTATCGGAACAATTCTTTGTGGTCCCGTTGTTGGTTACGGTACTACTCTTACGCTTGGGTTACCGGACGGTTTTTCGCAAACAAATTTGGGAGCCTGTATACTTATGAGGCCCCTAAAAAAATTTATTCGGGGGCCTTGTGTAGCCGTGATGAACCCAATGAACAACATCGGCACAATTATTTCTCCCGTTTGAAATTCAAGTATATTAACAAAAAGTGAACTATTAATAATTATTGTTAAAATATTCTGTTGGATCAATAACATTTTATTAATTTGTTTATGTATTATCACTATTGTAACAATATAAATCAAAACATTCGGTATGAAATCTTATATTTATCTTGCAATGCGACACAATTAATATGTTTTAGCAGTGCTAAAAGTTGTTATGATTTATGTTAGATATAATATTGTACTACAATCTGGTACATGGAAATATAATATAAAAAACGGATAAACATAGATTTTACATTTTAAAATACTTATAACATTGTCATTTTTCTCTGTTGCAGTTTTTATCAATCGTGTATGTCCACTGTACGTGTAAAATGTATTTCAATATAGTAACTTCAATTCTGCTATGTGAACAACTGCAAAATTTATTTCCTCCATCTGATATAAATAGTCATCAAACATTTCAGAAATATCCGCATCACTTTTATCGTGATGATGTATATACATGTTATTCTCGAAACCAAATAACTGTAGGATGTTAAAATATAGATGTATCATTATTGATGCACAAGCAATCTCCACACCTTCAGAGTTGAACCCATAATCCAATTGTTTTTTTAGTAAATCAAGTATCAACCGTACAGTTATATACATGTGATTTAGTTGATAAATATTTAAGGACCTCGGGACAAGATAACAATTAAATATTTCCAACGATGCTTCGAAAACTTTTATATTGTTTCTAAAATAGTGTAATTTATCATGATATATCTGGAAATCTTTGATGTTTTTTTTTTCCGAGTCATCAGGTTGTCCTACAGCACTGTAATACAGTTTTATTGTATTTACCGTCAAATAAACAACTTGACGGAATATTACTTTCAACAAGAATACATCTATTGCAGTCATCACGTTTACGTAAAATGCTGTAGGAGCACTGAAATCTATAGCTTTCTGAAAATCATTCATAGTCGATCCCAATGATACATTCTCCTAAAATAAAAATAAAATTACTTTTAAATGTAACGAAATGAAATTAAATATATTTTCTATTTTATTATCATTTAAATATAGATATAGATGTATGTTCTAGAAGTCTAGAATGTGAATAGTAACATTGTTCCCTTGGATATTTTAATATAATATGTTATGACCGTCTCTAGAGTTTCCGAGGTATTACACTGAATATTATAGGCTTAAGAAAATATCTTAACACAGTGCTGTTATTTTCCGTATTTTAATTTTGTTGTTTTATTATGGTGATTGGAGGATATATTGAGACCAAATTAAGAAACGTTTTCACGCAAGTGGTAATTTTTTCAAAGAAAGATATTTGTATAATTGTAATTCGATTTTGATGATTGGCCGAACCATACTATTATTTTATTGTTCTTTTGTCCTAATTTCCGATTCCCCGATTTGTTCAACAGTTATTTCGATAATTAATGTTGACCCAAGGTACTGACGTACTGTATAATAAGTATAATTTTCTTAGAGTAAAATTTTTCAAAATCATTTTTCCAAATGGCCTAAATTAACGATAAGTACATTTAAAAAAATACTACCAGTAAGTGAAAATATTCCTAACTTCAATCAGACTACAAAATAGAGTTTAACGATTAAAATATTTAGACGACGTAAAATGCAATCATACCGCAATAATGCCTTCGTGATCGAATATATTTCTGCCATAGAATCTTAAGTCCGGAAGAATACTAGATGTCTGTAAAGAACTCCACATCCAAGTCTTTGCGGTTCTCCACTTAAAATCGTGATATTTTTCTAATTTACAAAAAGGCTCTGAAAATTTGTTTATGTGCTTTTTCCCAACTGCCAGTTCATTTATGAAATTTTCAGTCGGGTTAATTAGATTATATTTGCGTTTATATATTCGTGTATTTATATGTTGTACAAATATTTCTCTAACAGTCACACCTTCCACAGTGTCGAAATAATAGTAATGTATATAATCGGCCAATAACTCTTCTACAGAGAAATTTTTTTTGAACATTTCCAAGAATTCTACAACACAATTCACTTTGGATTCTTTGAACGTCATAGCTTCAATGACTGACCAGTCCACTTCGGCGTTATCCTCTAAGTTTTCGATAACATGGTACATAAACGACAGGACGGTACGGTTATAGTTGTCCATATATTTTGTGAGACTATAGAAGATCATTTTCACGATTAGTGGTTCGTAAGTTTTCGAGTATTTTGTAGTGAAATCATTGTAGCACTTGGAAAAATTATATTCTTCGCACAGAATCAGCTTATTACTTAATCCTTTGTTTGCTTCAAACACATCTAACTCAATCAACTCGTCGATAAGCTCCTTCATGAGCTCATGGTCGAAGTCTTCAATTGCAGCTGTGTCGTACACGACAGCGAACAATAGGACGTAAATTGAAAGAGCAGCGTTCATGACGACGGAATAGTGAAGGTATCACAATCGGTTGTGCACCGCACTAAAGGCGGGTAAACCTGTTTAATGTTACGCGGGGCACTGCACAGTTTTGCGCATATCTTGCGTACGCGCCGAGTCCGTGTACAAAATGAAATCATTAGATCAACAATAAAAGACGTTTTTTGTCTTATCATCAAACACATTTTGAATAATACTTTGCGTGCGCACATTTGTGTTGAAACTTAGTCACTCCAAGATTAATGACATTGCAATAATTTATTTCTATATACTCATAGTACAATGTAAACAATGTCGTCACCGACATTCATTTTTTATATGGATCCATGTTGTAAACCGAATTTTAGGTCAATGATCGTAATTCGAACGCGGTATACGTACAGTCTAAAACATTGGACTCAATAAATCGCTTATCAAACCTGGAGGACCCGGAACGTACGATGGTGGAAATAAGTGGAATGTCTAAACGAGCGTGTTATTGTCTACTGGTGTACTGTTATGAATAGGGTTCGGGACTTGATGCACTAAATATGATCATTGGAACATGCGGTCAAATAGTCCTGTTGTCTATTTAATCACAAAATCCCTCCAACGATATAGTCCAACAAATACACAATATAATTTCTTCAATTTGAAATAAAGTAATCGAATTTATATAGGTTCCGTCTCGCACGGGCATTATAGCCAATGAAAAAGATGATGTATTAGCTAATGAAGCAATCACTTCTCTCTCTTCCACAGCCTTACCAACACTCCCGCACCGCCAATACATTAAGAGAAACACAAACATTCACACTTACAAGATGTGGCAAGGTTATTGAGATGAAGTGCCAAAAACCGACAAGCTAAAAAAATCCTAAATTGAATATAGGTAAATTATATAAACCATCCAACACATTCCGCCTTACATACACTGTAACCACAAGAAAAAGAATTGGTCCTACTAACCTCACTCATATACACCTAATACAATGTGAAGAACAACCATACTGTATACAATGTCACGTACCTCTCTAAAAATTAAATCCTTCACTGCCCACTATTCACCACTGCAAAAAGCATCCTCAACTATCCTACAACTATGAAATAAGCACTTCCTGATTTTGAATAATTTTTCTAGTTTACAAGAAAATAGTGTTCTATTTACACAATATTATTTAATAATAACATTATCATCATTTTCTTTTCGGAAAAATTACGAGCTGATAATAATTTGAAATCAAAATTTATAATCAAAAAAAACTGATAATGTTATTATTATTTAAAATTGTTCGAATAGTTACACTTTTTGAAAGTAAACTAGAAAAATTATTAATAATCAAAAAGTTAGTCAAAATTGAAAGTTGAACCCTGAACATTTTCAGAAAAAGAAGCCCTATAAAATGGCTATCTTTAAATGCCACAAAAATGATAAAACAAAAAGTTATTTTTTCAACTTCTTTAAAAATACACTTATTTTTACCAAACTATTGTCAACATAGTTGCCTTGCCGAGAGATGCTCATAAATACAAATGTCTCTATCAACAAGTTTGTACATTAGTCCGTCGTGCCAAACCCGATCAAAGACTTGGGAAATGTCAAGGAATACAGCTGTACAGAACTGTCTTTTTTCTAGGGAGCTGGATATGATATCGACTCTTCTGTGTAATTGGTGCAATGTAGAATGTTTTGATCTGAATCCGAATTGTGTGTGTGGAATTATGTTTTTTAAAGAAGCAAAATGAATCAGTCTTTTTAAAAGAATTTTCTCAACAATTTTAGAAAAGGTTGGGAGAAGACTAGTAAGAAAGTAAGTTAAAAAAATATTTGGGTGACATGTTAACTCGATACTGAATACCTTTTGTTACGTACGATCAATAATTGTTTAATTTTTATCATGTGACAAGTTCTAATATTGATTTATTTCTATAATAAAAAATAGTGGTACGCTAAGAATAGTTGATTACGTGTTATTAGTTACTCTTATACATAAAGAATGAAAATCACTCTATCGCAATAAAACCACATTAACACAATTTATCAGATTTCAATGTGAAACATATTCACTACCTGCATTTGATTGATTTTTTTTAAAAGATTGTGTTCGATAAATTATTATTCTTTATTTATTTATTTTTCATAACTATTGTTACAATATCGATCAACATACAAAGCGTTTAATGATACATTAAAAATATTACAATTTAATTTAATTCCAAACGTTACGCAAAAGTATTTGAACAAACCAAGAGAAATGCTTCGAAATTACTATTCCCTAATTTACTTGTAAAGGATACGATTGTGATATACAACTTAGTTATAATTATAATGAAGAGTGGAAATTAACACAAAGCTTACATCTTAAAATACTAATAATGAATTTATTAATTACAAGTTACAACATATATCAATTATAAATGATTATGTGCATGTGTATTAATAATCACAACGGCTTTATGACTTCGACTAGATAAGCAAAAGAAAAATTTATTCTCTCCATTTCAATAATTAAGTTTTTCACAAGAGGTTGAATCATATCGAGTTTACTGTAATGTTCTATAGGGTTCACCTTACCACTATCAGGTACCAAAGTCCAATATTCGCTAATATCTAGTAGTACATTGACTTCTTTAATTTCTGGTTGTGGTTCTTCCGGATTTCTAGATCATGTTTGCTTCGTGAGTATGTCTACCAATTGGAAATTTTGTTATCGTTGCGGTCATGAATTTTGGTTCGTTTTTGTAGAAAGTGTTGTACGGGCTCTGTTGTAAGCTGTAATCCTTTCAAGAACCATATTCAGTGTTACATCACCCTGATATAAAACAAAATGAAATTATTATCTGAAATAAATGAATAAAATAAGCGTAAATAGATGAAATGTATGAATTAAACTATGAGGGAGTTCGAAACCAGTAACATTATTCTTTATTCACAATGTGGAATGTAAGTTCTATCCTCTCAAGACATAATTAGAACATGAGACATGGGTTCGTGTACCATACATATTTATACTAAATTAATTTCAAATAAAATTTTACTTAAAATTAAAATTAAGTTGATTGATTGCTTAGAATTTTAGAAAAACCGGTTGAACTACTAGTGGAGTTTCGGTGCTTGCGGCTAGCCCGGCTTCGGAAAATTCGTCGGTTGCGGCTGTTCCGGGAATGCCGTGTCAGCGTTTTGCTCTCGCCGAATGTCTGCTGTTTAATTGATAACACGGCGTCGGCGTGGCCGTCGTCTGTTTTTGTCGCACATACTCTATCAAATCTTACCTTGTCTTGCAGCTATCGGCTCTTGGGAGGTATTTTTTACTTCGTCTTGTCCATCCGAAGGTGTAGGTACCACGCTTGAACGATTCGCTGCGCTTTTGAGACTTCGAGCTTTCTCGGGTCGCGAAAAGTTGCCTCCTATTTTTCCGATACCGATGGATTCGTTTCGTCGCAGAGCCTACGACCGGGGTCGTGTGGCCACTACTGCCCGAGTAACGAAGAGTTGAGTTGAGGCGTGTTCGTACGCCGGCGCCCACGTGTGCTCTTAGCGGCCGCCGCAGTTCGTAATATTCGCGATCCTATTGCTGTTGTCCTGACTTCGCACGTAGACCAATTTTCGCGCGAGATGTACCAAACATTCCGTCTTGGTGAGACGAATCTTTTGATACAAATTTCGTGAAAAACGGAGCACTTTTGCCGTTTGGCGGGTGAGAACGACACGGAGCTGCGCTGTGTGTTGTTGCCCGGTCGGGTGTCACCGGACTCCTTAGGAGTGAATACATCTAAATTGTTTACTATAGCGGAAGCTTGTGTTTTCAAATATATTTTTAAAAAGCACGCATTTATAATTATCGCATAAATACAACAACCCCCTATGTAACAAACTACTAGGGTGGGTCTCATATGTTTTTAAATTATTTTTCATATAAAATGTCGTTTTTTTCTCACTCAAAAATTGATAATGTTAAAACAGTTTTATGATTAAATTGTATAAACCAAAATTTATAATATATTAAATAACAGTCGGGTACATTATACAAAACAAAATACGATAATATCAGTACAATTTTTTTAGATTCTGAGATTCGTTTCCTTATATTCTCTTAGATTATTTTTTCTCAATAAGTGGGTAGGGTGTGTAAAATATTGAGGTTTAAGGTTTGAAGGTCGGGCTAAATTCAAAATTTCTGGTAGCTAACATTGAGCCAGAGTAGTATTGAATTTATATATTCTTTTCTTTGGTTGATTTCAAGTGCGTGTGATGTCGCGAGGGCTTCAGCAGTGAAATTGAGCGCAAGATTTAGGAATCGTGAGCATTACATTGGCGTATACTACCGCGGCACCCACTTCGGCATCAATTTTGGATGCAACCAAGAAAAATATTGTATGATCTTCGTAGTCATCGAGAATCTGTTTTAAATCGCTTTTATGTGTAATGGGTAGAGCGTTGCATTTAAGTGTTGATGACAATTAAGTACTACATGTAATATCCATGACCCACGGAGAAACAATTGGACCTTTGAGATTGATGACCTCGGAGAAATGGACGATTGTGTTTTGGAATATTCGACTCTAATACCTTGATATGGTTAGTTAATTTGTTCTGTACGCGTTTTGCGAAAAGGATTAAGAAGTTTGTTTTTCTGAATCAGAGGGTAGGGTGTGTGAAATATTGAGCAGGTCTGAAGGTGGGGCTGAATTCATAATTTCCGGAAGCTAACCTTGAGCCAGAGTAGTATTGTATTTATTTATTCTTGATAAAAATAGGGGGACAAAATACAACAACGATTTCGCCTTTTATTAAAATATACTTTAATACACGTTACGTGCATTATCAAAGACGATGACGAATAAATAAAATAAAATATACAATATCAGTGAGCGCCTTGAACGTTTGTGCGGCAATCCAATTCACAACTGGTTCGTTCCGCCGTGCTCTCTTCGAATAGGTAACCTTGTCCACGCCAACGTTGGACCGGTGGTGGTAATAAATGTATTATGTTAAGGTGTACCACGCACGATCAGTTTAACCGTGCAGTAAAAATTGTACCGTCATCCGAACTTAAGGTATGTAGGCTACATCAGTTTTTTCTTCAGTTATATTCACATTCCTCTCAGTCTTTTCGTGCGGGGTAGTCACAGTCTACTCACTACTGCATGTGTTCGTATACGACAATGAGTGACCGGGAAAAAGAGCAGCAGTGTGTTGTCTAATCTGCAACAGTGCTACTATTGAAGAAGAAGAGAAGCGTTCACGTTTTTCAGTTCTTTTCGAAAAATTGATCGGAGTTTGTTCAATTTTTTAACGACGCTTTCGCGACTAGCATCAGGAGGCCCCAGAGGTCTAGGTTTTTCAATCAAAAAATCGTACGTGGCGTCTTTTTTTATTCGGTATGAATGATGAAGGGCATTACTTACCCCACACACTTCGGGTAGATTTCTGTACGAGTCAATGAAGTGCAGAAGTTGTTCCTTCTTTTTCGCCATGGCGGTACAACGGTAGATAAAGAATTATAAAACCAAATAAATAACGGAAAATATCTGACGTGCGTGGCCAGAAACTACTTGACAAGTCTGTGCAAATTGTTCGAATAACTGAGCTAACTGCACACCTTATCAGTGCAACGTAGATTCTGTCACGCAGACAAAAGTCTGCGTACAAATATGCGAGAACTGCACAGTTTCCACAGTTTATCGCTCAGACATGACGTCACACGTGATGAACTTCACAACTAACCTGATCGCGTGTGGATACCTTTACAATAGATTTACAATACAATTTATTACGTTATGGAACAAGGGTGATAATATTTACATATTAATTTGTTCATTGTACTCTGATAACTTACTTATGCCTTAAACAGTAAAACGGTACAAATTAAATTAAATTAAATTGAAACTTTATATTTTAATATTCTCAAAAGGTGGAACTTAAGATATTTTGAAAAAAATAATTATCTATAAATAATCTATATTTTTATTTTATTTTATATATTTATTTTCTTTATTTTTTGTTACTATATAAGTTTTATTTAATTTATTATGTAACGCAAAAAAGCACATTTTGTCGTAATCTTTTGAAAATTACATCATCTATGGATGATTTTATAAGCATTCAGTACAAATTTCAAGTCCTTCGATTTTATTTTTTTATCTTTTAGAACTGTCAAGAACATAAAAATAGGACACTTCCAAAATACTAACTTGACACAATTTTCCATCAATAATTTATCTATTAACACATGCTATAATAAGACTATTAAATTCCTCATTTCACTCTGAATCTTAATGGTTTTCTACACTTAATGCTAGCAATTGCCATTAAAATTATTTACAGTGTGTTAGTAAAATTAGTAATTTTATGAAAACCTGAAGATTAAAAAAAATATACTTTTGAAACTCAAATATCCAGGTAATTTAAATCAAATGTTCAATAGCCTAATCAAATTACAAATATTTATTAGTCATAAACTTACCACATATTTTGGTCCTTTTTCCACTTTATCTTTCATTGGAACTTGACCATAGACCATAAATAAATAGTCTAGAATTAAATAAAACAATAGTTATAAGTAGGTGCCCGCGTGCATAGGTGTATCACCGCAGCTGGTGTAACGTTTTCTGGGAGGGAAAAGCCGGACCTTGAAACGGTCGTCGGGACTCGGCTGCGTGTTTTCACGCGGTTTTGCTTGTTTCGTCGCCGAGAGGAAGCAAACGTGCACCACGATCGACCGCCGTTCAGTAGACGGGTATTCGTCCATATTGTACGTAGTATATTTGGTATTATCACACGTACCTATAGTTGCCGAGTCGTTTTGAAATATCACCGCGATACACTTAAATATTAAGTTACAATATGCTACCTCGGCTCATTTGCTTCACTGGCCAATCCTTCTAATTTTTATAATCAATTTTGGCATGGTTGGCACATACAACAGGTTCCTGACTATTCCTCGGGATAACCTGTCTGTAAAGTTCTAAAAAGTTTTAAAATAATTTATTACGCCGTAGTTATTTTTAACTTAGCGTAGGTACGAAATTTTTTAATTATTGCACGATATTATTTACGTTATTAATCATTGTAACTACGATATAAATCAAAATCCCGGTATGAGTTCAAACATTTTCCTATTGAAACAAAACAATCAAAACCTCTTTTAATTTTAATAATGATTTAATATTGTAATGATATGCAGTATCATGTGTATACAAACATTTTTTGATTTAATTAATAACGACTCCTTCGGCACACACACGCACAGAAAACAAGCAATAAAAAGAGACATAATCTAACGGTTCCCCATTGTTAATAACTAGGTCAATCCTCATAGGAAACCGCCTTTGTTCAAAAGAACCATCCAACCATATATTCAGCCCTCTCTATATAACGTCTTCAGACAACCCTTCTGAGCGCCCTCCGTTGCAAGTCGTCAGTGCGTGCGCACCGACTTGCCGGAGGTCTCAGTTTTACTTAAAAAAGTACAAATATCTGGTTACGCGTCGTGACGAGTACCGGCCGTCAACCATTATAAATCAACAATCGTTCGCCGTCCAAACTAAAGGAGCTTTGTCGTCAGTGGGTGCACACGGACTTAGCTGAAACCGATACATAAACACTAACATTAATACAAACATCAACACCAAATACAGTTTGTGTGTGAGTGCCAGAGAGTCCGACTTTCATCCATTATTAAAGACTGTGTTTGCTTTTAATATTCCTATACCTCCCGCACCGTGAGTGTCGAGATCATTGTAACCCCGAGTGCCCTCCTTATAAAAAGGAGGACGGTAATAAACCCCGCGAATTTTTTCAACCCCCATTTACCCCTTTTCTTTTACTTTTAGGATATAACAATATTATGTAGCAACGAAATTAATAATTATGATTTATGATTGGTTCACGGAAATACAATTACAAGCTAAAATTCCCATGGCTATGCTTGTGTATGCTTGCGTATACACAATCCGTACGCTCAATCATTAGTTCATCAACTAAATCGTTTTGGATTGATTTTGAAACTTTTTATGATCAATATATATTGTGTGTACCGCAATGGTGCTTATCATTTCAGTTTTTTCACGTTAAGGTAATTTACATTATAACTTGTTTGTTACTTAATAACGGTAAATTGGTCAACAATGCTGTCGCCGCCGACAAAGATGATGTTAATATGAATCCACGTCAAGCAATTAATTACATGTGAACGAATACATAACTGGGCCGATACGTGTAAAACCCAGTCGCGCACATGTCCTCGTTTCAAATACTGCAGCGGGTACCGAAATACTGGAAACTTTCTTGACCCTCCGCTCGCTGATTCAACTAAATTATTAATTTGTGATTCCTTTGATTGCTATTCTTATTCAGTACGTAGGCACACATGACGCATCCGTCGGTAACATCTCGGTAACCTAAACCATGATCAGGATCCGTCAGTTGATATAAATACATATATTGATCATGAAAATTAATGACTTACTACTGTCCGGTTATACAAAAATATAATATACATGAAGTATACTGTCGCGTACGCGTGTCTTATCGCCTTTATGATATCGGCCGGTCTCGACTTGGAACGGTTTATATCGGCACTTGCACGATCGCGATACGAGCGACACGTCGCCCATCGCGAGCACATTTATTTTTTGGTATCCGTATAATTTAAATTACAATAAACTCATTTTCACTTATTATTTTTTTATTATTAAAGTCGAGTACTTCACTACAACGACTTCGCGACATGGTCCTTCGAGCCGGATAGAGTGAATTAGCGAGAGTTTTTTGTAATTTAGTGCGTTTCGGTACCGCAAGTCTACACGTTCAAGTTTAAATAAAGTTTAGTGCGTTATATTATCGTATACTTTGCCAATCGTGAAGTTTCGTTTCACGCATTTTGGTTTCAAGTCGTCAATTCACACGGACTACGAGTCGTCGGATTGTAAGCGGTGCCAGATCCGCGGTTCAAGTCCGGCAGAAAGTCGAGTCAAGTCAGGTCAGGTCAGAATCCTTTATTATTATTCTTTTTTATTTATATTTCCTATCCTATGGTGGTGGTTTCTCGCGTTCTCGAGCACAGTCGATTTACTTTCGCGAATCAAATAATATAAGCACTCGGCTTAAAATATATTCGTTCGCACGCGCTATAAATTATGGCGGATATAGCCACGTTAGTTAGCCGCCGTGGCCAATTAAAGGGCCAACTGACTCGGTTCGGCAATTATATCAAGGAAAACCCAAATAATATTGATTTAGAACAGCTCACGCTTCGCAAAGAGAAGATTAGACAAGTATGGGACGATATCAATAAAATTCAATCGCGGATCGAAGACGACAGGGGAATTACCGACGAGACCGAGAATTATAGGTACGAGTTTGAAGAGCAATATTTCAATTATATGGCCGCGTGTGATAAGTTGATAAAGAGCGTATCGACTCAAAGCGACACCGCGGAAATTTCGGATAACACACCTAGTACTGCCACGCCAACAAATAGTGTTGGATTTGCCCTTTCGAATATAAAATTATCTGCGCTAAAGATCCCTACCTTTTCCGGGGAATATACAGAGTGGTCATCGTTTCAGGACATATTCACTGCGCTGATTCACAGTAACGACTCACTCAGTGAAATTCAAAAATTCTTTTATTTGCGGTCGTCATTAAGTGGCGACGTAGAAAAAAGCATCCAATGTATGCAAACCACGGCCGATAATTATTATAAGGCCTGGGCCAGTTTGATAGAAAGATACAGCAAAAAACGAATATTGGTCAAAATGCACACGAAGGCGCTCTTTGAAATAGAGCCGATACGTTACGAGTCGTCAAACCAGTTGCGTAAATTGTATGATACACTTTCGGGTCATATCAAAGCTCTCGAAACACTCGAACAGAACCCGTGCCAGAGGGGCTCATTATTATTAAATTTGATAACTACTAAATTGGATTGCTCAACGCTGCGGCAATGGGAGATAGAATCGCACAAGGCACAAGATATGTCGGCTGAACAATTAATTAAATTTCTGCAATCACGCTTTCGGATGTTAGAGGCCATGGAGTCGACCGGTCATAGTAAAAATAATTCAAAAGTCACCCGTGAACAATATAACAAGGGAAAGGGACATATTCAAAAATCTACATCGTTATCGGTCATTCGAGAGATAGAATGTTATGTATGTAAATCGCCGCATTCAATTTATCGATGTCCGGTATTTTTAAAATTATCAATTTTCGAGCGAATTAAGAAAATTGAAGAACTCAAATTATGCAAAATTTGTTTACGGCTGCATCCTGGAGAGAAGTGCAACAATCGAAAGTGTCCGAAATGCGAACGCCCACACAACGGTCTTTTGCATATAGTAACACGTAATAACAAGTACGATAAGACGATAGACCCGACGACGAGCACGGCAATAATAGGTAATCGTGATGCCGATAACGACGGCACAAATGATGTTCAGCCGGCCCCGAGCGTTAGCACACGAGTGTAAGTAGTCAGATATTATTATCAACGGCGGTTATATTAGCCCAAAATGATTTAAATGAATTTATATTGTGTCGAGTATTGCTTGATTCGGGCTCGCAGAATAATTTTATGACCGAATCAATGGCCAGGCACCTGCGATTAAAACGCATGAAGAATGACTACTCGATTATCGGTATCAATAATTCGAGCCACACCGCGTCATACCTGGTATCGACGAAAGTTAAATCGCGGACGACAGCGTACGAGGCGCATTTGGACTTTATCGTTTTGCCCAAATTAACTGGTTATTTGCCTGTGACCTTCATCGACGCGTCGAATATAAAAATACCTGAGGGCATTCAACTCGCGGACCCATCGTTTAACACGCCGCAAAAAATAGATATGATATTAGGGTCCGAAATATTTTTCGATTTAATATGCGCGGATCGAATAAAACCTGTACGACAGGGCCCCGTAATTCAAAAGACGTTACTGGGTTGGATTGTAGCGGGAACCGTACCGAGCGAGAATAAACACGTTCGAACAGTGACTAAAAGTTTCGCGATGGTCACTAGTACTAGGCATCAATTGGAAGAACAAATTGCGAAATTTTGGCGTTTGGAAGAAATACAACAAAAGGTATACTCAACGGAAGAAAAGGTGTGTATGAGTCATTTCGAGGACACCGTTGAACGGGCGTCCGATAAACGGTTCATTGTATCTTTGCCATTTCGGGACTCGCCCAAGCTAGGGAACTCATATGATATCGCGTTACGACGATTTTTGTCGCTCGAGAGACGGTTGTCGGCTGACGACGGACTAAAGTATGAGTATACGAAATGTTTAACTGAATATTTATCGTTGAAACACATGGAGCTCGTACCACCAGAAGAACACGACGTTTATATTCAACACAATTATTTACCACACCATGCTGTTTTAAAAGAAAGTAGTAGCACGACCAAGTTACGTGTGGTATTCGACGCCGCCTGCCAGACAAGCTCCGGCGCGAGCCTGAATGACGTATTACTCAAAGGCCCGAGCATTCAAGAAGACCTGGTATGCATTATGGCGCGATTCCGCACGCACAAATATGTGATTTCCGCCGACATCACAAAAATGTACCGACAGATTTGGCTAACCGAACAACAAAGGGATGTGCAACGAATTCTATGGCGTCCAAGGCCCGATCAGCCAATACGGATTTATCGTTTAAAAACAATCACTTACGGAGTGGTTACGGCGTCATATTTGGCGACAGGCTGCCTTCGGAAATTGTCCGAAGAGCAATATAATCGATACCCGTCAGCCTGTCGTGCATTACAGCAATATTTTTATATGGACGATCTGTTGAGCGGAGCGGACACGGTCAAAGAGGTTATAAAGCTACGCGACGAAATTATAAGGGTGTTAGACAGCGCGGGTTTCGAGTTGCGCAAGTGGGCAAGCAACGAATCCGATCTAATACAAGGTTTAGATACGTCCGAGGTAAATACCGATGAAGATAGCACAGCTGATATCGAAAAAGATAGTGTAAAAAAATTATTAGGCGTGTATTGGAACAAAAATAATGATTCATATCAATACAAAGTTGCGAGATACAGTAATACACGCGTCACGAAACGAAATATCCTCGCGGAAATAGCGTCTGTTTTCGACCCGTTAGGTCTTATTAGTCCCGTGATTGTGCGTCTTAAGTTAATTATGCAAAAACTATGGCAAATTAATATTAGTTGGGACGATACATTACCTAACGAATTGACCACCGAATGGCGAGGATTTCGCGAAGAATTGGAATCAATCAATTCATTAGTGATAAAGCGATTAATAACCAACTCGAACAAAAACACTCCAGTTCAAATACACGGTTTCGCGGACGCATCCATACACGCATACGGAGCGTGTCTATATATCCGTACCATAGGCGAAAATGGTATTACAGAAACAAGTTTGATATGTTCAAAATCACGAGTTGCACCGTTAAAGGTAATTACATTACCACGGTTAGAATTGTTGGCTGCCGTGTTACTGATCCGTTTGGCCGCCAAGTACATACCATGCTTACAATTACAAGTCGACGCTACGTATTATTGGACTGATTCTACTATTGTATTAAATTGGATATCAGCTCCATCGTCGAGATGGAAAACGTTCGTTGGTCATCGTGTTAGCGAGATCCAAGAATTGTCCTCGATATCACAATGGCGTCATGTTAATTCGAATGACAACCCGGCGGATATAGTATCGCGAGGTTGTACAGCGTGTCAATTAATCGACTCGGAATTATGGTGGAGCGGACCAAAGTGGTTATCGGCCGAAGTGAGAGAATGGCCTGAGATCAATTCGGATTTATTAAAGACCATCGACTGTACATCCGAAGAAAAAACAAGTAGCAAGATTACGATAATGTCGGCAACATGTGATATATCTGTTTTAAGCAAGTTTTCGTCGATGTCAAAATTATTACACGTAATCGCGTACTGTTTACGTTTTATACACAACACAAGAGAGAAAAATGAAAAAAGAACTGGATTGTTAGATTGCTTCGAGATCAAAAGAGCCACAGTTACCGTAATCAAATTGGTACAGGGCAACTCGTGGCAGAAAGAAATAAATGATTTAATCAACTCCCGCGCATTAAAATCAAATAACAACTTATTGCGACTTCAACCGTTTGCAGACAGGGACGGGTTACTTAGGGTGGGTGGTCGACTAAAAAACTCTAGCGCAATCGACATCCCTCAAAAACACCTGATTTTGTTACCGGCCGATAGTCCTAAACGCGGCTTGTTTTTGTGGCCGAACACGAGAAAACACTACATGGAGGGCCGCAAGTGATGTTAGCAAATGTACGTCTCGAGTACTGGCCAATGAACGGTCGAAATATCGCGCGAAAGGTTATGAGACAATGCGTCAAGTGTTTTAGATATAAACCAGTAGTCACGGAGCCAATTATGGGCGATTTGCCGAAAGACCGCGTGGAACCTGCTAGCGCCTTTTCCAAGTGTGGTGTTGATTTCGCCGGTCCCGTGTACGTAAAATCGAGTTTACGACGCAAGGCTCCGGTTGATAAGGCGTACATATGCGTGTGGGTGTGTTTCGTAACTAAGGCCATACACGTAGAATTAGTGAGCAATTTGACCACGGAAGCATTTTTGAACGCCCTCAATAGATTCTTCAGTAGACGCGGAGTATGCACGGACATTTATTCTGATAATGCGACCAACTTTGTAGGTGCCAATAATCGACTTCGAGCGTTAAAAGAGTTATTCCTGTCCGACGCTCACATGGAACAACTGCAACTCAACTTGAATAAATTTGGCGTACGTTGGCATTTCATTCCGCCACGTTCTCCCCATTTCGGCGGTCTGTGGGAAGCTGCGATTAAATCTGTTAAAACGCACTTATATAAAACTATAGGTAATGCCGCGCTCACGTATGAGGAATTATACAACTGTGCTCGTTCGCGTAGAAGCCATACTAAATTCTCGTCCTCTTACTTCCTTATCCTCCGACCCAGCTGACCTGTCTGTACTCACACCCGGACATTTTTTAATTGGTGACTCACTGTTAGCGTTACCCGAACGCGACGTCTCAATGACACCACCGAACCGGCTATCACGATGGCGAAGGGTCGGTCAACTCGTTCAACAGATTTGGCAGCGATGGAAGCGCGAGTACTTGCATCAATTGCAAGTGCGTGAAAAATGGTTTCAGTCCAAGGGGCCCACTCTATCAATCGGCACGATCGTTTTGGTGTGTGATGACAACCTCCCTCCGCTCCGTTGGAAGATTGGTCGTGTGCTCGAAGTTCACCAGGGTTCTGATGGGGTGATTCGGGTGGCTACAGTTCGCACGATGGAGGGCGTAATGAAACGAGCGGTACGGAAACTATGTCCGTTACCGTTTGAGGGAAATCTATGAATTGTCGCGAAACTTGTAAATACTATGTAAAATGTTAATTATTTGTAACAAGTATTTACTTGTCATTTTTTGATAAATTATTTTTTGTATGATTTCGATTTATTATTATTATTATTGTCCACGATGCACGATTAAATATTTTTTGTATGATTCAGATTTATTCTTATTATTATTGTTAGCTATACACGATTATTATTATTTGTTGATTGTATCGGAAGATTATTATTATTATTTGTTGATTGTATCGAAAGATTATTATTATTATTTGTTGAAACGATGTTTCAAGGAGGGCGGTATGTCGCGTACGCGTGTCTTATCGCCTTTATGATATCGGCCGGTCTCGACTTGGAACGGTTTATATCGGCACTTGCACGATCGCGATACGAGCGACACGTCGCCTATCGCGAGCACATTTATTTTTTGGTATCCGTATAATTTAAATTACAATAAACTCATTTTCACTTATTATTTTTTCATTATTAAAGTCGAGTACTTCACTACAACGACTTCGCGACAAGAACTGATAAGTAATATATTTAAATCCTCGGAAATTATTCTCAATTATTTCACCCGGTTAAAATGTTGTATTTGCATTAACTTTTTGTTTGGTTTGATTTTTTTATTTTTCTTACCTATATTATATTAATTTTTAGAGACACAAAACATCAATATAACAAACATAAATTTGTTCTTACGAAATATATAAGTATAAGTATAAAAACATATAATAAAACAGTAAGTATCTTTAATTATTCAAAGTTCTAAACAACGATAGCCATTAAGTGTCGTTCAAAATAAAATGTCATAATCCTAACACAATTATTAATTATTACGCGTGTAGAATAAAGTAGTAATAAATCTCGATCACTAAGTTTACAGATAATAATTTTATTTTTTGTCATGATATCATAAATCTTACATGGCAATTTATTAGTGGGTTCTGATGTTTCGGATTTATACAATATGAATCACAAATTTTTCTTTCAAAAATGTTACATTTTGTCGTTAGTCAATATTTAGTTGTTGTATGTTTTGTTATTTAGAGAAAAATAATCAGTTGTACACTTGTATGACGAATAAACAACGTATTAGTCATCAACCATATTAATATAAGTCTTTAACAGAATACTATTAGTGTAAATGTCAACAGTGTAAAAAGTAAAAACGTATTGCTTTCAGAACACCCAATAAAAAAACAATGCAACAAACTATGTGCAAAAAAACTTCAAGTATAATAAATACCTGAATCCCCCTGGTTTAAAAATTTAAAGATTCCCAGTTTCATTCTCTCGCCTTCGAATCGGCCACAATTTACTCCCTCATCATTCCTTTAAACTCTCTCTCAAATCTTCTCCTCTATGTACCATTGTACCCGTTGAAGCGGCACTGGTTGTCCTCGGTGGTGGTGCCGGTCAATGTATATTTCAATGTGATGGAATATTAGAAACCACTTGGAATTTACACGTTGTTATATTCCACAAAGAAACAAAACACTGATTGTAACAAAATAATTATATTGGAAACGAAAAAAATTACATGTGGTGTTCGCTATGACTCTCGGACAGTAAGATATTCGCCGTTCTTCTTTTGTCGACGGGTCACGGGCGAGAGCGCGAGATCGGTCGGCTCGTGCGACGACATCGGTTCCGGCAAAGGCCTCCTTCCTCTGCCCGGTGTACGAGGTAGGTGGGGGCTTTTGCCGAACCGGTGTTATCGTTATCCGGGCTTTGGCTGGGTAAAGAGTGACGCAGTCCGGAAGAGTGGTGTACATAATGTACCTACACTACCCCGGACCGTGACACCGTCACCTCGATGAATCTGTCTGCGACTTCAACCACATTATTTTCCATTGTCCCTCTCTCTCTCCTAGCAGATGTTGTATACGTCTGTTCAAAGGTTGACACACACAAATATATCTTTGACGGTGTCAGATACTCTAATCGTCAAACAAGTATGTAACGGAATACCTGATAACAGGCCTACACGACTATTTCCTTAAGTGACCACGATAACGAGCACTGCTTAATAGAAAAGTCGAATAGGACTCTCCAGGGTTTATTTTCGCTTACAACTCTAAGGTTACTTTACACTCGAACAACTGACCACGAAGAGATCGAGCACTGGATGTTCGAGCGTGAGGTCACTTTTACCTAAACGATATTGTATTTGCACCACAACTGACCACGAAGTAATCGAGCACTGGATGTGGTTTTAAATACAATATTGTTTTAAGATATAAATTTTAAGCAGCGACCCTCTTAGTTACTTTTTAAATTAGATTAACAAAGTGGATCAATTTTAAACACAGTTATATTTTTATTTTAAAATACAAAAATTACGGAGAAACGAAATAAAGTCCTCTCTCTAGTTACCGTACTTACCCGTACGATAAAATTGGAAAGAGACCTACTCCGCCCTCCTCATGACGCTTAAATACTATTTACAATTTTATTGCCTTAGCATATTTTGCTTCCCAGGCTTCAAACTAAAATTGCTGTTGTTAATCTTTTCATATAAACAAATAATGCATATATGTATTAATACTACAATCGTCATATCACATCATATTATTTCATAGTAATATGACTACTACTGCCCCAACCATAGGCGCAAATAGGGGGGGGGGCTTAGGGGGTATTAGCACCCCCAATTTTAAAATTAGCACCCTCAAATAATGTTCGTATTTATGTATCAAAAATTTAGTTTTACAAAAAAAAATCTCTTGTCATCAGACAATTGACTATTAGAGTAAAAAACTGTAATGAAATATAAATGAAAATAATGTTACTCGACAGACGACAATTCACATTTTGTCGAATTCAAATATATTTATAGAACACTATTAATTATTATTTCCCAATTTATATATATTTTCTACTAAACCCGGTCATCGCGGACAGTTATATAATTATCACGTTCAGCACCGACTCGATAAAATAAAGTATATTTTGTCATACTTGATACTGTAATAATCAACTTAAAGACGTTTTTCTGATGAAAGTTTGTTATTGGCTTCCGCTATTGACAACTTTTTCTTGATGGACTTTGATGAAAGTCAACCGTTTATTAACCATTTTAAAGTAAAAATAACTTTCTACCTAACAATATTGTATGTTTATAGCATTACATTACATAGTATGTAATAAATTACTTGTAACAGTTTGTATATATTTGGATATATAGGTATTTTTTTCTATTATAGTTTTTAATTACATTAAATCAAAATCTTTGTTTATCTGTTTTAAACAATTTTAGGGTTTATTTAATATTGAAGTTGCATCACTCAAGGCAGAAATGATGGTAGCAAAAAATTGTTTAAAACAGATAAACAAAGATTTTGATTTAATGTAATTAAAAACTATAATAGAAAAAAATATATATCCAAATATATACAAACTGTTACAAGTAATTTATTAACCCATTTTTGCTACCTACCTTATTTGATATTTCTAATATTAATTATAAAATAGTAATGAAGACCAAATCAATTTCAGGTGGCACTTACACTACCAATTAGTTCTGCCTCATGTGAACGATCATTTTCTGTTTTACGTAAGATAAAGACATGGCTTAGACTGCTTAGAGTTTCAATGGGGCAGGACAGATTAACAGATTTGTCAATATTGTATATAGAAAAAAATTTGACAAAATTAATAAATGTTAATAAAGTTATAGATTCATTTGCAGAAAAAGATAGGCGAATAAATCTTATATAAACTTGAACTTTTGTACTTGTATATTTTAATACTTATTGTATTCATTTTTATTCAAATTTTTGCTAATTAAAGATATTAAATCCTTATAGTTATAATATAAATTATATACCCAGTAAATACAGAGCATAAGCACCCTCAGTTTTTTTATTGAAATTGCGCCTATGGCCCCAACACAACAACCATAACACCAATACATATATACAACACAGACAACTCCTTTTTTCATTCCTATCCACCCTAGGTTATCCCACTCCCGATTCAAATCTTCTCCTTAATTCTCGTTCTACTCACATCATCAACTCCATCATTTCCTTCATCATTTCCGCTGGCTTCCTAATTTGAATAAAAATTGTAAATAAATAATATAAATATTTTGTAAATTTTTTTTGTAAATAATAATTGCATTGCTGTAATGTTTCTGACAATGGCAAAATAATAAAAATAAATAAATAAATAAATACCTGCTCGAATACCCGGGATATTAATTTATAGCTGCGTTTGATTTACAGATATAGATTGTGTACATCTTCTGAGTACAACTGACCTTAGCTGGGTGTCATTGAGTTAAGATTTGGTAATATTATAGCATTTCTATCTTGGAAACAGTGTAATACAAATAAAGTGTTTTAAGTTAGACGCCCAACTGAATTTAATTATTGACAGTTGGTATTTACGTCAATTAAATTATATATAATTTAGAACACATTTTTAGAGTAGGTTTATTTTTTTTATACTTTTCGTTTTAAACACGGAGTCTGGTGGAGTGTTTTTGTTAGGATATCTTTAATTCGTTGCAGTTGTAGTACACTGCTTGAATAATTACCTAAGCGTAGCACTGTTGCCGGTCAGTAATTTTTTTGAACGGTGAACAGTCATATCTAAGACTTATTTAAACAGAGGTCACAATGAAATAACACAATGTAATAACGGACTGTAATATTGTATAAAAATGTTATCATGTCGTAACGAATTTAAATCCAGTGATTTTACTTTTTAGTAGTAGTGACATAGCCTTTTACAGGACCGAGACCTTATCGGAACAATTCTTTGTGGTCCCGTTGTTGGTTACGGTACTACTCTTACGCTTGGGTTACCGGACGGTTTTTCGCAAACAAATTTGGGAGCCTGTATACTTATGAGGCCCCTAAAAAAATTTCTTCGGGGGCCTTGTGTAGCCGTGATGAACCCAATGAACAACATCGGCACAATTATTTCTCCCGTTTGAAATTCAAGTATATTAACAAAAAGTTAACTATTAATAATTGTTAAATATTCTGTTGGATCAATAACATTTTATTAATTTGTTTATGTATTATCACTATTGTAACAATATAAATCAAAACATTCGGTATGAAATCTTATATTTATCTTGCAATGCGACACAATTAATATGTTTTAGCAGTGCTAAAAGTTGTTATGATTTATGTTAGATATAATATTGTACTACAATCTGGTACACGGAAATATAATATAAAAAACGGATAAACATAGATTTTACGTTTTAAAATACTTATAACATTGTCATTTTTCTCTTTTGCAGTTTTTATCAATCGTGTATGTCCAATGTACGTGTAAAATGTATTTCAATATAGTAACTTCAATTCTGCTATGTGAACAACTGCAAAATTTATTTCCTCCATCTGATATAAATAGTCATCAAACATTTCAGAAATATCCGCATCACTTTTATCGTGATGATGTATATACATGTTATTCTCGAAACCAAATAACTCTACGATGGAAGAATATAGATTAATCATTAATGATGCACAAGCAATCTCCAAATTTTCAGAGTTGAACCCATTATTCATTTGGTTTTTTAGTAACGTAAGCATCAAATATATAGTTTCATACATGAGATTCATTTGATCATTATTTATGGACCTCGGGACAAGACTAAGATTGAATATTTCCAACGATCCTTCGAAAACTTGTATATTTTGTCTAAAATAGTTTAATTTATCATGATATATCTGGAAATCTTTGATGTTTTGTTTTTCCGAGTCATCAGGTTGTCCTACAGCACTGTAATACAGTTTTATTGTATTTACCGTCAAATAAACAACTTGACGGAATATTACTTTCAACAAGAATAAATCTATTGCAGTCATCACGTTTTCGTAAAATGCTGTAGGAGCACTGAGATCTATAGCCTTCTGAAAATCATTCATAGTCGATCCCAATGATACATTCTCCTAAAATAAAAATTAAATTACTTTTAAATGTAACGGAATGAAATTAAATATATTTTCTATTTTATTATCATTGAAATATAGATTTAGATGTATGCTCTAGAAGTCTAGAATGTGAATAGTAATATTTTTCCCTTGGATATTTTAATATAATATGTTATGACCGTCTCTAGAGTTTCCGAGGTATTACACTGAATATTATAGGCTTCAGAAAAGATCTTAAAACAGTGCTGTTATTTTCCGTATTTTAATTTTGTTGTTTTATTATGGTGTTTGGAGGATATTTTAAGACCAAATTAAGAAACAGTTTCTCGCAGGTGGTAATTTTTTCAAAGAAAGATATTTGTATAATTGTCATTGGATTTGGATGTTTGGCCGAACCGTACTATTATTTTATTGTTCTTTTATCCTAATTGCCGATTCCCCGATTTGTTCAACAGTTATTTCGATAATTAATGTTGACACAAGGTACTGACGTACTGTATAATTAGTATAATTCTCTTGGTGTAAAATTTTTCAAAATTCCTATTTTCAAATGGCCTAAATTAACGATAGGAACATTTAAAAAAATATTACTAGTAAGCGAATACATTCCTAACTTCAATCAAACTACAAAATAGAGTTTAACAAATAAAATATGTAGACGACGTAAAAGGCAATCATACCGCAATAATGCCTTCGTGATCGAATATATTTCTGCCATAGAATCTTATGTCCGGAAGAATAGTAGATGTCTGTAAAGAACTCCACATCCAAGTCTTTGCGGTTTTCCACTTAAAATTGTGATATTTTTCTAATTTGCAAAAAGGCTCTGAAAATTTGTTAATGTGACTTTTCTCAACTGCCAGTTCATTTATGAAATTTTCAATCGAATCAATTACATAATATTTGCGTTTATATAATCGTGTAACTATATGTTGTACAAATATTTCTCTAACAGTCACACCTTCCACAGTGTCGAAATAATAGTAATGTATATAATCGGCCACTAACTCTTCTACAGAGAAATTTTTTTTGAACTTTTCCAAGAATTCCGCAACACAATTCACTTTGGATTCTTTGAACGTCATAGCTTCAATGACTGACCAGTCCACTTCGGCGTTATCCTCTAAGTTTCTAAGAACATGGGCCATAAACGAATTGACGATACTGTTATAGTTGTCCATATATTTTGTGAGACTATCGAAGATCATATTCACGATTAGTGGTTCGTAAGTTTTCGAGTATTTTGTCGTGAAATCATTGTAGCACTTGGAAAAATGATATTCTTCGCACAGAATCAGCTTATTACTTAATCCTTTGTTTGCTTCAAACACATCTAACTCAATCAACTCGTCGATAAGCGCCTTCATGAGTTCGTGGTCGAATTCTTCAATTGCAACTGCGTCGTACACGACAGCGAACAATAGGACGTAAATTGAAAGAGCAGCGTTCATGACGACGGAATAGTGAAGGTATCACAATCGGTTGTGCACCGCACTAAAGCCGGGTAAACCTGTTTAATGTTACGCGGGGCACTGCACAGTTTTGCGCATATCTTGCGTACGCGCCGAGTCCGTGTACAAAATGAAATCATTAGATCAACAATAAAAGACGTTTTTTGTCTTATCATCAAACACATTTTGAATAATACTTTGCGTGCTCACATTTGTGTTGAAACTTAGTCACTCCAAGATTAATGACATTGCAATAATTTATTTATATATAGTACAATGTAAACAATGTCGGCACCGACATTCATTTTTTATATGGATCCATGTTGTAAAGCGAATTTTAGGTCAATGATCGTAATTCGAACGCGGTATACGTACAGTCTAAAACAATGGACTCAATAAATCGCTTATCAAACCTGGAGGACCCAGAACGTACGATGGTGGAAATAAGTGGAATGTCTAAACGAGCGTGTTATTGTCTACTGGTGTACTGTTATGAATAGGGTTCGGGACTTGATGCACTAAATATGATCATTGGAACATGCGGTCAAATAGTCCTGTTGTCTATTTAATCACAAAATCCCTCCAACGATATAGTCCAACAAATACACAATATAATTTCTTCAATTTGAAATAAAGTAATCGAATTTATATAGGTTCCGTCTCGCACGGGCATTATAGCCAATGAAAAAGATGATGTATTAGCTAATGAAGCAATCACTTCTCTCTCTTCCACAGCCTTACCAACACTCCCGCACCGCCAATACATTAAGAGAAACACAAACATTCACACTTACAAGATGTGGCAAGGTTATTGAGATGAAGTGCCAAAAACCGACAAGCTAAAAAAATCCTAAATTGAATATAGGTAAATTATATAAACCATCCAACACATTCCGCCTTACAGACACTGTAACCACAAGAAAAAGAATTGGTCCTACTAACCTCACTCATATACACCTAACACAATGTGAAGAATAACCATACTGAATACAATGTCACGTACCTCTCTAAAAATTAAATCCTTCACTGCCCACTATTCACCACTGCAAAAAGCATCCTCAACTATCCTACAACTATGAAATAAGCACTTCCTGATTTTGAATAATTTTTCTAGTTTACAAGAAAATAGTGTTCTATTTACACAATTTTATATAATAATAACATTATCATCATTTTCTTTTCGGAAAAATTACGAGCTGATAATAATTTGAAATCAAAATTTATAATCCAAAAAAACTGATAATGTTATTATTATTTAAAATTGTTCGAATAGTTACACTTTTTGAAAGTAAACTAGAAAAATTATTAATAATCAAAAAGTTAGTTAAAATTGAAAGTTGAACCCTGAACATTTTCAGAAAAAGAAGCCCTATAAAATGGCTATCTTTAAATGCCACAAAAATGATAAAACAAAAAGTTATTTTTTCAACTTCTTTAATAATACACTTATTTTTACCAAACTATTGTCAACATAGTTGCCTTGCCGAGAGATGCTCATAAAAATAAATGTCTCTATCTCTATAAACACGGGAGATATCGCTCTGTGTATATGTATACTCCCTGTGGAACACCTTGTTTAACAATAGCTATATAAAATAGACATCTTTAATTTGGATCGAGGCTTACGGTTTAAAACTATGAAATTATAAGACGTGTTTTTTGGCAGTGATTACGAACATAAATCTCTAAAGTAATATATGCCATTCAACGATGATATATTATATGATACATAATTTAATTTAAACAAAAAAATAATGTGATAAATCATTTTATCTGTACTTTTGCGTCAATGTTTGTAGTACTACTGCTCAATAACTCACGAAAGTAAGTTAAAAAATATTTGGGTGACATGTTAACTCGATACTGAATACCTTTTGTTACGTACGATCAATAATTGTTCAATTTTTATTATGTGACAAGTTCTAATATTGATTTATTTCTATAATAAATTATAGTGGTACGCTAAGAATAGTTGATTACGTGTTATTTGTTCCTCTTATACATACAGAATGAAAATCACTCTAACCACATTAACACATTTTATCAGATTTCAATGTGAAACATATTCACTACCTGCATTTGATTGATTTTTTTTAAAAGATTGTGTTCGATAAATTATTATTCTTTATTTATTTATTTTTCATAACTATTGTTACAATATCGATCAACATACAAAGCTTTAATGATACATTAAAAATATTGCAATTTAATTTAATTACAAACGTTACGCGAAAGTATTTGAACAAACCAAGAGAAATACTTTGAAATTACTATTCCCTAATTTACTTGTAAAGGATACGATTGTGATATACATTTTAGTTATAAATATAATGAAGAGTGGAAATTAACACAAAGCTTACATATTTAAATAATAATAATAATGAATTTTATTAATTACAAGTTACAACATATATCAATTGTAAATGATTATGTGCATGTGTATTAATAATCACAACGGCTTTATGACTTCGACTAGATAAGCAAGAGCAAAATTTATTCTCTCCATTTCAATAATTAAGTTTTTCATACGAGGTTGAAACTTCTCGAGTTTACTGTAATGTTCTATAGGGTTCACCTTACCACTATCAGGTATCAAAGTCCAATATTTGCTGTTATCCAGAAGTCCATTGATTTCTTCAATTTCTGGTTGCGGTTCTTCCGGATTTCTAGATCCTGTTTGCTTCGTGAGTTTGTCTACCAATTTTGTCATCGTAGAGGTCATGAATTTAGGTTCGTTTTCGTTGATAGTGTTTAACCAAAAACTGCTTGTCAAATAAAATCCAAGCGATATTTTGAAAGACCTCACAAGTTGTAATAAATAAAATTGTGTAAAACGATAATCCTCGAATCTTTTTTTATCCACCGGGTAGTTTTGATTGAGGCTGCTTACATCTTCGTAATACAGTTTCATTGCATTCGTCACAACGTAAATTACTTTACGTATTAATACTTTCATCACGTACTTGTTCAGTATACTCTTAACTAATTCATAATGATCTATAGTTGTACGGGCTCTGTTGTAAGCTGTAATTTTTTCAAGAACTATATTCAATGTTACATCACCCTGATATAAAAAAAAATTAAATTATTAGGTAACGTAAATGAATAAAATAAGCGTAAAAAGATGAAATTAATGAATTAAACTTTGGGCTAGTTCGAAACCAGTTTCATTTTTCTTTATTCACAATGTGGAATGTATGTTCTATACTCGCAGGCATAATTAGAACATGAGACATGGGTTCGTGTACCACAAATATTTATACTAAATTAGTTTCAAATAAAATTTTACTAAAAATTCAAATTAAGTTGATTGATTGCTTAGAATTTTAGAAAAGCCGGTTGAACTACAAGTGGAGTTTCGGTCATTACGGATTTGAGATTTAATTACGAACGGATAGTATGGTTCGTGACAAAAGGGAATTTTTATTAAAAATGTATTCTTAAAAAAAAAATAAAAATAAAAATGAAAAACATGTATCTATATAACACTACGTTTCGATGATAAAAATGACAGGAAAACTAAAATAAACAATAAAAAAAAAATTATAGATTCCTGATTGTAATATTTCGAATATTTTTAATTAGCTTTAAATTGGATTTTTGCATAGCCCCTTAACTGAATGATGTCGTACGTCCTAGTTAGTTTCTGCGATGATTTAAAGATAATTGGTTTTATGGCTATTAGTCTAAACCAGAGATCGGCAACTGGTAGACCACGGTCCGAATCTGGACCGTGGAAGGCAAAACTCTGGACCCCGTCAACACATTGTACTTGATTATATGTTGTACGATGTTTGGCTCGACAGAGAATTTTTCACTGGACCTCATTCATTTATTATTTTAGTCTTTAGGACTCCAATAGAAATTACCCGCAGACTTGGGTCTAAACTAACGAAAAAATACGGAGTCTAAAAATATGTCCTATTGAGTAGGAAGTTTATGATGCGATTATAGTATACGATATTATAAAGGATTTTAAATTTTTAAAAAATCAGCGAATTTCTTCGATAACTGGACAATAGAAAATAATAACCATTTTAAGTATATTGAGTTTGCATGAAATAGTTAATATTATAATACCAAAAGGCCTCTGTAATTGTATATGTCTTGTCCGTCCATCACGATATAAGGTAGAAGAACAGAACGTTTTAAAGCTGTCCACAGCCATGCATCTCCGTCTTTCCACATCAAATTTAGATCATTTCGTAATTCACAGAACGGTTTTGAATATTTGTTTATACTCGCTTTCGCTTTTTGCAGTTCAGCTAGGAAACCAATCTTCGTAGTAATAGTGACATGGTTTTGATATATAAAATACTCATCTATATGTTGATGAAATGTATTTCTTGTGGCTTTCTCCGTCAGATGACCGGAAAGGTGATGGTAAAAAACATAGTCAGCTATTAAATTATTTACGGGTAAGTCTTTATCGTTGAACATGTGGATAAAGCTGGCAACGCAATATAGCTGGGAGTCCTCGAACGACATGTTTGAAATGGCTGTATTCAGAAGATTCACTAAATCCTTGTTTTCGTTTTTCATGATTTCTGTAGTTAACGAAAAAACTAGACTGTTGTAATATCTCGTCAGCTCGTTAGCTCTCTGCAGGAACATGGCCAAAATATGTCCCTGATGATTGCCAGTGTACTGCGTATGCATATTTGTGTAGCATCTGACGAAAGCGCCCGTATCCTCCAAATCACTGCACGGCCAGTATGATTTAGATTGGGTCTTGGGGTCGAACAGTTTTAAGTTGATCATTTTACTGACCAACGATTCCATCATAGAGCTGTCCAATAATTCCATGGCCACCGTGCCGGAAATAGCAGCAGCAAACAACACGAAACACGGTAACGCGTTCATGACGACTGAGTCTTATGGGTAGGTATAATAGTTAACGTTGATCGGTTCAGTATTCGGACGTACGCGATGACCTATTGAATGTTACCGCGGTACTGGGCCCCTGCACCATTATTCTTCGCGTAATTCAAGTGTTTATTTTCATATTGTTTGCACACGATGATGTCATAACTTTTTTCATTTATAAACCACGATCGCACACATACTACACGTTCGATTTGGACAAACAATGTTGTCACTGAAAAGCATACATATCGATGTCAAGTGAATTGCAGGTCACTGAATTTAATAATTTAGCGGGACATTCACCGGGCGGTCTTACAGTGTTCCTAACACGGGTAGACCGGAAAAATTGTGGAACAGAAAATCAGTAGGGATATCCTAAAGAACCTATAGAAACTATAACAGCTTTAAAATTGTACGTAACATTTTTGGCGATTGATCATTATCCATCAATAATATTTTACTTTATGATGCCAATGAGTGGCAATAAGTTACGGAATCATGTTAAACGTGCAGAACAGGTGGTGATGAATCACACGTGATGAACTTCACAATTAACTTGATCGTGTGTGGATCAGGGACTGGAACCGAACCGAAAAGAACCGGTTCTGGAACCCAAAAACTCCTAAAATATTAAGAACCGGAACCTAACCGGAACCGAATATTTAAATTTTTAAATAACCGGAATCGAACCGAAACCTAATACTTAAGGGAGTTGGAAGCGCATAAATTTTTCGTCAAAACGACCTAAACGCCTGACAAAAATTTAGGTACTTCCCGTTGTATGATTTTGAAAATTTAAAGATTTTTAAAATCCTTAAAAACCTTACTTTGTATCGGTCGAAACACATTTTTCATATTGAATATTGTTACTTAATTAATTACAATTGAAAATTGACAAATTAATAAAAATTGTAAATTGTTTTTTGTATGAATATCTTGATAAAATTGAAAAATTACTCCAACCGATACAAAGTAAACTTGTCTATAAATCTAAGCCTAACTTTTTTTTTTAAATCGGATGGTTGGAAGTACCTTAATTTTTGTCAGGCGTATAGCTCTTTTGGCTATGAATATTTGATCTAATAATGTAATATTTGTTTATGTGCATGCGCGTGCGTACGATGTCTACTATATGTATCGCCGGATCCCGGCGCGGCATATCCGCGGTAATTGCTTCCGATAAGATAACGGATTTAGTGGAATGACGATTGTAAATTATTTTTCTCTTTTTGGTTGAAAAACTAATTTAGTTTTGTATTCATACTTCATAGTTCATACACGAGACAGACACGAACGTAAATTATTTTTATAATAAATTTTTTTTTTTTATTGTCACAAATGCCTCGGCAACTATGGGCCATTGGCTACAAAATTATAATAAATTATTTCCCCATTTAGCCTTCAATAGCCAATAGACTTAGTTAGTTTTTAAAGTTTGACATTTATACTTTTGTATCTATAATATAAAAATGAATCGCTGAATGTGTTGCTAAGCGCAAATCTTGAGAGCAGCTGAACCGATTTCGCTAATTCTTTTTTTATAATATTCCTTGAAGTACGAGGATGGTTCTTACGGAGAGAAAAATTTAAAATTTTGGAAAATCTACCTGAACGAGAAATTCCAAACGTTCATAGGTATACTTATGGGTAACCATGGTAACACAGATGAAAAAAACAAAGGAGAAGGCAAAAATCTAAGGACAGTCACCGGCCACCGCGTATTATATAATAACTGTATTAAACAAATGTTGCGTTTCCACATTAGTATTTTGCACAGAGGTCAATTGCAAACAATCTAATATTTTGGAAAAGTATACTTTTATTCTACGACGTGAAATCATCCTATATTTCTACATTTATATATTTTTATATACATTCGACTTTAAACGGTTGCATTTTCCAGTGCGGCTAGCATTTGCAATGTCGATAAATAAATCACAAGGGCAGTCGCTAAGTGTTTGCAGCAACAATCTTGAAAATCCATGTTTTTCACATGGCCAGTTATATGTCGTTTGTTCTCATGGCGGAATACCAACAAAACTATTTATAAACACGTAAGAAAAAAAACTAAGAATGTTGTATATCATAAAGCATTAGAATAATAAACACTTTTTTATTAATTATACCAGTTCAAATTCAATATTCATAATTAAGACAGCACAACGTCTGTCGGGTCGGAAAATGAAAACCCTTGAGTGATATGTTCTCGGAAACTACTGAACCGATCGTTATGATTTTTTTTTTAAATTGAAGAGCTCATTGCGGAGAAAGTTTATGGCATTTGATTGATTCTCTAACTTTAAAAACAAAGGAGTTATCAACTATCATAAATAATGACCTGTTGCGTAGACTTAGTGGGTAAATAAAATGTATTTGTTGATTCGTAGGTTACCTTGGTAACCAAAGAAAAAAACAAAGAGTTGTTGCCAGGCCATTTAGTGTCATACAAATCAATCGATACAATTTGCGATGCGAACGAAGCTGTAAATTATGCAACAGAGTATTTGAAACCATTGGATTTGCCACGTACGCTACCACTCTAATTTGAGCCGTCGAATAAATGCGGCTACAAACAAGAGAAATAGAATAGCGCAAAGAACGGAAGAACAAATGCAATCCGATGATGTGAATGTGCGTGTGAGTATGGCGCAATTTTGTGAATTTCAACCATAAGAGGCACGAGCTGAACGCAATGAACAACGACGATTGGAGCAAAGACTAGCGCGCCGTTTTGTTATAAGTTGTTATATATTTATACCCATATCCTATCTGTTTCTTTCTTTCTTTCTTCCTTCTGCCTTTAAGATTATAAGACCTTTATTTTTACTGACTTATGCGATATTGCATTTCAAGTAATTCATCCATTCCATAGACCGTTGTGGGAGTGAACAATCGTGTTGTGAATACTGTCCTGTACTGTTTTCATTATTACAAATTATTGTATACATTTATAATTTTAATAATCCAAATAAATTGTTTTCGTGGGCAATGGCAATGGCATGTAAAGGTATGGGCAATGGCCTAGATAATTCGGGTCATATACTTGCCAGTGATCATAACCACCTTCGAAAGCTGTATATCTGATCGATGTTAAAGGATTTGGATAGAACCTGATATACTTCAGAATATAATCTATGTTGGTGATCTATAATTTCGATTGGAACACACCATGTTTTTCACACGGACAATTATACGTGGCATGCTCTCGAGTGGGTAAACCATCCAGTTTGTTTGTGTTAGCTAAAGATGGGCTAACAAAAAATATTGTTCACGCTATAGCATTAATAATTGATATTGTTTGTTAGTGTTACTGTCGTAATTCATTATTAATGATATATATAATTTTGAGGATTAAATTATGATAAATTTCAAAAATTAATGTTTGGTGTTTTTTTTTTTTTTATATTCCCTCATCGTTCACAGCGCTCCATGCCTCTTTCACTCATTTACCAGATCCTTACACACTTACAATAAGTTAGTTACATTTTTTCTACACTGTAAATTCCCTAGAAATAATTTATATGGCAAAACAACGTTTGCCGGATCAGCTAGTAGTATATATAGTCATACTGTATTGTTCCTGTGTAATATCATACAAATATCTAAAAATGGACAAAAATTATCGTTATGGAAATAAACGCATGCCATATTTATGTAAAAAAAAAAGAAATAAAGGCAATATATCAGCGTTCCGTAAATCAATAAATGAACAAGTAATTAGAAAATTATTGATTCATGATTTGATCAGGGGTTACCAATAAGGTCTGGCATTTTGGATGAGCAAGTATAAGATACGGAAGATATTATAAATTATTTGTAATAATTATAATATCTATATTTTGTAATGTTATTTAAATATATTTGTACTTTTTTTGTATTTTTATTGTATCCTCAGATCCTCTTACTATTTTAGTGTTTATCATTATTAATTAAGTTCTTACCAATAACTAAGAGTACAATTAATTACACCTAGACCAAAATGTCACTTATAAATATTCCTCAATTATTTTTTTATTTTTACAATTTTACTATTATCGTTGAATAACCTGTATAACGATTTATAGGACGGTTATCTGAAATTATTCTGTGGTCTCAACACTTCTATTAATTATGGTATCTAATATCTAATAGCCGTTAATCTGACTCGGAATATATAATCGTTATCGCCGGGCCTCTGCGCCCGACAAGTCAACACTAATACTAATGATCGTTTACTACGCACACATGCATACGGCTCGCACGCACGCACTTATAAAATCTGTGTATTATTGCCTATTCTGAACCCCTTAGAAATGACCCACTTGCAATCCCCTGATTCGGTTTTCGGGGAAATCGGGAATGAGATTTAATACCACAGAGCATGATGTTGATACGATACAAATAAAAAATATTATAACAAGAGCATGATTAGTACAGTAGTTCTTCAGCTGTAGGTATTCTGTGGTAGTATGGACTGTACCATACGGTCTTGCAGCAGCTTACGGTCTTCACTTCTTAATCACACGAAATGATGGCTTCGATGAAGAGGAAATAGCCTTTAGTTTATAGACATTATATGTACGAGTTCAAATTTCGCCCCCCCCCCCCTGGAAGATGAGCTGGATACGCCACTGGTTGGGGATGATACGTCGCATGTCCATGAGTCCAACCCGACCATTGGTCAACGCTGTGCACAGCAGCCGCTCAACACGCCTCTAACCTCAGATCACCGACACTGCGGTACAAGCACTACATGCGTTGGGATCGAGTATCGCTGAGCGGTCGGTGCCGTCAGCTGTCTATGGTATGACGTTCCGTGGACAGCGAAAACCTCGGTTACAATTTTCCGGCACGTCGCATGTGGGCCACTTTTAAAATGTAAGACTTCACCACAAACCAAAGGACGCGAACGTCCGTCTCGATCGTCCGATTTTTTCTCACCCCCCGCGTGAGAATAAAACCTGACCTAACCTCTTGATGAGATCGAATCGAGAGTCTACGTTTATTGCTGCTCAAATTAAAACTGGACATGAATTGAATTCAACCTCAGCAATCACCTGCACCGTTTAACTTAATAATTGTTCGATGCAACGGATTTCAAATTTAAACGCTCGATAAAGTACACTTATCGGTTATGCCAATCTGTTACTATCCATTTATGAACATAATTAATGTAATAATATTCGGATGAAGAATAATCTTTACCTTTACATAAATCATACAATTTATGACGTGCAGTGTCGCCGAACCGCTGAAAAATAAAAAGGCGTGACACAAGTTTTCATACTTACACCAGCCTACCGAAAAATTAAGTGACACTGAGAATCGAATTAAATAGGTGTTGTATCTACCAACTAATTAAACAAATTGATAATATACTGATTTTAAACGCAATAATGTCTTTTTAGATACAACATATTCATCTAATTTATTATGTGTCTTATTTATAAAGCGTTATTACTTCTCGAGTATGAACATGCGTCATATTAATACCCACCCACCCCTTTAAAAATGTGTGACTTTAGTAATACCTATGTAGTGTATTCGGCACCACCGATTATGTGTGATTGTGAACAGTAAAAAAAAAAAACGTTTTGTGTCTACACGCAGTTTAATTTCTCCAAAAAACCACAGTTGTACACATTTTTTAATGATATAATGTTACTCTCGGAAGGGCGCTTAGGCAGTTATACATCATATGATTTACGGTGAATTAAATAATATAGTGCACTGCATAATACGCGCAATGAAAAAAAAAAAAACAAAACCATTTTCAAAACACGCAACTTATATGTTTTATTCAAAAATTAATGCAGTGAAGTACTTAAAATCAATGTGCATACATTACGTTATAAACGAATAATGAAAGAGTGGAAATAATGCTAGAATTCGGTGGATAATAACTATAGTGTGTATCGTGCTTAGCTCATTAAAATTATAACATACATGTAAAAATTTGCCAAATTAATATTCGTTTGATACAACAAATTCCAATATTCTTGTGACAAAAATAAAGATGGTTTTTTTTTGTCTTTCGAGTAAATGGAAAATTTAATAAAATTCAAAGTTTTAATATTTTGAACACCTGTAATCAGTTATTTATCAAACAATCGACTCTTCAGTGACCCATTTATTCAATTTAACTTCTATGAGATGTACGAATGCAGTGTTGATATTTATCAATTGCAAATATAATGTTGTACCAAGTTTTTGAATGTCTTCAGCCACTTCAATTTCTTGAATAAGATTATCCGGGATTTTATACAACTGAACGTAATCATTATTCATCACCGTTTTAAGAGAATCAATACTTAAAGAGAGTTCTTCCTCCACGATATCAGATGAAAATAGATAATTGAATCTATCTATCACAAATTTAACCACATTGTATTCATAGGTAAACGATTTTCTGGTGTCATCTAACGTATTTAGCGACCGACTATTTAAAATTATCATCGAATTTCTGAACAATATTAATTGTGTTAAAATAGCATTTAGGGTATCTGCAATGCTTGGGGACGTAGGATCAAATTTTTCATTATGCATATCAAACCAAAAACTTCTCAATGCACATGCTACAATATACACCACTCTGCGCAATAACACTTGCACAATATACGTGTCCGATAATGTATGCATTTTTGTATAAAACTTTTCAATGTTGAGTTCTATGGACAAATGTTGATCTCTGAATGCACTTCCCATTGATCCCCACTTCATATATGAAAAAAAAAAAATAAATGTGCATTATACAAAATAATTAATAAACTAGGATTTTTCATATTAAAAGAGTTGGCATATGTCATTGTGTCACACTGTCGCACTTGGGTTGTCGACTATTCAGTTTTCACATGGTCAGTTCAAAATGTAGATGGACCCGGGTAATAATATTTACATATTAATTTTTTCATTGTACTCTGATTACTTACTAAAGCCTTAAACAGTAAAACGGTAGAAATTAAATTGAAACTTTATATTTTAATATTCTCAAAAGGTGGAACTTAGGATATTTTGAAAAAATAATTATCTATAAATAATCTATTTTTTTATTTTATTTTTTTTATTTAATTTTTTTTTTTTGGTTACCATATAAGTTTTATGACATTTATTATGTAACGCAAAAAAGCACATTTTTTCGAAATCTTTTGAAAATTACATCATCTATAGATGATTTTATAAGCATTCAGTACAAATTTCAAGTCCTTCGATTTTATCTTTTAAAACTGTCGAGAATTTAAAAATAAGACACTTCCAAAATACTAACTTGACACAATTTTCCACCAATAATCTATCTATAATCACATGTTATAATAAGACTAATAAATTCCTCATTTCACTCTGAATCTAAATGGTTTTCTACACTTAATTCCAGCAATTTCCATTAAAATTATTTACAGTGTGTTAGTAAAATTAGTAATTTTATGAAAACCTGAAGATTAAAAAAAATATACTTTTGAAACTCAAATATCCAAGTAATTTAAATCAAATGTTCAATAGCCTAATCAAATTACAAATATTTACTAGTCATAAACTTACCCCATCTTTTGGTCCTTTTTCCACTTTATCTTTCATTGGAACTTGCCCATATACTTCAAATATATTAAATAGTCTAGAATTAAATAAATCATTCCACAGCAAATCATCTGCTGGTAACCATTTAAAATCTACATATTGTTCTAAACTACAAAATATTTCCGAAAACCCGTTGATTTCATTTTTTTTTTCAGGTAATTTTTGTAAAATTTCTTGTATCGTCGTAGAGTTGAGTAATCTGGGTTTTAAATTGTCCATCCGTGACTGAAAATATGATCCTACTAATTCTCGTAAATTTGAGCCTGAATTTATTGTTTTTTCGAAAAATGAAAAAAATACATAATCTTTTAACATATCATTTATGTCAATTTTGAGAAATTTAAGAAAGCCAATCACGCAGTATGCTTTGGAATTGGAGAAACCCATGATCGATACAGTATTATTGTCAATAACAGTGTTTGCATCCCACTTATCGATTAATGACAAAACTAAAATATTGTAACTTATCATCTGTTCAAGCATTTCACTGCTGATCTTAGGCAGAATTTGAGTTTTGAATTCACTCTCGTACACGTTAACCAACTGTTGATAGCAATCGGGTAGATTTTTGTTTTTGCATGTCTGGCCGGAGTATTTATTTCCCAATTGAACGTTGAACTTCTCTGTTTGCACTAATTTCTCGACCAAAGGCATTATCATATCAATTTCGACATTATCCCCGGTTACTATATGACCACGGATGGTAAAAAGAAAAAAAATGTACGGTACGATTTCCATATCAATGTTATGCACCACTTGGATTTCACTGCAATACTGTAATAACGTAACTGACTTCTTGTGTTCATATTTCGTAAATGTAATCGTTCGAAGTTGAGATCATTTACAACTTTAACCATGCGTAATTATTCCAATAATTATTATACATGTGTGTACACAGCGATATGTGCCAGTGTTAGAACACAAACAACAACATAAATCAATATCCGTCGTCCCCGTTTTTTAGTGTTAGTTTTTATACCGAATATTTGAGATTAAGAATAACAGTGAGGTAATAGGAATTTAAAGTGAATTTTAATACTCAAAATCTCGCACCTTAGATAAACTTTTTAAGAATTAAGAAATATTTTATTATAATTTAATTAAGTTATAGAATATACCTAAGTACAGATACTTGTGTCTAATTTTGGAAAAAATATACCTTATCCACTTTTGTTACTGGTCACAATAACACATAAATCCGAAATACATTAACAATGTATTTTTAAATAAAAACAATGTATTAGGCATATAACTAGGGTGACTATGAACGAAAATTGTTGTAAAACGAAAAATATTTTCACAACATACAATACACGGTGTTGTGATTTTTTAAACTCGCTGTCATCAACCGAAGGTTATTAACTGTAGTACATGACGGTTATTCAATGACATTTTAGCTGTAGCAAATAATTAACGTGTATAAAAACTATAAGTAGTATGTAGGCTTCGGGACAACTTGAATTTCCATGTTTTTTGTGTTTTATGAAATATCCTGTATAGCCATATCGTTAAAGAGCTTGTTGTTTTGATACTAAGTGTCTAAATATATTTCTTTTGATTTTACTAAGATGTAAATTGTACATTATAGATTTGAAAATATATTCATTCATCAGTTATTTTCCTTTTACACATCCCACTGTGTTGACTCTTTATAGGCCTAATTTGGAATTAGGTCTTGATAAAAACCATGATATCCATTTTTTCGGTCCGTGATATTTTCTCAATTTACTTAATACAATGTATTCTTATTGAAATGTACTTAAGTAAAAATAATTAACACTACTACGTTTCTCTCACAATATAATTAATCAAATCCGTATTACAAAAAATCAAAATCATCCACGCACTAACTGATAGATTATGTGACGAATAAAACATAAGTGTATTTTAATCGATTTTCAATTTTATGCTGTCATATGTGTGGGTAATTATTAGATTTCCGAATTCAATGGAGTGGTTGGTTAGGATATCACTTTATGCGATGATGATGAGAGTAATAAAAACAATTTTAATGTATCTCGATGTTAAACTGAAAACAATCAATATTTTATTAAATGACCTGTTGGAAGTTAAAGTAAAAAACGGCTTCAATATTTTTTTTTTGCTCTTAAAAATGTACGGATAAATTTAACTAAATTTGTAAGAAATACAATTGTTGAATATAGTACTTGCTTTACATATATTCTTAATAAATAAATTTGTTTTACATTTTTTTTTTTTTTTTATTTCATTTGTTCATTGTAATATGAATTACATTTTTTAGTCATTCGAATTTCAATAAATTATCTTAATGTGTTTCTATTTATTGCTTAAAATTATGGCTTTATAAAAAGATATACTAGTATGGAAGTGCAAAAAAAAAATTTTTTTCCCTATAATTGTCACCGATTGAGTAGTTCAGTTGTATGAGTGCAATAAACAATGACGCACAATTATATTTAAAGATGATTTAAGATCGCCATTTATCGTTGTTTTTTTTTGAAAATCTTATTATTTTGTAATACGACTTATTAATATGAATATGTATACTGTATATTATTTTCAGTTTTTTTTTCTTTTTACCTGGGTTCTCTACATCTAAAATATGTCTTACGACTTACGAGCCTACTACGTAAATGTATATCAATTTATCATTAATATCGCTCCGATAAATAATAAGTAAAAACCAGTGGTTTGAAATCCATAACCATTCGCGTGTTATTCCATCGCTAAAAATGAATATTCGCCGAAATATCGTTGAGGATTAACTAAGTAAAATATGATTTATTAATGCGTAAAAGGGGCCGCTGTAAATTGCGTCCAATTTTTCACCGCTTATGTATACTGCAGCCCGGCTATATTTTATGCATATATACGTGAACTGCGGCCCGGGTATGTTTCATACACATACGTAAATTGCTGCCTAGACATGTTCTATTTATACGTCTAGGGATATTTTTGAAAAATCAATTCTATCCTTGCCATTATGCAGACTTTGAACTGGCAATGTAGTTGTAACAATATTATTGATATGGTTATAAAAATATTGGTTATGCTGTTTTTTTATCATAAAAAATCTGGTAAAAAAGGTATGGTAAAAAGTGTGCAGTTAAAAATTCGTTATTAAGTAACTGGTAAACATTTGAAATATAATACCCGCACAGTAAGCCCAACCGAATACATTTTTTTTTTTATAGTAATTCGTCCATTTCTTCTTGAATAAATGATTCTTTATCCGTAATTATTTTGGTTTTCGTTCCCTGTCTTCTCGATGTGATATCACTTTGCGTGTTTTTTAAAATTTCAATGAAATTAAATATGTTTGGGTTTGATGAGTTTAACCAACTGTTTAATTTCCTATGAAATAATTAACAAATTATTTGTTGTGCATATTGTTGAGGATACAAATGTGGCCCACTTCTGTAGTGGGAACTCTGCAACGTTAGTTAAATATTTTTCTAATAATATGTAGTCTGGAGTGAAGTGAACTATTCTATCATCTTGAGGTCGCAATTTCATTATATCATCTGAAAAACAATCCCCAACCAAATAACTGCTTAAAAGGTAATTAAAATATAATTGATATATTTTTAACGTTATGTACCACAATTGCATATACAACGCGCCGTCTCAACGGTATCATTCGCGCCTCAGGAAATAACTATAGAACACGATGTCGTTCGTCAGCAAGTGATCTTAAAAGAAACACGTGATCGAATTATATGTATCTTCCGAGAAAGGTAGGTTTACACGAGTTCCCTCACGGGTCTTACAATTTTTTTCACTTTTTGAAATTAGTGTTTTTTTTTACTCATTTTAACATTGATTTTAACCTTTCCGTATTTATGTTTGGTCAAAGTCACTCAGTGTTATTTTCCGGATCATAGTGTTGTTAAATTAACTTCGTCTAACGATCGAATTGAAGGGAAAAAATGTGATACGTACATACTTAAGCCGAAGCGTGTTGCTCGAGTTCTGTAGCCCAAGTGAAAATAAAACGTGTTATCGTTATATAACATTGTTATGTTACATATTATGAGAAAAAAAACTTTTCGACGACATAAAGTTATCAAACTGCTGTGACGTATGTACGATATAAAAATATACGTACACTTTCTGAATATGTTTATTGGAAAATAATTGAAAAAACGCGCGTTTTGAACGTCTTGCAGTGAGCAATCGATCATCGGTAAACACATTAAACAGTCGAAGAACAACACTATGTAACACAATACACAGTGATCGTTTGCCTATGCTTTTCGCCTGAAACCGTTCACAGTCCGCCGGGCGTCACGTCGGTCGTTAGCTTGACGACTGCCCACGATGACAATGAATTTTGTATTTTCATCGTGTCACCACAGATTATATAAGACTACGGAGATATGATGTACTGTAAAAATGCAAATGCACGGCGGCAATCAACGCGCGTGGTGGTTCAACTATGGACTAAAATGATAAGTATAATATAAGATTACAGTTTAAGCAATTAACGATAGGCGACGTTGATGTTCGTGCATTCCCGATCAAGATTAGCCGCACTTGTTCCTTGCCCCCAATTTTAGTCTCATATCTCAGTCCGTGGACAAGACCAGGTGGTGCGCTTCTGCGTTTTCTGAAAATGTAAGCGGTCCGATGCTTCCTTAGTGTAATGTTACTTACACTCTCAGGTCAGGGTGAACGCATTGTAGAAATAAAACGTATTTTACCAATAATTTTACCGTAAAAATGTCTCAAATTATTTTTTAAGCCTAGAAAAAGTAATATTATAACAAATTCAGGTAGAGTAATAAGGAAACCAGTTTCATTTAATGAGCATAATAAAAAGACTTGTACACAGTAACGTTAAACATTGTCACAGTTGAAAAAAAGAGATAAAAAGATTTAATGTTAATCATCACAACTATGTTTTTCTAAGTAGTTTCTCACTAAATACCCACAAACAAACGTTAATGAGTTTTTATCGGGTAAGCTTAATTCCTATGATTTACAGAACCAATTGGAATTGTGGTTTGAAATTTAATAGGCGATTTTTGAGGAAACATAATATTTTGTTCTTCTGCATTTTGAGGAATCTGGAATTTCTGATAATATAGGTATATTTTATTTGAAGATAAAGTAAGGATACTAAAGGGAACAATACGGTCACTTAAAGAAAACATTTTAGTTCACTTTTTAATCACCAGCGCTGGTCAAATCAAATTGTATTGAGAATATACAATACAAAGCTTTAATGATGGTGAAGGTGGTTAAAAAAATAAAATAGAAATAAGAAAAATTGCGAAATTCTGTTCAATATTGAATGAAATTGTAATTTGTATACCTAATTAAAAACATTTCAGATTATTGAATAAGTAAAACATGTAAATTTTTACTCAAAACAGAGCATAGATTGACTGGTCACAACTTCAAAACGGACAAACTTTGTAAGTGCTTAAAAGTCCTCTCCAATCCGATAGTAACAACTGTTCGACAACTCTGGACATTTTATGCTGCATACATACGCTTTGAAAAACCTTTTCGAGCAACTGAAAGAGATGATTTATTGATATTTTAATAAACAATACTTGAATTCTAATGTCCAAGGAACATTAAGATCACAATATAATATAACTATAAGTGTACATAATAAAATAACATATAATTGAGTAGATGAAGTATAATTTTTACAAAAATGTATAAATAATCCAATCTCATTTACGCGTTTGATATAATTAATTTCTACATCCGGTTACAAAAATAAAGAACTCTTTGTCGCCATTCTTAAAACAGTAAACAAAATGACGATATTTTTAGTACAAGTACACCCAACAGTTAATATGGTCGTATCAAATTGTTTCATGCATTCTTAAGAACGTAATATCCAATCATAGTTCCAATATTATCTCTATGAGATGACTTAATGCAATATTGACTTTTTTCATTTCTGCAATTAAATTTGGCAAATCGCATTTAGAATTAGCATTAGCATTGTCAATGTCATCATATTTATACTGACTGTCATCCAAATCAGTTCCCAGGACAGAGTTATCCGTTAAATATTCTTTATTTGTGGAAAGTAAAACCTCCATATTTTGCCAATTAATCGGTGCATAAAATTGATATTTATATGATATAATCAATGAATTAATAACATTAGGAATTGATTTTGTTGCTTCGTCAATCGTGTTGCTTCGTATACTAATGTAAAACTCCAAAGAATCTTTGAATATCCTCACTTGATTCAGAAAGTAGTATTTTATATTTTGCAAAGCTTGACAATACAATCCCACCTTTTTGGGGTTAATATCTTTACCTTGGTTGTAAAATGATGACATATCATTTAACAGCATAATGACCACAGTGCGAGATAGCACTTTGAACACAAAATTGTCAACTGAACTACTAATGCAGTCATGGAAAACACCGATTTTATCGAATTTCACGTTTTCATTTTGATCACTGAATATTTTACTCAATGTTTCCCGATTCTGAAAAAAATTACAAGAAATAATTACCGACGTGTTAAACAAGTAATGTTCATAATATTATATTGGGTATTAGATGATTCAGAGAAACACCATTGGGGTTAAAAAAATATAGGTCCAAGAACGCTAATGTTAAATTTGATTTTATATGCCTTCGAGAAAATACTTCCCGTAAAATTGGAAAGTATATTTCGACTTCAGACATTTGGTATTAAATTTCCTAAGTGTTATATTTGATATATTTCTCCATTCCATGGAACACATCCTTTTGATTCAATTTCCACAGATTTTATTTAAGTAATATTTAACATAATCGGCCATATTTTTCTAATGTTTAAAATAATCCAATATATTTTCGTGAATACAAGAATAAACAAAGTACAAACCTAATGACCTAAATTATATAGCATTGTCATCGTTGTGTTAAATGTAATTCAAGGAAAATAAAAATGACTTACACTTTAAGACCAATTATAATTTTTTGAATACTACCCATCAGTTGCATATTATCTTTAATTAATTTTTTAATAGAATTTCAAATGTGCTATTTTACGATATAGCATACATTTTTAAGCATACATGTTTCATGTCACAAAATCTTAACATTAAAAGAAAACATAAATACCTGGGATCCATTTAGATTAAAGGGTGTCTTAAATATATTTTGTCGATTGATCAATGTTTCAGACAGTAATTGAGAAGTTTCTAATTCTTTCCACAGCCAAGCATCTGCTGTCATCCATTTCAACTTGAAATCCGTTCCTAAATCACAAAATGGTTGTGAATATTGGTTTATACGTAATTTCATTTCTAATACTTCCTGGAGACATTTAGCGGTTACAAGTTGAACGTTTAGATCTTTCGACTTGCGTGATGTAGAATGTGTTTTCAGAAGGCTCACTAAGACCGTTTTATTATTGATATTTTTTAAATGTCTAAGCCTATTAAAAAATATATAATCACCTAATATTTTATCAACATTTACGTTTGCAAGTTTCAGAAATCCTATGACACAGTAGACTTTGGAATCTTTGAAATCAATGGTTGAAAGATTTCCGTCAGACAAATTCGATATAGTGACTTCTAATTCAAGTGATTCCACAAATGTTAAAACGGCATCATTGTAATCATTTAACAATCGAACGATTGCATCATTGACAGTGGGAATCAACGAGGTTTCGACAGTTTTTTCGAGTACATCAAATAATTTTTCATAACATCCAGGTAGATCTTCGCTTTTACACATTTCTCCAGTGTAATTTTCACCTATAACGACATTCATTGGTTTCGACTTTGTTAATTGCAAGACTAAAGATCTTAACATATCAATTTCCAAGTCTTTTCCGGTTACATTGTATATACGAATAGTAAAAATCAAAACAGTATATAGTATGACGTCCATAACGATGTCTATCGCATTATTATCACAATACATAGAATACTATACCGTCACTTGACTAATATCTTATTTTCCTATTTCACGAATTCACGCGTTCAAAGTTGACGTCATAACATTCACCACTTGTTTCCACTCAAAACTGTCGACGTGTGTACATAACGTTATTTACCAGTATCGAAATACGAATATTTACTTAAAATAATCAAAAATATTATGTAAATGTTGAGGTCGACACACATAATAAAAATGTTTCTGCAACAATTTATCGGTGAAAAACTAGAAAATGAATACATTTTAGAGTAAGGCATTGGAAATCTGATAAGAAATATGCATGATTTATAAATACATTTCATGTCTTGCATATTCCAAACTTTTTAACATTTGCATATTTAATTCATATTTGTAATTTATTAGTGCATGTTATTATATAATTAATTTCGCATATTTTTATTAATTTCACATATTTTTGTTCTGATCGTCCTGTACAATAAAATTAATGGTTAAATATGAATTCGACGACGAATACAATATTTTTGTTTTGAATTTTTTAAATGTGGGTTAATTTTTTGTAGACCTACTGATATTAATAATACTGTAAGTATATAGTAATAAATAAGTACAGATGCACATTAAATTATTTTTAGTTGCATATGATAAATATAATATATTTTTAGGATTTGTGTGCATTCAAATTCGATCCTTAATGATGATTTTCAGTCAAAGTGTCAAGTCTCTATGAATATCATTTAAGAAATGACAAAAATCAGTTCGATTTTCGTATAGGTACCGTAAATATCTAATGCCTTTTTTCGTTGGTTTTTCTCAATTATTTTAAAAACTGACCATGTGATGGTAAGAATAAAAAATCCCTCATAAATCCGCACACGAACGTACTCGGTATCGCGGAGATGTTAATGAAATATTGGACATGAGACGTCTCGGTCGTGTTTCATTCGGGTGACGCCGTTTTGGCGATAAGATAAAATATTTTATGAAGTAGGTTTTGTTAAAGCCAGTCCGTTGCAATACGTTCGTGTGGCAATAAGTGATTTGTTCGCGTATGTCGATTACAATGGCAGTAATTAAGTTCAAAACAAAAGGTGACATTTAACATGACGATGGTTTTATGTGTGTCTACGACAAATTAAGTGTGAATGGGAAAACAACAACATTTTGGCGGTGTCGAAAAAAGGACATACGTTCGGCTGGAGACAGCTAGAATACATACTCGTATACTAGTGCGCATAAATTAAAAGTATGTAATTATCGTAAGAAAATATCGTACACGTGATTCTGAAGCGGCCAAAATCGGAGCAGAACTGCAGTTACACAGATTTGGCGATCAACAGAGACGATAATATGGAATCTATTGAAATTGTTCAAAATGTAAAATACAATAATTACCAAATTGTGTTGGTCAATGATAACGATAATTCTGTCATAATAATAACCGTCATTATTCATTTATATATACCAATCATTTCAAAATTTTACAATAATTTATTGATTTTTAAACTTATTTGATGTTACATATATTTTTACTAATCACTATTAATATCATTATACATCTTTTGTTTTTTATTAATATTATGCAAACGTGTTATATTTAATCTTGTGATATTTCAATAGTCTTCTATGTAATTTTCTATTATCCATACTTATTGTTCAAGGACGTTCTTGTCCATTGAATAGAATATATGTATAAATATATAATTCGATACGATGCCTGTAGAGTTATATGCCCAACACTATTAAAAAAATCTGCAAGAATCGCCGAAAATTCGTATATCCAGGTGTCCTCGGTCTTAGGCTATATTTTCTATCGTCGGATATTACGCTCGTGATGTTGACCGTTGACGTCGCGAGACGTCTTTCCCAGCCGCACAACATCGTACTCGATATTATTTAAACCTATTCGGATAAAAAACAAAATGGATAAGGCCCGGGCTTGCATAAAGTAACCGTAAGTGCAGAACGAATTATGTATACACTGTGTTCAAGTACTGCTGCGCGGTGACGTCGTTCAGTACAGGTTTGTCGTTTATAAAGCACTTGGTCTGTTCAGATAAACAATGTTCTGCGAGTGTTCTCTGTAAGCGATCATTTGTACCGGACATCATACGGAAACGGCACCTCGTGTTGAAATTATTGATTTTTGAACCAAATATGCGACTTACGGCCGTTGAAGAATAACATTTTCGATGCTGCATAACAGACGCCCGTCCGCAGTACACCTATACGCCGATCGGCTACAAGTTACGACCGTTCGACTCCGATACCTGGCCGAGCATACGTAAAAAAATCGCCCAGTATTATATTGCACGATACTTTTGTGTACGGCTTGCAGCGGGCGGCGCGATTCTGCGAAAATAAATTGTTCGAAAATTTAACGACGACGACGTCGCGAATGAGCGAGTAAACAGGTAAGTTGAGCGGGTGGGTGGACTGTGTTAGCAGGTTAGGTATAGTTACGTTATACGTGTGTACATTATGAGTACGTTTGTACGTGTGCACGCGTGTAGGTACCGTTTTGTTTAAACGAGCTGTTCGTTTTCGTAACACGCCAAGTACGAGATTCTTACGGGTTATTACCTAACTAACTGCATGTATAACAAAACGTGTATACAGGATGTTTTAAAAAAAAGGTACAACGGCAGGCGAAGCATGGAGGGATAAAAATCGTACACAGGATCTATATACAGTTTCTCTGCGGATTTTGTAAAACTATAATGATTGTTTGTGGTTTTTTATCGAACGCTATCATGTAACGGACAACAAGTCACAACACGTTGTACACGAAATCTTAACCTAAGAACAGTACAAACATACACACACAGTGAATAAAGCTTGAAATTCCGCAAATGTATCTTATCAGTCTTGTGTCACAGGACACAGTTTGTACAACGTTAAATGTTTGTCCATCGCAGTTTACCCATCGACTTTTAGATAAAGGGTAGCTTTACATACAGCAGGCATTTCGTCGTAATGCGATCCGCGTCGTACATCGGAAACCAACATTAACGTTGACAGAAAAAATTGGCAATTTCGACAATAACATATTATGTGTCACATCTTGTAAGGCGGCGAACCCTTATACGCGTATCCATTTGACTTCTCACCCTTTGAACACCCTGTATGTGCACGCGTGCGTTTAGTCAACGTTGACGATCATTTAATATTGTAAACGTATTAGGTATGTACGCGTGTGTACAACGATTCGGCTACGACACGCCGTTCGGGACGGGCTAAAAGCGAACACGTGCTGGGTTTTTTCTCCGTTCGTTACCCTTTCCGAGCTCTTATAAGGGGAAGTTCGATTACTGCCGTAGCACTTTCAACCGGCGACCCCGTGGGGTCAATGTCACAGCGCTACTCGGTCGCGTGTTCTCGCTGTATCGAAAAACCTACCGATCGTGTACGCACACGAATATTATACATATAATTATGTGAAATAATCATTTCTTGAAAACGAGTCCCCGCTGGTGCCTATTTATTCCAGTACGACTTATGTACAGTGGTCGCCGCACATTGGGCTCATGATTTAATTGACTCGTTTCGCCTATTATTCTCTAAACATTCGGTCCCGATATGCACGCACCCATAAATACTAACATACATATTTCACCCATAAATGATACGTTATTTTGTTATTGTAAATTGTATTATTTCTATTAAATCCATATGCTATTATTGTACATGCACATTATTATTCATCTACACAAACGTATTATTCATTATTGTTCAAACATAATTTTCGTTTTACTATACGCCGAAATCTCAATAAATATTTAAAACTGAATTACATTTTTTTATAAAAATTATGTTTAATTTTTTTTCGGGAGTGTTTCGCCTAATTGACTCTTTCGGTTAGTGGACTCAATACTCACCCGGTCCCAAAGTTATTCCAATAAGTAAATGGTGACTACTATACAGACGTATACACACAAGAAGTTTTTTTCTCGATAAGTGAGCTTTCAACAGCTCTATAAGGCTACCTGCATTTAATAGTAACTATAGATTGACACGAAGAAAAAAAAGTTGACATTTGAAAATATCATACATAAGAATGGATATATTGATAGTTGATTTTATGTTTATATTGCATGATTGGCAAAATAAATGGCGGCTGTTTTAAATCTTACAGTTTATTCTATGATTTTCAAACACGACTCGTTTCGCGTTGGCACGACGATAAAAAAGGAAACACGTCCACGTATTATTAATTTGCATTATTATAGCATGACTGAAGCTCTACGTTGACTACAACGCGTACGATTGGCGGATAGATCAAAGTCCGATATTGGTATGAATTTTCGGCCTGTTACCGAATTTCAACGACGCGTTATTGTATTCCATCGTGACGAAATACGGTCAAAACCGGATACACTTTGGAAAAATACGCACTTGCGGTGTGTAAATAACGAATTTATATGTAAATGTATACATTCATTAAAACAAAAAAGTATTATTTGAAATCTGATAAGAAATGTGCACATGATTTGAATCATTGTTACTAAAACGACACCAATAATATTTTTACTTATTTTGCATATTTCGAACTCTTTTGATTTATTTTGCATATTTAATAAATATTTTGTAGTTTAATAGGTAATGCATATTTTTATAAATGCCGAATATTTATGATGTTCATCCGGTAGTAAATTAATAAATATGATTTTGATAACAAATAAAGAAAATGTTGTTTTTACCCTTTTAAATGTCGGCGAATTGTTTGTAGACTGAGTATACTTTTGGTAAAATTAAGAATATTATTGGTGCATATCAGTATATCACTGTATAGAATTTCGAGACCTATAAATAATTAAGGTTTACCATGATAATATATATCAATATTAATTTTTTTCAATTAGTTATATTAAATATAAATGTGCATATTTTAAATTAACTGCATTTTTTGTAGAATATTAAAGCAAGTTAAAGGTTTTTTGTGCTTTTAATACGTTCCTTAAAGTTTGGACAAATGTGTACATTTAATCGCGTTATTTTATATCAATTATGTGTTTAACGTTTTCAAAACAGGTATAATATCAAGACTACAATAAAAATAAAAAAACCTAAAGATCATAGGAATAGACTTTAAATATAAATTAAAAATTGTATACATTTATAAACAATTAACAACCATTATTTTTCAATAATTAGTTTTGAATTTGCTTAAAATATATAATTCGCTAAGTTTTATTCTTCCAAGGTGAGATCGACCTTATTACTGGCGACGGACAAATCTTATTCAATTTACAGCATGTCTATCGCGTACCGATAAATGATAATAACGTGACACCGCGCGCACTAATAATATATATCGCTCTAAAACCGTTCATAATATATTATCACTCGTGGTACGATCATCGGCATTGGGCGGGTAGTTGATGGCGTTAAAATATATTATCATCGCTAGTCACATGGCTAATCTGTAGAATGCTTGAAGATTTATGATGTTTTAGAATAAAACAGTAGATTTCAAGATTAATCATGATTCCGCAATATTGTTCCAGTATTATTATACAAATATCGCATTAATAATCGTTACGTGGTATAATAGTTTAGCGTCAATAATAATTCGTGACGGTTAAATGAAAAACGAATGGCAAAAATATTGCACTGACAGTTAATAGGCTGTGCAAAATATACGACAACTGTAATTATTAAATCAATTAATTTTACTCGTATAAAACAGCTATAGACAAATGGTATTTCGTGTTCAATGCGTGCTGCTGTGAGGGGTACATTTTAACGAAATACAATTTCGAATTTAAAACGCGAGACACGAGTTTCCACGTATGTTTTCCGAGTGGACTATGACGCGTTTCAGCCGTTATAACCAGTTTTCGTTCTGTCTCGCCAAAATACCGGGCATATAAAAATTACTTTCAATGGCGTACGCCAAGTTTGTACGTTTAATTTTACACTCTCATGAAAACTGGCAGCGAAAAACGCGCAAAACACTTAGATCTCATGAATTACCCGTCCTCGCCCAGGGGATATTTTAATCTTATGAATTAGACTACTATTTCGATTGAAAAACAAAAAAAAGTTGGTAGAAAAAAGCGCCCAATCGTCGTATATTCTAATGGTATAATTTAGTACGGTATAAATACTATATCAACAGACAGTACCAATGGACTAACGGTTTATATTATGTTCGAATAGCTAAAAGTTTATCACGGACGAACGGCGAGGGGTTATAAATTGTGGGTCAGTTTTTGTACGACGCCTATCATACATTTCCGGTATAATCTAATCAATAGACCATTAGTGTGCTATGATAAGAGTGCGTCCTAACACATATTTTAAAATATTCTTTTTTCGGAAACAGACTATGATTTCAGTTCGCCACATCGAAGTCAAATGTTGATAACGGATAAAAATCAATAACAGAATCGAATTATTGAAATCAACATGTTATACAAAATAGGTAACCAAAACATGAAAAAATTATATCATCCATCCAAAAGCCCAAAACTGTTCCCATCCCTAAAAATAGGATTTTTGACGAATCACCACTTAGTGCGTCTACACAGCCATAAGTACACTCCCTACAAATTTCAAAATAATTGACACGAGGTAGTTTGGGCTGTACGCTGATTAGTCAGCGAGTGAGTGGTATTAGAGAATTACGCATGTTATACAAAATAATAAATTTGTTTTCCTAACTGTTTGACGTTTTTTTGTACACGCATAATTTACTATTCCATGTGTTCGTTGCAACGTTATGAAATTATAAATTATTCGTTGTTCTTCAACAAGCCAAAGCGTTGATTTAATAAAAATTCCCGTGAACTAAATTCCAGCTAATGATTTGAAAAATATAAAGTTAAAACACCTCCGTTTTTTCAAGAGCTGAATACTCTGTCAATTTAATCTCCAAATGTATCGATGAAAATTAAATTTGATAGCTCAACACTCGATAATTTCGATAAGTTACTGAAAGCGTAATATACACCACCAACGATGCGAAACATTTGTTTTTCTTCCTGGCTGTTATGCAATGAGAGTATAATATGGGAATCCGTGCTTTCATTTAGATAGGTACTTTTCATAACGCTGTACGATACGCATCTAGACGGTGCATCTATTTTAAATAATTTATAATAATACTGCACTTATTTTATTATATTATAGCGTGCAGTTTGCGGGAAAAGTTAATTTCATAACTGATTGTATAAAAGCCTACTCGTATAATATAACTATATCACCTTATACCATTCGATTATGTAACACATATGCGTACCCCTAAGCAGTGGCGATCTAGGATTGTTCAAAACAATATTAAATACTTATTTGTAAAAAAAATACTAAGATATGTAACAAATCTATTGGATCTGTGCCACTGGGGAGGGGAAGCACTTCTAAGGCGGCGAATGTCTAAACACGCTTATTGCACGGTGTACCGACGTTACAACGTATTGTGATTTATTACACTTATGAACGCGTACGTTCGCAGCTTACACGCGCGGTGTATAATCGATACATTGCTATAATATCAGCACGACGTTACGTCGATAACGACGATGATAATGCTATCGGCGGTCTTTCATCTCGATGTTTTTACACGCGGTGTTTCTCCGTACCTGTAACGCACGTGCGGCTGTACAGGCACCACGCTGCGGCGTGTTCATTGCGTTAGCATGTTATTATAGGAGCAGCCGTATGTTTACGAGCCGAAGGAAGCAAGGTACGTGCGTGAACAAACGCTTTCGTCGAGCCGTAAAAAATCGCGTCGTACCTTCCCCCGTGCACTGGCTGCGCCTCTATAAACAACAACTGTTATTGGCCGTTGGTGCATAAAAACACTATTACACTCGAACCACTCTCTGTAGCTGCTCGCTACGTAACGAATTTTACTCACGCGACTACGATACGTGATTCCCGTCGAAAAACGTTTCCGTCCGACGAATTAGTGTGATGAGCCTATTGGTGCTTACCTCGGAGCTTCCAAGAGTACGGCGGCGAACTATAAAGTTTCGGAAGCAACAACAACATTGCGACGCACTGTTCGTCGAGAATATTGTAATACGCCCCTAAACACTACTATTACAGATCGCGAACCGCGCGAACGGTTATAAACGACGCTTACCACACGTGGTACAATATTGGCGCTCAGCGTCGGGTCGAGCCCTGGAGGGTAACTGGTGCAGATTCTTCACTGTATGGTCTATGGCAGCGATACTCAACCGGGGGTCCGCCAACCCTTAGGGGTCCACGAGAAGGTTCTAGGGGGTCCGCGGAAAAAATAACGTAATGGCGGAAAAAGTGAAAGTTGTACTTGATGTTTGTGTTTTTGTGATTTGTGAAATATTGTAAATCGGTTTCTCGGTTATCATATGAAATATTATATCATTATAAGCGTTAAATCCGTTAACTTTTTATTATCTTATATCCGCTGTGAACAAGCCCAAGGATCACATTAGAATAACATTTTTAATTTTATATTATTTAAATTGTATACATCATACATTGTATGGCACATGCTGGTTAAACAAATAAATATTTCGGAATTTTTTGGTTTAGTTATTTCGTAAATTCTTATCTGTCTCGCGTGAAAATATATGACAAGTTGACATTTGGGGGTCCGCCGCAAAGCAATGGTGAGAGGCCAATGGGTACACGAATGGTAAAAAAGGTTGAGAACCGCTGGTGTATGGCGTCAGATAATGTGTTACGCGTGCAAGTGCGGACCGCGGACCCCGTGACCAAACTCGCGCGTGTACGTCGGCGTGCAGATAACGCGGCGAACGTCAAAAAATGATCGACTGCGACGAATCCACGTACAACGCGGCGAACAGCGATTTACGGTATTATTTATCTCGTTAGCACGGACGTAATTGGGTAACGTAAAACCGTTTTCCCTATATTATGTACTTGGTGAAATCATAAGTGCAATGCCGGGGGGACGGGGTCCGAGCGTGAAGAACGAACGTTTTGCGGCGCACTGCTATGTTCACCGCAACAATGCAAGAACCAATTGACATAAATTATGTGCACACGCACAAATCATACATCGTAAAACCGTTGCGAGTGTGGTGACAACAAGTGTTTGGTATAGTTTGTGTTTATTTTTTTTTTTTTTTACAGTAACAAAAAATTCCGAGGTGCCGTTAGTGAACTGCTCACTCCACAAGATATGCACGCGAACTCTACATCACTTGTACACAACACTTACCTAATGTTTTAAACGAAAAGAAATTTACAAAATTAACTATACTAGGCGAATTTTTTTTCTCATCATTGTCATTATTAATACTGTTTATTAAAGATTATTAGAACCGTACAATACTGTTATTACAATTATTATTGTTTTTGTTATTGTGATAAACATAATTGTTTTCCCATTGGTGGTGTGATGATATTTATCTAACGCACCATAGGTTCAAGTGTCTTTAAAGGGGGTTGTGTATGTACCATAAGGGTGGTTAAAAAGTCAGTCAACAGTCATTATAATAGGCAAATAGTAAGCTCTTTGGTGACCAATGATCTGGTATTGGTGGTTAGACGTCCAACCGAATCGGGGCACTGCGCCACTTATAAAAGTTCGCGCAGCCACAGCATTTTTACGTTATAACATACATTTCGTTCGGTAAAACGTGCAGTTTTTTAGTAAAAAATTGCACTTTTTTCTAACGAAATTTCTAATCAGCAAATTGTTTTCAACGAACCGTCGAGTTCGTTAAATAAAGGTTTGACTGCATCATAATATTTCATTCTACCTACACGCTCGTACTCGTAACTTCCTGGCAGCCCACCCGTGTACTGCTCGCGCGCACATGCAGCTAGGCAGGCTGGTATAGGTTGGTGGGTAGGTGGCAGGTGGGTAGGTAGGTGTAGGTACACGCGCCCGCCGATTTATCATCGTAAACACGAACGCGCACGTGACGTACACGCGATCACCGGGGAATTTCGTTTTCGCGACGGCCAAAAGCCGCGCACTTGGAAATCACGTCGGCCGCGAAGCTCGGTTCGAGACGCGCGTAGGACGTGGATCACTGAGCTGGTCGAAATCTCCATCAATATTGAAACCGCGGCCTAATGGGAAAACTGCGTTTCTCGTATTGAACTCGCGGAAAACAGGTGACCGGTGGAAAACGACGAAAGTCGTATTTATAAATCATATTGCATACATACGCACCGACGCATAATAATAACAACAATACGTGTTATAACGACGTGAAAGCCATTATAATTGCGGTATAATAGTCATAATCGCATATCTCACGGTGCACCTAGAATGTACGCGTACAATAATAATATTATGTATAAAAAGTGTAATAATTGCCGCGGCGAGAAAACGTTTTTTATTGCGCGCGTCCCGTTCGGCTCGCGTACGTTATTTAATATTTATCGTCTATTAAACGCGTTCATTAACGCGTCCGTTACAACCGGCAGCGGCGCTCGTTATTAATTTATACACGAGCAGCTATACAAAATAATTGTACCACACGTGGTATACGTACAATGTATAAGATGTGGTATATACCAAACGCTTGCCGCGCATTCGTTCGCAGCTTTCGAAAAACAACGAGCGCGTAGAATGGCATGTACCTATACTCAGGGCCGGTGCTAGCAATTGTTGACATGTAGGCAAGATTCAGTTTTGCCGCTCCTATGACTTTATCATTAATTTTATGTTCCAAATAAATAGGACTTTTTTTTTGTAACACATACGAATAATATAAAGATGATAAAGTAATTTAAAGTATCTATATAAATAGGACGTATATATAAGTTTATTTTGAAAAAAAAAATTACAACCTAACCAAGAATGCCTACTTAAAAGTTTTTCTGTTCGTTTAAATTACTTAAATTGTACTCGCATCTAAAATCATTTGATATTTAGATATTTATAATATAATAATAATTTTTTCGTGTTCGATTCAAAATATGCCGCTCTTATATAATGCCGCCTTACGCCTTAAACCGACCCTGCGGCTATACCCGTACAGTCCGACGTACGTGTAACAAGTAAAAATACCCGCGTGCGAACGCAATGTACAGCGCGATAAGCAACGCACGGCCGGAGTATACAGAGCGCGTTCGGCGTGTCACCCGCGGTACCGGACCGGTCCGGCAATTGTTGCAATCGTTGCGTACGATACAGGTCAGTCCGATCGAGAAAGCCTGTACGCGGAAACCCCCTCGGGGTCGGTTTCGTTTCCGAGCGAAACGATTTTATGAAACGAAAACGCGACCGAAGGGTTAATATACGCGCATACATAATATACGTACGAGTATACTGTGTTCTGGGTATATTCCGTCTCGTTTTTGGTTCCACGCAATAATCCTAAGCTGAACAGGTACCGATCGATCCTCTTTATCGCTCTCCACCGCTCGATCCATCGGACACACGAATAATCTATCGCGTTGCAGGGACGCGTTTACCAAAGACACATGTTGCCGGTTCTAATTTCGTTGTTGACGTTACATATCGCTATCAGTCCGCGATTTCACTGGATGCCAAATTCACAAAAAAGTTTCACTTCTGCAGAGCGTATTATATTATGTTCGGCACTAATTTTTTTTTCTCGCCTTTCTCCCATTAATGTAATATTCAAACGTATACAATACCGGCCGTTTCCGACTTGGTAATTCTTGATGCACCGTGTGGGCATCGTGAGTGTGTACGCACGTATATGGACATGCCATATATCCCAATATGAGACAAGGGCCCGCCCCGGACGTGAGTACGACTCTTGCGGTTTTTTGATTCTTTTTTTTTTTTTTTAACGTCCGAGCTTATCCGATATAGAAGAATATTTCAACAGCACCGCTCACGCACTAAGTGCAACGAATTACTCGCATATAATCTTTTGTTTACGATCCAATACCGATACTGTACTGTACACAGTTCACACATAACGACCAAGGGTTTGTTTTCCGTTTTTCCATTAGTGATGCAACTGTTGACTTTTACAAAAAGTGCGGATCGTTAGGATTTGTCGAAAATATGTTTTTATAGATTAAAACCCGTAGAACTATTTGAAACTATTAAAAATAATTCAGTTATGAAATACATGTACTAATTTTTACTCGACTTCGAAAAGTGCATGTGCGCACTTCCATGCGTTATTGATACAATTGGTATCGGATCTTAAACATTGCTGCTACAGCGGGACAAAATACACAGTTTAACATATGAACCTTATGGGCGAAGCGAGGAAAAGACGAAAAAAACATTTCAAATAAATTATTGGTTTTATTTTACAAATTTCACTAGTCTTGGATATTATTTGTTATTTCTGTTTGTTTTTTTTATTACTTTCGAGTTTCGACCGTTCCACTAATATATATAGTACACTTAATTATTTTGCATATTAAAATAACGATTACAGTAAAAAAACTGCGGAAGGTGTGAAATGCGATAAAGATTTTTTTTACTTATATAAGACATGAATTTAAATAATTAATTTAATCACTTCTGCGGTCTACACACTACAGTACATATAATTTTTTGCCCAAAATTTACCCAAACATTTTACTAAAACTGTCCAATTTTTGCGAAAATTAAAGGGTTCTTGAACAAAGTATTAATTTATCTTATTACTGAAGTGGTGAGACTTATAAGAGACTTTTTTCCAAATTATAAGTGACTGAACTTTATATCCGTGAATCTTATAAGTGGCGCCCACGATATATATTTAACTAAATTGCATTAAATTTATTTAAAAAATTGACTTTATTTATTTTAAAAAAAACAGGCAGTTTACGAAATAGTCGAAAAATTTAATTTAAAGCTATTGTTATCATCGTTTAACTAAATGCATAAAAAACGACGCCCACTGTAAGCGACAAAAGGACAATTTCAAAACAACTACGGCAACGTGTGGCGTAAAGTATCATACTACCCGCCCCCCTGACGCTATACGAGTAATGCTAATTTTTTTTATAAATATCAAATTTTTTCTACGATTATTGTTCTCTGATACACAGTTCTGGATATCTATGCCTCCCCTATCGTTCAAAACACAAAGTTAAAATACGAAACGGCGTAACACCTGCATATGTACAGTATACTTACTATTATTATTATCTTAGGAACAGTGATGTGCAATCCGTCGGTAACCGTTCGCAGAGCCGCACGTGAGCTTCCTGTGTGTGTGTATGATGTATGATCATCCGCACTCACCAGAAGCGATTCTTTTTCGTTACAAAACATTTTATCCAATTCCTATGAAATGTTTATACGAAATACCAACGTAGCCATGTGTCCTTTTTTAAACCTGTAATAACTACATATCTTCTACATATCTTTATCGTATCTTCCCGTAGTAATTTAAGGCAAATGAATAAGTGTAAGATCCTAACGCAAGTTCCGTCATCGAATTATTTATTTTCTCCTCCCCTCGCGACGAAACCTACAGATTCCTCGGTTGGTAATTCCGTCAGAAATCACTCGGCTCGGTCTGCGGGTCTTCGGGTGTGCTGAACGGAAAAAGGCACGAAAGGTTACAAATGGTTACTACGGTGAAACACAGAACGACGGGCATGATAATACGTGCGTTAGGTCGACAGCACTGGTTACGGATGGGCGTTACGCGTGCAAGTGCGGACCACGAACCCGTAACCGCACCCTCTGGTACGTCGGCATAAGCTGGATAACAGCGAAATCAGTCGATGGCGATATCGCACGATTTTGTCGTATTCCCTGTAGGTACTCCCTAAACATGAAGCAGATAATGCAACCCGTTTTTTCGAAACCGCTTAAGGTGCAGTAAATATGTTATGCAGCCTACATGTGTCCGAGCGTTAAAAAACAAACGGTATACGGTGCACGTTAACGGTGAATGGTAGTGACAGTACAAAAACAAATTTGTATTTAAATGATGTACACACGTGACACGTGTACATCATATAACCGTCGTAAGTATACAGTATAACAACAAGTGTTTGGTATATTTTGAGTTTATTTTTATTTACAATAACTAAAAAATATCATAAAATTTACTATAGCAATTTTTTTTTCTTACCATTGTTATTATTAATATTAAATGATTACAATAAAAAAATTAGGAACTGGTAGATTTCTCTGTTTTTTTTGTAAAAACTTATTTTTTTCTCATTTACAACAATTTAAACATTATAATATAATACAATATACTATATCATATCATACACTGTAAAAAAAAAAGGATATTTATTTTAGCGTATCTAAAATTCATTATACACATAAATACAACTACACACGGACTGGAGGGACAGGAGGCACGGGGGTAAGCTAGATTCGATAATAATAACAACATAATTTGGTGGATGGGTAGTAAGTGCGCTCGAAAAAACAATACAAATCTACTTTTTTTTCTTTAAATAGAGAATAACAGCAATAATTTACATTAAAAATAATAATAAATAAATAACTATATAATAATATAAAATATAAAAACGCATAAATTTCAAATTTACCACATTAGTACACAATTTTCTTTTATATATATATATATATATAAACTGAAAAGATATTTTGTTTTTGTAAAAGTATTCACAATATTATTCATAATTTTCAAAATACAATTGATTCATTTAATTATGTATTTTCACTTCATTATATGCATTGGTAAGCAATGGTGGGGGGGAGGGAAATGATGGACAGCCCATTCAACTAATATAATATAATGTATATAGCAAGGACAAAAAACACAACAGTTTAAAACAATGATTTTAAAAATTATAAAAAAAATACATATATATATATATTACGATGGAGATACACATAGATAGAGGTTTCACAGAATAATATATATATATACGTTTACATATATATATGTATAATAGGATATTTGAGGGCAGTGTGTACGGAAAAAAACGCATAACGCGGATTCGGGTTTTTTTTTTTTTGTTATTCTTAAAAACGATTGTATCTATATAAATGTATGTATAAATATATATTGGCTCAGACGATTTCTTTTTTTAAAATCAATATTTATCTACGTTTGAGGTAAATGTCACAAAAATTATGATTTTATAATTAGGCATTATATAAAACACACGTTGCGGACATGATCGATTTCCCGTGCGTTGCTCCTTTTATAAAAACAGTTATTTATGAACATGTATATTTATAAATTATATAAATACGTATATAAACGTATATATGTATATATATAACGCCACCGTACGTTTTCGCGAGAGTGACAACAAACGAAAGGTAAAAGCACAAGGAAAACACCAAGCCGGAGAGGAACAACTACGACGACGACGACGAAAAAAAATACAGCGAATAATATAATCAAAACAAACTAGTCGAATTATGTCAGTACCTATATAAACGTCATCGAGTCACAACACGACCGATGAACGTGCGCGCCATTACGGTATAAAGCTGAAAAACGCGAGCCGGATGGAAAACAATTTATATCATTTTTTTATATCATAATTTTTATGTATTGTTATTGGTTAGTACAATTAATTTTGGTCCGTCTCTCGCTCTTTCCCTCTGGCGTGGGCTCGTTGTGCGGAAGTCCTCCGAGTAGGTTTACATCGTGACGTCGTCGAGTGATAGTGATTGTGAACGTGGTGGTGTGTATATATGTGTGTGTGTGAGTGATTGTGTGTATGAGTGTGCCTGTGGCTTGTTGTCCGGCGTCACGCGCGTAGTACATAGGTATAGTTATTGAACTCCCGGGAAGGAGCGGAAAATCGTCGCCGGTCGTCTGCGTGGATCGGCGAACATAAAATAATAATATTGGAATCAGTGTGGTCGTATCATACGATCAAAGGTTCTTGTCGCGAACTCTCCTCCGGGTGACAGCTATCGTCCGCGGAACGCGTCGACTGTTCCTGCAGGAAAAAAAAAAAGGAACTCGTCAAAAATCGTATTATATAGCATCGTAAACGTTAAGCGTATATTATTATTTTCGGATCGTATAAACTGTCGTCGTCGTGGCGAGTATACACTACGTGTATTATTATAAATAATAAACGCGTCTATTTTTTTTTTATAACTCGGACATTAACATAATATTATAACCTCACGTCTCAATTACAATGATTTCGCCCACGATTTGTACTTAAATTACCGCGGTAGAGGATATTATAATACATTAATATAGTTATAATAACAATGATCATACATATATATATACGCACACGACGTTTTCCTTCCCTCCCGAGGTTAATAATATATAAAAAAAAAAGTTTTCAATGAGTTGTACGTACACGCCGCCGCCGCCGCCGTATATATTTTCTTTCTCCGTAAAGAATAGAACGGCGACGACCGCGACGAGTATATAAAAAGATCGTAAAAAACAATATATTAACGTATAGATCAAATTTGCATCAGACTTCTCTATATATTCTGTGCTGCTTAGCATACCCGCCTGCACCATATTTGGACAAACTATACGGTGGTTGTGTCTGTGTTGGTGCTGGCTTTAAGGCGCACATAGAATAGCTATATATATTATTATCATTATTATTATTATTAGCGTTTCCTTTTTTTTTAATTAAATGAGACGCGGCGGCATTTATATTATGTATTCCCGTGTGCAACAACAATAATCGACGACGGACTAAATGATTAAAACCGAAAAACGAAAATAAAATTCGTGCGTGGGTTTTATTAGTAAAAAAATAAAAATCATTATTTTTTTTTTTTTTTGTTTTGTTTTATAATAGGTGTATAATAATTGAATATCGTCTCTTATAGACGTGTAACAAACGCATATAATAGGATATACTCACTGTGATTACTGTCTTTAGAGGAATTGTGACGATCGTGTGTTTTGGTCGATACGAAAACGGCCGCCTTTCCGCGTCCGTCCAGTTGCCGTCTACCATTCTGCAAAGAAACAAAGAAAAAGAGAAAATTATTTATACGATACGACGCGAAAATACTTCAAGCAACAACGCAATCAAAACTTACGAAACGTCAGTAGCGTTCAGCTTAAGTTTTCGCTGTCTCTTGGACCTGATGTAAAACGTTGTGCATATTATGAACACCAACAGCACGGCCACACTGACTCCAGAAGCTATACTGGCCGATTCCAGCATGACTTGTCGCCGGGCGGCTAAAAAAAAAAAAAAAATGAAAAAATAGTAAAAACGACCGTGTCGACAACCGCTGCAGTGTCATCGTAGTGAAAACTATACTCGAATACGTAATGGAAAATCGTACATTTTATGTATAATATATACTTGTGTTGTATAATATATAATGTCTCGTATGCGTCATTTTTTCATTATTATTATTTTAAAAACTCTGGTGAGCTGAGAGAGGAGGGATGATTGCGCATACCTAGTAAAAAATCATTAGTATGCCGGACCGAGCACGGGTTTGGTATGCGGTCTCGTTTCTTCTTTACCTCCCCCTACACCAATGTGCCATGTGCGTGTGTGTGCTTCATTATACAACGTATGTTTATATGCGCGTGTGACGTGTGTGTGTGTGTATGTGTGTGTGTATATGAACGTATAAACCTACATTATTATTACACACACCGTATTACAGTCGAGTGTGTGTGTGTACCAGTGTCCCCACGACCCATTCATGTTTTGTTCAGGCCAGTTAGTTAGGACGGTCAAGTCACTCACTCTCTCTCTCTATTTCTCTTTCTCGGCTAATCGTATATCATCGTATGCGTACGTAATACATATATATAATAATTGTATATACTCGTATAATCAAAATCTGGCAAACTCGAGAACGAGGACGCGGAGAGAAAGAAAGAGAGAGAGAAGACCGCCGGATCACTTTAAAAAGATACACACACACACGTGTACCTTCTCCTTCTCGTCCGCCTTTTCTATATATCGCTGCTACAGCGCCGACGGATTTGTTGTAACTCGTCTCGTTTATTGCGCGGCGGTAATAAGATATCGGCGGACGGTAATCAATTTCGTCAAAAAGCTACATCCACCCCTTTCCACACTCTTCCGCCTAACCCGTCCATATCCTCGGTGTCCGCCGCCCGTCGACCACCCCAGAAACGGGAGCGTTTTATAGTTGTTTTTTTTTTTTTCTGTTTTACAATGTGGAAATAGCACAGGACCGAGAGTAGTACAGAGAGAATAGAGCGCGTGTGTGTACGAGTGCGCGTATGTGCGATGGTTTTAATAAACCGTCTGTTTTCTTGGACGGCACCCAAATCGCGGTCGTAATAATAATAATGATAAAGAAAAAAAAAAAATGTAAATCGGTAGGCTTCGCGCGTGTTGATTTACTCGTACACAGATTTTTATTGTCATCTCCGCGCTGCTGCCGAGTCGTAATTATTTTCGGAAAAGAGAAACTGTTTGTAAAAATAACGACGTCCGTCAACCGCCGCGTATACAACACACGCATGTAGAGTTGTGAAATGGGTTTAGCCTTTCAAAACCGTCCTGTATACGACGCATCCATTCAGAGCATATAATATCACAATCGTACGTTCAGATGAATACGGAATAGTAATTGTCGCGCGTAAATGTACTTACTCGTATACGAGCCGTCCAAATTTTTGAACTCGCATCTCTGTCCCATGAAACCGTCTGTACACCTGAAACACAAATACCAAAAAATCAGTATTATGTAAATAAAATAACATACACATACTATATTAATAATAATAATAATTAATGCCGAATGTTTGCGTGTGGTTTATTCGACACGACTCCTAATCACCTTAAACCAATCTGCCATAAATCAAATAACAATATTAAAACGCTATCGCGATAAATTTGTTTCGCCGGACGTAAAATACATACATATATATTTATAACATGTATACGCCGTACGCTGCATAATTTAATATGCTTTCTACGCCAAAAGTAAGTACTTCTTTGGAAACACTATACAATACGACCGCGACGGCGGCGTACGCTCGTTGCAGCAGCGGTGTGCAGTGTGCACTCGACCTTGTACCGAATCGATTTTATCAACAACAAGTCAGTCGTTTGATTTAGCCGCGCGGATAGAATAATTTCTGCTTCCAAAGGCCGCTGGTACGTGGGTCTCGTCAATCCGATTCTTTATAAGCGTACTATATGTATAAACACGATTTTGAAGTAAACAAATGATTTCATAAACGTATACAATTTTCGAACATTATCTGGAGGTTTATGGAACCACCCGTTTCTTTATACGCGGTACATTACGAGTACATAATGTACTGAAGTTGTACCGTATAGATTTTCTAACGCATGAGAAACCCACGTTTCTGTATATACGTACACAATACATGTGTGTGTATTCCTCTCTCCGGCTGTATATGTATATATATACGAAGAACAGAAATATGTTTATGCATGAGTGATTCAAATGGATTTTTCCTTTTTAAGCGTCATCGTAATTAATAGGCAAAATGATTTCTCCGAGGAAAGTTTCATCTTATGTTTACGTTAATACTGACATTTAATTATAAACTTAAAACTATTTTTTCTTTTTTTTTCGTACGTCGATTCTGCTTTACAGCGAATTATTTTATTCCGAGATTTATGAAAAATAAAAAATTCTAGAAATATTGGAACACTTACATTTTTATATACATATACACAAACGAATTGACTTATCGGAATAGATAGTGACGACTGCAGTATACGATATAATACGATGTATTTCGCACGTTTATTTTTAACATAAAATGCTTGAATCGACTGTTTCGGAACGTTAAACTCCAAAGTTTAATATCGCACGTTATGTATGTAGATTGAGGTATAGATTAATGCAAATATAACTAATAATATATTCCCTTCCAACGACGAAAAACGACTAATCGCACAAACGACATGTACGAAAACGATTATATTATAAAGGTCAAAAAACGGATACAATTTTCGTGCAAGTACTTATAACGTCGACTACAAGGACGCACGATAGAGGCACGGATTGGTGATTAGGAAACTCTTTCCGAAACATCTTATATTATTAGTTACAATATAAGTTTTGCTGTAATCATGGTAATTTATAATTTAGAAATACATACATATAGACATACACATATTTTCTAAAGCCGATTAATTTTCAAAGTTATAACAGCGTTTAATGGAATTACAAACGTTTTCGGTGACATGTTTTATGCGGTATAATAGTTTTACATTGGAACGATTCATTTTTAGAGAATCTCGGAATGTGTAGACACGCGTGCGCGGGTTCTCCTAAGTCTTTACGTGCTACGCGCGGTCAGCAATCGACTTTCACAAAAAGTTTTAGGATCACGGTATATTATTATAGGACATAGTACGTACACGGGAACATAGTGCGCAACCGTGTCATAACGTCGATATTATTATTATACATGCGGGCACACAGAATTTTCCAGACGTCGTCGCGGACGACGAGCGTGATTGAGGCAGCTGCAGCAGGGGCGGCGGCGGCGGCTTTGGGTGTGTGGTCGGAATTTTTGAAATATTTGCGACTGCTACGCGCGCGCACACACACACACACATTGCAAGAGCGACTGGTACACGAGTTGTGCAGGAGAGAGAAAGAGGTCCGAAGGATATCCGTGCTTGGGCATTAAACAGATACGTGACCCGCAATGCGGCCCGGGGATTATGTGTGTACACACACGCATTTAATAACGCCTATATATACACCTCGCCCTCCCACCGCCACCTTCACAGTTCACATGCATAACCCGTCCACCACCGTCTCCGCAGCACCCCCTTCGTCGTCGTACGTGTACCTCTGTAATAAGTACGTGTGCAAGCGAGTGCGCGCGCGAGTGAGTGTGTATGTAGCGCCGGCGATCGACAAAACGCGATATACTTATGTACGTCTAGATATTATGTATAACACGTATTATATAGAATAAGTTCTGTACTACGATGCATTCCACCAAGAGCGTAATACTATTGATATGATAAAAATCGAAAAATAACGATTAATGTTTTTATAACATTATATTATATTATGTATTATGTACTCACTCGCAGTTGTATAGCAGCGATTCACCTATTTTGATGGCGAAACACGTGGCCTCGTTGAGACAATACCATTTGGCGTACACCGACGGACAGGGGTACGTGTGGAAGGTGATGTTGGGCCGTGCCGTCGGCTGCAAGGGTCGCGGTTTCGGCGTCGACCTACTCGAACACGCGTCTGTAACAAAAAAAAAAAAAAACAATAAATTACCATATGCATGAACATCACATACGACGTCGTAATAGAACAATGGTCGTACATAGAACACGGTCGTTGTACACGCGCGCGCGCGTGTGCGCTGTGTTGCGACGGGCGCGCGCGCCGAGCGATCTCTTCGCGAAGGGACCTCCCGCAAGACGCGCACGCGGACATTCGATATCTTTCCACGTGTGCGCGCGATAACGGCATAAATGAAGCCGGAAGGAACTGCGACTACATGTATATACATAACGCAATGCCACCGGTTTAAGCTAACGCGCACAATGGTTTTGCCGCTCTCGAGACGCGACGGCGACACGGAGGGTATAATATTGTATATTGTGATATTAAAACGCGCTCTGGGCGACCCGAAACGGATGTACGATTTGTATTCATTTCGAGATCATCGCGTGTACGCACACACACACACACACCCATAAGTACAACACACATACACTAAACTACGACGGTTTTTTTATTTCATACGTATGTATAATATATATGTGTGCGTGTACCCTTGAAGTGTGTGCACGTGAACACGCGGTAGACGTCGTATGACAAAAAAAAAGATTTGTGTATACATAATATACACATTCGATACGACGACAGTGTGGTGTACGTCCCTTTTATATACGAGCGCGACGAAATTACGAGCTTTCCTTGCCGCTGGCGTTGAAAGCAATATTATTCTACAGATACATACTTTAATAATGTGCACACACTATAGTTGTATTTTTTTTACTCTTCACTTTTAAGTACCCACCGATATTTATTATCGTAACACGAATACGTATCTCGAACAAGTGTCCGTCGACTATGTAATATATTTATTATGATGTGTCGTCGACGTTCATGTGACCCCGTCCGCCGTCGACGACCCTGAAGAAATCGAAACGATGAAATATATTCCGCGACGACCATCTACATTATATTAATAATTATATATATATAGGTAGGTACGTATACATATTATATAAACATATATTATATACGCACGCACTCGATCAAACGAAACTATCGATTAATAGGGTCACACAGAGTTACACCGACTATTTTATTTATAGCTGGTATGTAATTTATATTCATCAAAATACAACATTCGACTGCAGTATTAATCTATATGTATAAAATCGCATAGGCTTAGCATATTATAATTTATAATAATCGTCCATCAATTGATATGTGAGCAACGACACGAAGTTATATTTATGGCGACTTAATCGGTTATTTAAAATACTTATTTTTTTTATCAACGGGCTGGTTTTACTACATTCAATACGTCTTAATTATGAATTATATATGTACCGCGTGTTTAGAACTTTTCGTGTCGAAGAAAAGAAAATACGTAAAAATAGTACAGTTTTTCCTTCTTGTATAAGGTAATGCGAGCTCGCGTATAATATATTATAGCGTATGTATAGTAAACGAAGCAAAGTGGCGGTCGGTGAACGCACGTAAAAATATGTGTGTGTGTGAGTGTGGTATGTGCGTGTGTATAAAATATATACATATAATGTCATGCAATAGTAATTTTCGTAGGAAAATGTCGTTAAGTGTTAATCCACATTTTTGTTTAAATATCAATTTCTTATAATATTATTAAAATACGGTAATTTATTTAAAACAGGATTCATTATTTGACCACGGTTAATGGTGTGTTTACGGCGTTTTTTCGTCCATGGGAAATATCGTATTATTATAAACTTCTCTCTGTATACGCGCGCGTATAGAAACCGCCAATTAACCGAGTTTTGGTATTTTTCGAGTTACGGCACCTGTTTTTTATTATTATTATTATTATTATTACTCCTACTATGCGGACGAGAAAGGGCATTATAACAGTTCACTACGGCGAGTACCCGTCAATATGAATACGTAGAAAAAAAAAAAAAAACAGAAGAAAAAACAGAAATTCCATCGAGGGAGACGTGAACGCATTTCCACGGGTCCGCGACGTGCGTACAAAGTGTTAGGCGGCGCGCGCGCGACCCAAGGAACACGCGGACGCGAAATAAAAACATGAGCGTCAACACGGGCGTAGAAGACGCCGTCGTCGGTATCTCTTGGACGTATCTACGTGCACGTGTGGGCCACCTTATCGCGTGGGGCGCAAGGAGCGAAAACCCACACGTAATAACAAGGGACTGCGGTGTTTAGACGGGCCGACTGTACGACAAAGAGACGTGCCGCCGACAACAAACGGTCTTCGCGAAAATCGCGCGGTGGTCTCTCCGACCCGCAGCAGTGCGGTGTCCCGCATTTAGAGGCATATAATATATATTATACAGGTACGGTATAATAATAATTGTGTTGTCACGGGGGAGACGACGGCCGGTGGTCGTAAAAGTCAGCAGCGGCGACGGCGGGCGGATCTCCTATAGTTACGTATATAGTATGCGCGTGTATAAATAAAGAAGATCTCGTCATAATAACCGCGCACCATCGGTCCGTTTAAACGAGTAAAAAAAAAAAACAAAGTCCTCGGAGTTTTTTTCATGCGATACTCGCTAATACAATACGTAACGTAATAATATAATAAAAATGACGTGTGGCGAAAACAAAAAAAAATTATAAATATAAAAAAAACAAATAGGATAAAAAAAAAATCGGACCGCCCAGAGTATATACGCGTATAACATACGTACTATTATAATATAATACAATATATATATAACACACGCGTTGTTGATTTTTTTTTTTTATATATAAAATAATATATAATGTTGTACGCCGTCGTAGTCGTCGTCGTCGCGCGGCGTATGGCGTGCGGGTCAAATGTAATTAGTGGGCGGTACGCGGCGGCCCAGAGTGAATATAAGCGCATCGACGCGGTATCACGAAAACGCCACTGCCGAATGGGATTCACGAAGATAAAACAATAATTAGAGACCTATATACCGCTCGCGCGCGCTCGCGTATCCAAGTGTGCACTACATAACACATACCAGGTATACCGCACGCCGTGTGCGCATAATATAATATAATAATATCGTCCATCTCGTTTTGCCACGACCTACCACACGGCGCGACGGCGACCTGCGGCAGAAGGACGACCGGTAGGCGGTTTCAGCGGCGGTTTTTTTTCGTTTCGTACATTTTTTTTTTTTTGTTTCGTTTTTCCATCCTCTCTCGTTAGGGGCGCGTCGTGATTAGCGTCGAAAGGAACGCCGCCAAAAGTAAACACACCGCAGGAGTAGCGCGAGGACGCGCGCGCGCCGCCGATGTAGCTCGTCGTACACGGGTACGACATACGTATACGTGTAGTATTATACTAATATACTTTTGAGCAACCACCCCGAGAGTAATATGACGACGACGATGAAAACCGGCTCTGTAATTAGGAGTCGGCGGCGGTTTTTTTTTTCTCTTTTTCCTACGGATCGGTCGGCGGCGGCGGTGGCGGCACAAATGGATAAATCGAAAATTGTTTTTCGTTAATAATCTGGGAAAACGCACTGCGTCGCGCATATACGTGTACAAACAAACGACGACCAACACAATATAGATATTATATACATATAGTAATGCCTACATTGCCTACTTTATGTACGTGTGTGTTTTCTATCATTACCGTGGAAGCCGCCCTTCAAGCGTGTATTTAACAAGGCGTGTGTGTGTGTGTGTGCGCGCAATGTACCTACTATAATATACGCGCGGCGTGATTAAAAGTGAAAAATGATTAGATTCTGAGAGATTATATATCATATATTATTATATTATATAATATTAAGTCGTCTGATGTCTTTCAACAGAGGTCGCACGAGAATTATTTTCACCACAGGTTATTCGAAATAACAACAAAATACAGAGTCGCTATCATTTATACTTTGTGACTATTATACTTACTACTCGTATCAAAACGTTTCCCATATTTTACAGTTACCTATATTATATCGAACGATATACATCATAATCAGTTCAAAAGAAGACACGTCGAGGCGCAACGGAGACTTAGTTTTCATATAGTATACAATATACATATATAATATGTAATCTGTACAAAATGTAGTACACACGAAATATAAATTATGATACAGTTTAATCATTTTCTTCTCTTTTTATCAAACAATTTATGGGCATTATTATACGCGCTTGAATACCATTACGATAAAATAATAACATGCGTAAGAGTATACAAACAGACCTATTTAAATAGAATTAATAATCATAATGTATAGAAATCGATAAAGTAATGTTTGTTACATACTATGTAATAATGTTTATACATGGTTAACGTACTTAATAATTTTTTGTATTTTTTAATTCAAAAATAAACATGTATATATTGTTAGTGCATGTTGCTGTTATTCTCAATGATGTAACAAAATACGTTTATTATTGTAATCGAATATTAATTTATTATGAAAGCTTTTATATATAGTTTATGTATTTTTTTAACAGTAAAAATGTTTTATGTATTAAAATAATTTCTTCGTTCTATAATAAATGGTCACAGAAAACTTAAGTACAGATTTTGAACGAAGTGGTTTTATTGTGTATGCGCAGTTTATACATTATTAAGTATAATAATTTTATTTTATGTCGTCTGGAACATATTATGTAATAGACCTCTTTTATTCGGAATAAAATATACGCTGCCATACGAGATAACATTGCATATTATTTTGTGCAGAAAGTTAACATAAAAATATGACAAATGTAAGAACCATCATTATTTGTATAATATAATATTATATTGCGATGAAGACGTGAAAATTAAATTGACATCCTTCCATTATTAAAACGGAACTTTTTCTTGGCAAATTTACGACTCTAGAGTCTAGAGGATTAGCGATGGGTATATTAATTGGCAATAAACAACTCACCAGTAAACGGTTGAGTAAATCCAATTTGTAGTTTATATTCAACAGCAATCCATTGAAATAAAAACAATGTTTTTCCAAACATGTCAATAGATACCGCAAGCCTCCGTACTAAAAATACTTCTGGACTTCTTACTTCGAAAATACACGGTTCTTATCGAACTTGAATGAGTGGGAAGGCAAATATCGAAGCCATACGGTAGTAATAAAACTTAAATTCTCATGCATATTAACGTGTTCGAAGTATAATAAAGAAAAAGCTTGACCCAGAAATCTGTTTACTCAGTTGGTAAGCCTCAACAACGTGCGTGCGACTGGCAGTCGTTGGTTTAATTCGGTAAAACGTTGCACAGTGGAACTTAAACTAAATGTTGTTGTTTAAACGCATCGACAGCTGAATATTTTAAATACTATTAAAATTAGAATCTACTTCCGTCTGTACGCGTGCAGTTGGTTGCCGTTTTATGCTGACGATTAACTACGTTTACTTTAAAAGACACGGTGTACAATGTGACACCACGATTAAAAACATTAACAACACAAATTAATTTATTACTACTAACGAATTAAGTGCCCCGTCAAAACTATAAAAGTAAATGATTTAATCGGATTTATGTAGTATTAATAATATGCAGACGCGCGAGCGTGCAACTCGCATATAATGAGGGAAAACGACATGTAACACACATATTTATGGTAATCAGTGTGTACGTTGTTTACACATTAATTTGAATTTCAAATCACGACGGATTCCTATGCAAAAAAGCAACGCTATTGGAACGAAAACATTTATCCGCGACCGTTTACGGCCGATATACAGTTTAAGGTGATCATTTCATTTCGAAATTGACATTTTGGCGGTAATAGTACACGCATTATATTACATATTATACAATCACAGTCCACCCTGTGCTATACAAAGACGACGTTGAAAACAAATAATAGAGATTTGAAAACCGAAAGGGACGAACCGCATCAATGGGTTGCGTCGTCGTGTGCTGTTGTATATTACATAGTGTTGTGTCGTAAATACAATTTGTTCTACTCGATTCGGGCACAATAATAGGGGATACCTTCTGCAAATGCGTACCACTCACAGCATCACGTCGCGCACTGGGCATCGCGGGCACGATGAATGGTCACGCAGCGATCTGAATGTATATTATATACATTACAACAAATACGTGTGTGTAAATTACGAGGGTACGCACGCAGCAAGTGGTATGTACAGTACAATTTCGACGACATTGACGACGACGTTTTTACTTTCGAAATATTTTCGTAAGCAAATCGAACGCTTCGAAGTATACGCATAACGGCGGCGCGGCACAGGACTATATACTTCTAAGCCGTCTCCAAGTAAACACAATGGGCGCGAAAAATGTTTTTCTCCGTGTCGAAAAATTGATAGCGTCGTGTACACAAACGCGAGGCGGTCCGGGAAATAATATAATAAAATATATACGTGTACAGACATGTCTGTTGAGGAATTTCATTGAGATGACGCACCGGCGGCGGCGTGGCGGTTCTATTGATACGGTTTTTTTCCCCCGCCGTCGACGTGGTGTCCCCTTTGCAAGAGACGTGACTGCAACAGCCACACGGTCTGCGTGCGCAATAACGACGGTGTCGGTGCCGATTAACAAACAAAAATTCCAAAGGCTTTCAAACGGTGTTCGACGTGTGCGATTCGGAACGACGACGGAGCGCGACGTGCCGAAAAAAGGGAAATAATGGTTTTCAACGTCGTTTTTCGTCGAAACGGTGGGTCTGCGGAGGCCGCGGTTGGAATAAAGCGAACGATAAAAAGTAAACGGAATACAATCATATTATTATAACTATTATTGTTACGAGACTGTCGCGTCCAGCTGCGAGTCGTACTACACGCACAGAAACTGAACATAAGCCGACGGCGGCGTGTGTTGATTACGAATAGTATATATATATATCCATATTATAGTGCGCGTGTGTACCTACGGTGGCGGTGGTGGTGTACAGGCGTGGTGTACATTATAAGGATTCGGATTGTGTGGCCCCAATGTATTTGGAAGACGGGTGACAAATGACTAATGTCTCTGTATGAATCTATCCGTCTCCGTCTCTCTGTACTGTCGTAATATGTATATCGCGGTGTTCGAGGATATTTCTATTACCGCAAGTTGTGTGTATGTGTGTGACTGTGTATGTATGGGAACTCCCGCTGATTGTTATTTACCTTTACGGACCGCAGTGCAGTGGAGAGCGGCGTGCGAGCCAGAAGAGACTCAAAGAGACTGCGTACGTATGGACGGGAGCGTCGAGGAAGGAGACGATAAGCGGGGGCGAATGTATACGACGAGGATACGACACGCACATAGTACGAGACCGTCGGCGGTGGCGGCGGCACAGGACAGTTTCGGAGTGACGGACACCACACGGTGGCGAAGGACCTCCTCCGCCAGGAGCCGGGGGGTCCGCGCGCGCGCTCATGTGTGTGTGTGTGTACAAACAAGCCGCCTCTTTTTGCCGGCTTTTTCGGCCCCATTAATCATGGCCGTTAATCGGTTGACGTCCGAAATTATTATTATATCGTATATAAAAAAGTAAAATAATAAATAATAAAGAAACCCACGCTACGCGCGTACCGTGTGAAAATCGTCGTTATACTGTCGATTATTTATTTATTATTATTATTATTTTTTTTTACGATTCCATTAAACATCGGATACGTCATGATGTGTACACGTAACAGTAAGCAGTAATAACAACAGAGTAGCGTTTGACCGGCGACGAAAAATTACGCCCTGACCGCGGTACTGGCTCGGTAAGACCCGTCGCGGCAACGACAACGACCATCTCACCGGTAATAAAGGGAATTTCACTGTCCTCAGCGCGCGCACACTCGTTCTGTCTATCTCACACACGTGCACGCGCGGCACACATACACACGTACACACGTACGTACGAAACACCTAATATATGGATATTTTTCTTCTCTAATTATTCGCTTCAGATGGTCCGAGACTACTTCTCGTTAACACGCGCTGGCACAGTTATAAATCACCGAGTGTTATACACGTACAATATAATAATGAAAAGCACCACCGATGTGCGTGCGTGTGTGATTCAGTGAGCGCGTGTAGTCCGAGAAAAGGGAACAGCACACAATTTGAATAAATAAAAAGCGTATACACATAATATAATATAATATGGCCGCGCCGCGCGAGTGTCAGCATACCAGTTCGGTAATAAATATCACCTGGGCCGTTTTTCGGTGGCCTTTATGTACAAGAACCTCACTGCGTGTATCTGTGTGTGTGTGTGTGTGTGTGTATGTGTTTGTGTGTGCGCGCGTATAATATAATACTTGGGCGACACACGAAGCGTTTGAAACGAACCGCCGACACACACACACACACACACACACACACACATTCACCATACCCACACATACACAAACACACGCAGGCGCGCGTACAATGCCCTCGTCGCCACCGACGAAAAGCAGTGGCGACGACGATGACGGTCGCACAGGGGAGTGTCGACGGGGAGAGATTGAGATTATTATTATTATTATTATTATTATTATTATTATTATTATTATTATGTATAATATTATAAGATCGTCAAACTTGAGAGAGGAAATCCTGTCCTATTTAAACAATGTCGCGCACAAACACCAGATAACCAGCTATATTTTTTTTATAGTATACCTAGTAGCAAGCAGTATCACCTGCACAGTTTTTCAGGGTTCGGCACGTTAGAAAAAAGGGTATTGCATTATACAGATATCGTGTATTAAGTCAAAAATAATACAGCACAACTCTTGAGTCGAATATTATACGTACTCCCATCTACATATATAATATAGGACACACTGACACTGGAGTCCTCGGCATTATAAATACACGTCGCAGAAATAATAAAATACATATTTATTCAAGTACCTACGAATAATATTATGTACTCGGTCAGAAATAGAAGTCGAAATCATTAAATAATAAATTACCATTAGCGCGGAATGAGTTATTATAAGCTATCCTAAACTACATACATGAGTATACACGCGCGCGTCTTTAATTGCGTATAATGTTCCATTAATTTAGTATTGGACAGTAACGGGAATGCGCCTATTAAAACGTACTGTTATAATATAATAATTAACCTAACCTACAATACTCTACAAACCATCAATTAATCGACACTTAATACCAGATGACGTTTTCTGATAATTATTACATCGACGCGGCATCGATTGCCTATACATAATGTAGTCGATGAGAACCGTTTATTGTATTCATTTACTTATTATATATGACTTTTAGAAAATATATATGCAAACAATGCCGGATTTGTTGTATATTACGCTTAACAACTTAATATGTTTTACTAATCGCATTCGTTACAAATGCATCAACGTGTTTATATATAACATTATACATATATGTACTTTTTTATCGTAATATTTTAGCCCTACATAATCTTATAAAATGTCAAGATTCTGGCATTCTGTCAACTGTAAAAAGAAAAAAAGAATAGAATAACAGTTGGAAATAATTCTTTTGCCATGTTTGCGCAGAGAATAATATGAAACTTGTATCGAAAATCACGAAAGAAATAGTCTAAATTCGACCGAGTTCATTCCTATACCCTTTTAAACGCGTTTACAGTAGTCGCCTTTCTGCAGTTGTGCGTACAACATCACGACCATTTTTCTACTATTTTTTTTAAAATCGTGTTATTTAAATGGACGAAAAATGTTTTCAAATAAAATAAATTTCTATTGACGTTGGGACATATGTGTTTTTGTTAGAAAATAAAAAACATTGTTTATTTAGTAAACGCCCAAATAATTTTACCGAGCAGAAATCAAGTACATATTTTTTTGACCCCGCAAGTCTCCGCTGCTTACGCCACGCACGCGAAGGCGTTTCGATTGATTTGGCCGACGAGTGCTAAAAACAACACACAATGTACGCACGTGCAGCGTTACGCATTATTATAAGATAATAGATAATATTTTTAACACAAATTATTGCATAAATGTCCCAATTGTGTCGGGAAAACAACACGCATTACGTAATACAAATCCTTAGGAGCAAAATTAAAACAGTTAGCTTTTTTTGTTTTTTTTTTTTATACCAAACTAACTAGTGATCGACTTTACATTGTGCAGTTGTTACAATACGAGCGCCGCGCTTATTGTTTTTCAATATTTAATCAGACGCGGTCACGTTGTGCGTTTAACGATATTAAAATTCAGCACTGGTAAAACGGTAATCGTACACCGCGCCGCGACGAGACGTGCGATTATTTTATACGACTTCTCTCCGATTGATTGTCATCGGGTTATTTATTTATATATAGTTTTCAGCGCGTAATTTTCGGAAACGTTTCCGGATCAAGCGAAATATGAATAGTACGAAACGAGACGAATGGAAAAAAAACCTTCAAATTTTCGCCGTCGAGAGGATTGAGGTGTAGAAAAAAAAAAAAAGACAAAACCTAAACGAAAATAATACACGATAATAATTGTTTTCGTCGCGCGGAACGGTATAGGTACATAATAAAACAAGACGGTATTTTTTACAATTTTTTTTTTTTCGCGCAGGCTACCAATACCATACTATTATTATAATACTGCAGTACAGCTGTATTGCAGGTACCGTGTACAAGTATAACACGACAGTAAACCGTACACACTATTGTCGTGTCGGCGGCGGCTGCCCAGGAGGAGGATGAGGAGGAGTAGGGCAAGTGTCATAACCCCGCACGGCGGCGGGCGGCGGCGTCCCATGAAGTTCTTACGTTACACGGGGCCCCCGAAAACCGTACACCGAGCCGCCGCCGCCGCCGCTGCCTATGCATGGCTTCGGGTTTTTCGGCCGCGAGCGCGACGCTATTGCTGCTCGCCTGCTGCCGCTATTACAACAATACGTAGACGCGGTACAGCGCAGTGCGACGGCGATCGACTGCAGCGTTGTACACCGTCGCCGGTGCGAGACGGTCGCGCGGCGATGTTCCGGGAGACGCGGTGCGCGGGGTACGCGCGCGCGTTCTGCTCGCATGAATTATCCCAACTATTTCGCGCTCTGAATACACGCAGCGCACGCACACGACTCGGACGCGATAACGGACGGAGAGCGCGCGCGGCCGACTCGACACACGCACACCGCCGCTGCTGCTGTTAGTACTATAGTTATTGCTATGCACTACCGTACACTGCTGTCTACTGCTACTACTACTGCTACTAATACCAGGGGTGTTCCCATAGGGTATACGCTCAAGATATTTTGACAAAATTATGGGTGTACTGCGTACACTATCAAGTCATACAAATAGGAAAAAACTTTGGTTACTCAGAAAATGCTTTGAAAGCAAATTTAGTTTATTTTTCCCATATTTACGTCAATCATTATTTTCGCTGATGGCCGAAACATTACACTTATTTATAACCGTTATAATTTAGATTGACAGAGAAACGAACTTTTACTTTGGTGATTGAAGTGCGCCTGAACACGATTAATCAGTAAGCCCGTTACCGCCGACTCGTAACATTTTATTATTTTTATAATAATTATTTAGTATTTGTATAATTTTATATTTTATAGACTTATAAAAGTAATTTAAAAAATTTAGTTAAAAAAGTTTAATTTATTGTTTTTTTCATATTATTAACAAGACCATGGTAAAAATATTTGTATAGTATTAAATATTCATGTTTTGGTACTTTACGCTCCCTCCCCTCCATGTTGAAATCATGGATCTGTGCCTGACTTGGAGCTTAGTATACTCTCAACAAATTTAATTGGATCACCTCTGACTACTACTACTACTACTACTATCACCACTACCATGATATCAATAAGTCGGTAAAACTTTTATTGTAATAACAAAAAAAAAACTACTGTTACTGTTGCTGCTACCCAAGCTCGAAATGGAAAAATAAAAAATAGGCGACGCGAATGAATAAATAGTACAAATAAATAAAACAATGCTTTAAAAAAATGAAAAAAAAAACGGTGTTGGTAAGTCCACGGCCCTCTTCCTTGAACACGTATTTCAAAAGCGTACTTCGTCTTATGAAGTGCAGCAGTCGTATAAATAGTGTGGACAGTATATATATATATATAGATAGTTTCACTGAAAGAATATCATAAATACGTATATGCTCAGAAGCAAGGGTGCTGATTAAATAATACGAAGCAGCTGTTTCTTACCTAAAATATTTTCGCAAGCGATCTTGGGAGGGTAATTTTCTTGAATTTTAAGTTTATCGTATACATAGGAATCCGAAATATCTTTGAAAAATATTACAAATATGATTCCGATTAAAAATTACGAACCTTTGTAAAACTTTTACCGTTCCAGAAGCAAATTATATGCGACGCGCAAAAAAACATGGAGAATAAACTCCGTCTCCTTAGCACCACCTCATTACACTATTACTGCCTACTGCTATAGTTTCTATTACTAAAACTCTTATTACTAGTAATACAACTGCTGCTACGACTACCGTGTACACGACAAAAGTAGCGTAAGGTACCGTAAGGTCGGTGACCACCGCCTCCATTGTCGGCTGGCTCCTTGCGGTTCACGTCAAAATATATATCTTGTACATATATACGAATATTAATCGTTTATACGAGTACGTTATGTAGACACAACGGCGACAGGAAAAAAATCGAAAGAAGAAGAGAAACGGAGAAATCTTCGCAGACTTCGGGTTTTCATTGATAAAATGAACCATCAATGAAATTAACATACATAGGAAACGGTCGCGCGCGCGAACCTGTCCGGGAAACACGTCCGCGCGGTGTACAATCAACACGTCTGAATATAATTCACACACACATACACACATCCACAGACACACGACACACGTTTAATAGAAGAACACTGCTGTACATTACAATAAAGTTAAACATATATATATATATATATATATATAGATATAGTAAAGCACTCGGTCACGCGTGATGTTAGGTTGGCATACATGGGTCTACGGCGGCCGCCAAACGTGCCGCTTCCTGTGCGCTCCGTTGCCGCCTCCGACGACGACGACGACGACCGCGCGACGATACCGGAAACGGTGCATATGACGTCGTCGTCGTCTTTTATTTATTATTATTAACACTTTGGCCTCTCCGCCCACCGCAGCCGCGCCGAATCCACCAATACGCGATTTCGGGGGAACGAAAAAAATTATTAATTTTTCCTCATTCTTTTTTCGGACATAATATTGTATCCGGCAACTTTAACCCATGACTCGGTCGTTTCCCCGCGACTGCAGTGCACCTACACTCATACTACATTATAATACTCTTTTCCGCGTGCGAATTATATTTCCAACAGTAATCCTGTTCAACAGGACTGCCACACTGCATTGAACAAGTCGAAATACATAGTATAGTCTCGTACTCTCGTGTCCGATGTTACGGCTGCTGATGTTACGTATGTAATAGATATATTATAATATATACAGGTATTATTGTACATATATATGTATATATGTATATAGATTGTACGGAAATCGCGCATGAGTCACGTATTATATTCCAATTACAAGGGTCTTCATCGATTGTTGTTTGAATATACTACACATACGTATTACCTATTATGGAAAGCTATCGACGATTGTTGTATTTCGTACACCCCATACGTCGTTTTATTACGTGATTAGTACGAAAGAATAATATAATAATGAAAATAACAAGAACAATATAATAAATAAAAAATGTTTATAATATGATTCGGGCACGTGGTCTTATTGTAACCCAATTTAGCGAGAAACTCAAGTGTTCCAAAAAATTAATTATATATAATTTCGATAAACACGTTCGACCCTAGAATCTTTGTCAAAGAGTTAATAATTCTCCAAAATACGATAAGAAAAGAAGGAAAACAAAAAAATATGGCGAATAGCAGCTGTAGTAGTATTATTCCTCCCGTCACATGTGGCAGTCGCTTTGAAAATAATTTCATTTCGAAAACGCTTCCTCTATTATTAAGCGGATGTCTTTCGAGTACGACGTTTTCTTTTAGTCTCGTGCGAAGAATCTCGCGCGTTTACAATTTGTGTTATTTTATTGACTCTAAAACGTGAATTATTACTAGAGTTCAACGAGCTATGAGCGTATATAGTATGGAATATATCGTACATTTACCAACCACGGCGATACATAGGGGAAAGTTTTGCGGAGACTATAGTAGCGAATACGCGTGGCACGGTTAAACTTTAGCGAACAATACATTATAAACAGCTATAAAAAAAAGTGAAATAAATCGTCAAGAATGAAATCTTTTTTTTCTTTATATTCGGACGCGAACCTACACAAATAACGACCTCGAAATCCTTCTCCTCAACAGTACAGAGTTTCCACGATAATAATTAAATAATAATATTGTATCATGCGCGCAATTCGGATATAAGGCCACAGAGAAAAAACGTGTACGACGCACGGTATATATAATAATGTGTACGCGCTACCCACCGTCGCCGTACATTACTGCGGTGGCGGCGGCGGCTGACAATAAAAATAAAAATACGACGTTCCTTATTATGTCGGTGGTTGCCACTTGAGCGCCGGGGCGTTCGCACGGGTTTTTATTATTATTATTCGTTTTTGTTTGATTGAACGGTCGCCTTGCGTTCTTCCTTTTGTGACGGCGACCGGACCGACGCACAATAATAAATAATAATAATAATAATATAATAAAATAAAACCCAACCGACTGCGCTGTACGAGGTACTCGGAGCTATCTACGCCGATCTCTTAACGACGTCCACGACGGATTGTTTTCACGATTCGGTTGGTCGGCGGTGTGCAAAACGCCGCGGCCGCCGCCACTGCGATAGAACGCGGACCGGTAGCCTGCGCCCCTGCTGCCACCGCGGCCCGTCGTTGATCGCGTTTCCGTAACGTTGCGTTTTCGATTGCGGTTCGCCATTTCTCATGGACCTTTTTCATGGACCGAATAATAATAATGCGCCGATGAGAACTGACACGGTCCGTGTACGCGCCGCCGCCGTCGTAATCGATTTGTCAGTGCGTATATACTAACCACGTCGTCGTTGTCGTGTCGTATGAAAAAACCGATTATCCCATATTATCATTGTTATTATTATTATTATTATTATACTTTTATTATATTATTATGTGTGTATTATGTAGGTATGTTTCGTTTCGACCGCTAACGGTTTACGCGTCGTGTCCCTCTATTACACCGTCTCGCACACAACGCGGAGCCGCATTCCTAATTATCATACAACATACGTAATATAATAATAGTAATAATCGATATTCGAACTCGGATGACCGTGGTATAGTGCGTGGTGCGTGCCGCGGTACACGTAGTGATGGCAATCCCGATGCGGTGTGTGTGTTTGGGGGTCAAACGGGTTATGATTCCGTGTGAGGTCTCGCGGACCCCCGCCACCCCACCCTCGTGTCTGCGGGCACCGCGGCGGCGGCGGCGGCCGTACAATTGTCCCGAAAAGCCCCATGTGCGTACGTGTGTCGGCCTGTGGGAACACGTCGAGACGGTGGTGGAGTTTGACAGGTTACAACTAGCTTCGGTGGTTAATGATGATGTTATATAGCGCCACAAGGACGATGGGATTCGGCGGTGCCATGGTCTTCACGTGTAAGCGTCTATAAGCCTAGGAGGTGTAAATGCGCGCGCGCGTACGACAATAATACACAAGACAGAACGAATACGGCCAGGAGGTCGCGGTCGTCATATCCGTCTGTTATTTTTTTATTAATTTCTTCGACCTGAGAGTGACAGCGGCGGCAGCAGCAGCAGCAGCAACAACAGCTAACCGGCAGTGGCGGCATGTTTGTAATGACGATTTAATAACGCGACCGTTTATACTGTCGCCGTCGCCGCCACAACACCCTCAAACGTGAGAATGCGCGCGGGCGGGCTGGCTCTGTCAATCGGCCACCGCCGGTATTTAACCTAACCGGTGATGCTGACCGATGTTGTGGTATCCGCGAAAATATGTCAAAACGTGTTTTTGCAACGGGCTCGCGGATTTTTTCGGAATCCTTTCGGTTACAGGCGGCAGCTGTGTTGACAATGACACTCGAAATATGCCGAAATCCATTTAATCCGATTTGCGTTATGCTATGCGGTACGCATTTATAAATGTATATATGTGTGTGTGTGTGTGAATTCATATAGCCGCGTAATCCTATTGGTCCCTATAAACGGTCATCCAATAAGCCTATTTACGTGAGACGTGTCGTCGAAAGGATTGAAAGTTCCACACGCGGTGTTAATGCGTGAACAAAATAATTAAATAGATTTATTTCAGAACGCGAATTGACCACGTTTCGTTAAAAATCAAATTTAGACGTCTCCTACAATAATACGTACATGAATATAAGATTACTTAAAGCTATATAGTGAATAATGATTGTTTTAAGTACGAAATTTTCTAATGTAAAATTTAGCCAAGAAATGACAATCTATATTTATACGTAGAACGTATTGCATCATATTATGCCACAACCCACGAGAAAAAGTATTTTATTGCGAAGAAACGTTTACACGCTGCATGTATTTACATATATGTATTATATTATTTTATTATATACATATATCAATAGATATACAAACAGTCGTCAAAGTGATAGAAGCAGTACGGAGTGTTGCTATCCCTAAACTTAATTAGTTTACACTTCTTATACCTTTTTTAACTTTTTTTTACGCATATTCCTCCGACATTTTCAGTTAGGAATTATTATATACACTGTTAATAATATTCTCTTTTCATGAAATAGAGTATAGACACTAATATAGGTACAAACGGTATATTAAAAAAGGTTTTTTATTTTATATACACTATAATGTATACATATATATGTTATACCTATGTATAATTTATTTTAAAAGCTATAAAAACTAAATTGTATTTTAATCCATATAGGCATTTAAGAGGTTTGTAGAAACCGGTAATGGTGCTACGGTTGATCGATTTTATGAATTCAAATATCACTTTTACTTATTTTTTGGGTCTTTGTAAACATTTGAAGGTTTAAAAATTGTGTGAACAAAATATGTTAACAATAACAAAAATATTACATTTACAAAGAAATATCGCATTTATTGTTACGGAATTCGGTCATATATCGTTCTAAGTACCTCTTTATGTTATTTTTCATTTGACATTAGGTGGCTTTCATTAAAAACCAATAAATATATACCTACTGCGCTATTATTGAATTGAAAGATATTCTCCAAACGAAAATGAACTACCTAAATAAAAGTGAAATGCATAATAGTTCTATAATCCGAGCTCGACATACTTTAAGGTAAAATATTACTGTTGAAAGAGAATAGAGGTATAGGTAATTCCGTTAAGTACAGATGTCACTGCAGGTAAACATTTTTCACGGTTTTTTTTATTATTATGTAGAAACACCTACAGTGAAAATATGTCTCTGCGTGTGTGTGTGTACATTTTTTTTAGCCGTACGATTTATGTTACATTCTCAGGTTAGAACACGTCTATTATTGTCGATCTATACTCAGGTTCGTGAGTAATCACGCGTCGAAAATGTCCGCTTAACGCGTTATTGTTGTTTTTTAAACGAATACCGCGCGTACTAACACTCACACAAATATGTATATAATACATGCGCTCCCGTGCTTTATGGAGCGGTGGCGCCTAAGTCGGTCGGAGTGGCGTATATACGTACACGCGGTAAGAGATTCGAGTAGGCGCACGTAGGACGAACGCGCAATCGGATGCGCGTTGGCGAAACTGGTCTCTGCTGATAAATACAAATATTATACGATATACGTACACACATGTATTTATATATATATGTACATATTGTGTGTGTGTGTAACGTGCAACTTGCGTAGTTATTTTACCTGTTTATTATAAACCGAACGACCAAACGTAGGAAACGCGGCCAACGATTTTCCCATTATCAAAATCGAATAATGCCACCCGAGTCCGTCGAAGCCCGTAGGTATACATTAACAAAAAAAAAAAGGGTTATGAACGTGTGCACATGTACGCACCACCCACCCTCGTATTATGTGTTTGTACCACACACAGAAGCAAATCAATCAAAACGCTTATTGGATCGATTTGTCCGGGCGGCAGTTGAGGTAAGGGCCACAATATAAAGATAATGCTGCGGCGGCGGTCTCGGGATAAGGGACTTCTGGGTGAAGTGAGAGAGAGATAGAGCGAGAGATTGAGCGAAAAAGCAATAAAAATAAAACGAAACCGTTCAAACGATTATTATTGGATATAATATGTATATACGACGGGCGGCCGGCTGGAGGATTTCGTAGCTCGGGCCGGCCACAGATCGGTATCTCGTCCAGACCGCTAATGACGCCATACGCGCGCGTTTAGATAATCTTATTATTGTTATAATATGTGTGTGTGTGTGCGTGTGTGTATATACACTATGCAGCACCACACGCTCACACGGAGGACCCGACGAATCTTTATTAGCGCCGCCATCAAGACCACCTACACCACTGACGATGCACGCGGTATATGTAATAATATATATATACAAGGTGGCCGTGTGTCACCTCCAAGATGGGCAATTAATAATCCGATTTCGATTAATACGCCCGCGCGCCGGAGCCAGTCGAGGGGTCGCTTCGCCGTGGTCGCGCGGTGGTGGTTGTTGTTGTTGTAGTCGCCCATTAAACCGAAAAACGCATATACACATGCATCGACGGTCGTAATATTTCGACGGACAGAAAGAAAGGCAGACGCGCAGTCAGAAGACCGGTAAGAAACGGAATAAGAACAAAACGACGACGTGCGTGAAAAATAAAGAGATGTAAAACTCGAGAATGACGAAGAAGGGGACGCCGAGAGGGGTCGGGGACCGCGTGGATTTCAGGGTTTCTAGTCTCGACCACGACGATGGCAGCAGCAGCAGCATCAGCAGCATCATCGGCAACGGCAGCAGCTTCATTCCGCCGTCGCCGCCGACCGGAAATATGCCCAGACGCCGGCACTCTGGCAGCGTGTCAACATACCGCGACGTCTAGTGCCTAGCCCTCTAGCCGTGAACGCCGCCGCGTCTAGCCCACGCGGCCGCCAACTTTAGCCCACATTGCCGTCGCCGCGAACACAATATATACATATACGACACGACGACGCCCGTTTCCAATTTCTTCTCTCCTCCAGCCGCCCGTCAGCAACTACCGCAACTACTCGCCACGTAACCCATCGACGTTTTCACAGCCGGCCCTGACTTTCCGTTGCGACCTGCACGATGACGCGCGCACTGTATACGAACGCGATTAATACTATTATATAACGCAGAACGTGAGCCGTCCAAAAATGCACGTAAAAACTGAATGTCTAGAATGAAAACTTTTCGATTCACGCGCAATACCTACCATGATGAACTTAAGACGACGCGCTCGAGCGACGATTTGACGATATTGTTATAATAAAACATAACACAGACGCAGGTGCCTATGCGTCGATAACGCACGTCGGATGACACGTAACGTTTTATGAAATACAATCGGCGTATATGTATATGTGTACTTACGTGTGGTTGACGATAGACATACAGAGACTAGCAGGAGGAAATTGAACATGGTGAACGTGGCGGCGCGGTGCAGGCTTTGTGACGACCTGCCGCCGCCGCCTTGCCGCCTCACTGCTTCTTCGGATTCCACCGCGCGTCTCCGACCTGAAAGCCAAAAAAAAAAAAACACAATTAATTCGTTGCAACAATAATATTTAAATCACGCGCTATGTGCGTATCTTGATTTCACTCGAAGATATTCGTATTACGTTAAACGATATTGTGCATTTCGAGCACACTCTATCGATACACTTATAATATTACGCCTCGCCATATGGGTAAACTGAAGAAGTCGACCACCGCGGGTAACGAGGTCGCGCGGTGTCATTACTCGCGATGCCGTTAAAATATACCTTATAACGTGTTGTAGTGGTACTATACTCGGACGCGCGCGCAGAATTAACGGAAAACGACGTGAAAAGTCACGCGGTGCTGCTAGTGCCGCCGGCGGCGATGTTTTTAAAAGGTACGTCGAATTAAGCGAGTGAAGATAATTGAGGTGCCCACCGCCACCGTTGCTTTGGATTACACCACACTTCCTTTTTGTGCTCATTGTCAGTGAAAGTATATATAACATCGGGTTTTTATCGGACACGTCACGCTCGTAAATGATTATCACAGTTTGTAAGTAATATTAAATTATAATTTATACACCGCCGCCGACAACGCGCATTATCGATACGCATTTTTTCGAGGGGATTTAATTTTTTTTTGTTATTACAATATTTTTCTTCTTTTTATTTTATTCTACGGCCGTTTTCTTCGAGTCGCGCGACGGATGAACGTGAAAAACATTCGAATCGGACGCACCACACCTGCCACTTGTACGCGCGTGGTTTTTCCGAATTTTCTGGGTCGGTAACGACAACGACGATGACGACGAAAACACGCGTCATTTATTCGCTGTAATATGGGTTATGATCGAGGAATGGAATCCGGCATGAAATTTGCGCGCACGTTCCGGTTTGCCCTCCCGTTTTATACCGATACTATTGCGCTCGGCGGTGTGCTGCAAACGTATATTATTATTATTATTATTATTATTATTACTACTATTATTACTATTATTATTATTATGTGCGTGTGTACGAACCCGGCAGACGGACAGGCACGTGATTACAATCGGGTCACAACAAGTCTACGGCCGCCGCCGATCGTATGCGAGCGTACAAATAATATCCGTGCGTCTACGCGGTGTACCTGCGCAGCGATGTTTGATTTCTCTCTCCGCGTCTCTTTCTGTGATATATTTCTCTCGCTTTCACTCTGTTTCACTCTCTACGTATAAATACATATTATACCTTTACGACATGTCGCAACAGGTTTCTCTCCCACCACGTCTGCTATATATATATTAATTGATATTATTCATTATTACTGTATTGCACTGGATACGCCGATTTCGATATACCGGTGATTTATCGCGCGGCACCTAGTGTATAATAATAATTATGTACCTCGAGGATTATGGGAGAAGATTTGTCAACGACGACGGCACGCGTTAGTCGGGGGAAGAGGGACGACGCGCCGTGGCGTATACACATGATAGTGGTATGGAAAAAACCCGAGTAGACTTCCTTTTGTTTCTTTTTCACCCCACACAGCAGCGGCTGTTACCGGCCGGTTGTTTGTACGGATTCGTCGTACAGAAAAATGACGCGCGTGGTTATAATACGCACATATGTATAAATAATACGAGTACAAGTATAATATCCGTACGCACACACGCACACGTACGCACACGCATGCAAACGCTAACGCAAACATGCACACACTCTCTGCTCGCACACGCACGCACACAATATCGAAGATGAAAAATGGTGACGGACGACAGCTGTCTTGCGTGGGAAATTAAATACCTGAGGAAAGGAAGGTTAATTGACCCTGGCCAAAGGTGCAACGAACCCCCACCTCCATCGCCTCCGACGCCATGGCTACCACACGGGCGCACCGCAACGACCCGCGTTCGCGCTACTATATATACATAATATTATGTACACGAGGATACGCCGCTGCGAATAATTTTTTGGCGGGTTCAGACCTGTCGTCCGATCCTTAGAGCCTGTGCGCCGCCACTCGCATATTGTTCCTCGCGCTCACCAAGACGGTGGTAATCGTGATGACACGGTCCGGTTGACAATTTCAGTAAAACATATAGATAATAATGGTGCGCCGAGTTCATCTTTTGCTCGATGTTTTGTTGCAGTTGTACTTTTTTTTTCTTTTAATAATAATACAGATGTATTTAGGAATCTATATATATATATATATACATGTATATAATTGTATATACATATTTTTTATATTTATTTATTTTTGGTTCTTCATCCGTGACGCTGCCGCCGATGGACCTGCCACGGTTCTTCCCCACACCCCACCATCGGTTGGCATTCATAGTTTGGTTTAAAACACAGAAACGGCGCGCGCGCGAGAGAGAAAGAGAACGAACACAGAAGTCATATATTTTTACATACATATATATATATATACAATCTGACGACAATGATGAAACAAAAAGGACCGTTTTTTACCAAAAAATATAAGAGGTCAATAGTCTTTTTCAAACGTTTAAGAATTCTGTTATTATTTAATTTGAAAACACTAACGTTTACATTCGTTTAGCACACCACGTACATATAATATACACACGGTGAAGGAAACATGTCATAAATGAGAACTAATAACTCTCTCGGTTGCACCATTGATTGGCTGCGTTGGAGGTCCGTTGACCTTGAACCCGTTCCACCGAGGAGTCTTCCTTAAACAGAATTTCCTATTTAATCGCCGTGTCCATTGTAAAGCTGTTTAACGTTGCCATTTTTTCTCTTCAAAAATATCGCTCTCTCCTCATTACAAACTTTACCGATCAACAGGTCATTAAATACAAAAACATAATAAAATAACATATTGCGCAATTATTTTCTCTCGCGTTGTACATACACGCACACGCATCATATATGCACATCCGATTCGATTATAAATCTATACAGTTGTTCAAAAATTTTTGAATTAACATTTATGAAAACAAGAGGAACAGTTTAAACAGGACAAAATCTATTGTCAAAAATGCATTTCAAATCGACAGTATGTAATCGGAAATCGCGAGAATACGTGCTCAGCTGTTGATTAAAGCTCTCATTGTCAAAACATTTCGTGTACCGGATGCTTCACATAAAACGTAAGTGCGACAATGACAATGAATCTTCTTGATGAATCATACCCGACAATAAAATAAACGTTTATTAATTATTGTTGTATTTTTATTTATTTGTTTAATTACCCATTTATGATTTACCTATATCAAATAAAATTTTAAAAATATCAAGAAGTCCAAAATTCAATTCGAAAAATAACGACAGTTTTATTTGCGTTTCACGATCACTTCCATAAAACACGTAAGTCGCATAAGACTACCAATAGTTTATCATCGTTTTCTTCCTATCGGACCATTTCATCTGATAAAAAAATGATATCCATTCATACAGGAGCGTTATAAAAAGTAAAAAATATCTCTATTGAATACTTTCAAGAGATTGAACCAAGCGTTTTTATAATACTTGATTCCGAGAACTTTATACTTTAAAAGTTGTAGCTGACTATTCGTATACTTCGAGTTTATAGTATATTATACCTACGTACACAAACGACACATAAAAATGACGCATACAATTTATCATGATTTTCTTAAAAACGTTAGTAAGCATTGTATAACATAAGTACTTATCTTAAAAAAATGTAATGATAACCTTGGTACGTGAAAAATGTACGAACTTAGTTCTATATTCAATAACAATTAAACATATGCAACTCGTGCATTTTGGGTGTACCGACCACTAATGTACATAATTAAGTAGGATATCAATAGATCTAATTACGAGGAGGCAAATAGTACTTTCTCCGGGAATAATAAAACGTCTAGCAATGCGGAAACCAGCCAGTGAATCGTGTGTATGTGTGTGAATATATGTGTTTGTGTATGTATATGCCAACGAGAATTTTTAAAGCATCAGAATATTTTTGTACAAATGACTATTGTTTTAGGCCCTCTAAAAATAAAAAAACAACCAACCCTTCGAGCACAAAAATTTCCGGTCAAATTAGCCCCGTTCACATTGAAGTCGTTATTTGATTTCGGCGGTTCGTTTATTATTTTCGGTTGACATCATTGTTTTGCCCCTTGACACAGCATCACCCCATTACTTTATTATAATATTAACCAATAGCAGCGGCTGGTATTTCACTGATATTGCTTCATATTAAATACTTCAATGAATAAATAATCCCAATCTAATGCTGGTAATAAGCAATTTCGGTCAAATACTTTTTATTTTATTGAGACGATAAATGTTGATAGTTACAATTTATAAAAATAAATACACTATCAGTAATTATGCGTGTTCGGTCATTAACGTAGATTACTAGGGACGGTTTTACAAAAGTCAACGAAAACAATATTTTATATAGGTACTAAAACAAAATATTTCAGCGAATAATAAAATTAATGTATTAAAAAAAATCCACATATTAGATGAAACACACAAACACACGAACTTATCTTTCATTATCAATATATTAATTAATTTTACTCGCTGCAGCGTGTTTATCAAAAAAATGTATGATTACCTGAATGCCTGGCGAGAAATAAATAAAAGCCAGAAAACACTGTAGACCAACAGGAGCCTTGTGGCATATTACAGTCCGTTTCGTTTTCGATTCGTTCCACAATCATTTTTCAAATGTTCGTCTTCTCGACTTCTATACTTTGGTTTCTCGAAGTCCTTTTCGAAGTTCAGGAATCGAGTCCCGTGATCGTAATAACGTGTGTTAACATCGTTTCAGACGTAATTACATCGTTGCCGACAAACACGTGCCACCTCACGAACTACATCACTTTTTACACCAAAAATTAGGTTTTCGAGAACGGGTAGAGCACTGCTGTATACGAAAATGGAAATGTACGTATGTTCGCTTGTTGCGGTAATATTCCGACGGAACGAAATCGAAAAAAAGTATAGATTTATAAAACACACGCACAGAACTCGCGAAAAACGATTAAAATATAAAATAAAAAGCACCCACTGCGTACGGATTAAGACGGTGAGAAGACGGAAAACGGTTTTTAAAAAATTTACGATTAAAAGAAAAAATTCGCGTTTTACAATTCATTTAAAAACGTTCGCCGAGCCGTCGTCGGCGGACCGCGGGCACGTTATCCGTGGTAACTTGCGTTTTCAAAAATAACTCGTTTCGCTCGCACGACGAACTTGACTGATCGGGGTTTTCACTCGAGCGTGTGCGCGTGATAACGACAAAACCCATATAGAGCCGATTACAATATTATTACGATAAACACATGGAACGTTACCGGCGCACGTGTGCGTAAGTGACACTATGTGTACGCGTAGATTTGAATGCGAATGTGTGTGAGTACAAGTATGTATGCGAACGAGCGTTGTATCGAGTACTTGTGTGTATGCGTGTGTGTGTGTGTGTGTGTGTGAGTGAGAAAAACGATAATAAACTTTTAAATAAAATAATAAAATAAATTATAGTAATATTGTACACGACACCTGAACCAGATAAGATTACGCGTACACAGAGACGACGAACAGCCACGACCGAGCAACGAACCTTCGACTGACGTGCGTGCGTGTGTGTGCACTGTGTGTACAGGAGGGACAGTGCCGCCGCCGCCGCCAGCCGTCGGGCCAACCGGCTCACGACGACCGACGACCGTGCCCGAACCGGATACGCGCTGCCGGGCCATGCCTCGGCCGTACTACCCGCGCGCCACGCCGGTGGTGTACTTGGTAGATACGAGCGTACATAAATCAACCCTTCGGGAATGCGTTTGTATACGCGAGCGCGTGCGAATTGCCGGTGAATAATTATAATTTAAATATAATTAATATTATATTTACGCGTGTGCGCGCGCACGCTTTTTATAGAAAAAAAAATAAAAATACACGATAATCAGACTTACAGTCCCGAAACTGTGAACTCCCGCACCGGCAGTATTATACGCGCGAATCAACACATGCCTCTACTAACTGACTACTGGTGTCAGCATCGTGATAAATTAAATAATCATTTTATAGATTGATTGGTTGGTTTTTTTCTTTAATACGCGTACACCTATATTGGCTATAATAAATATTATTGATTCATATTACGATATACCTCAACCTATAAATTGATATGCATAACAATGTGACATAAAATATAAATATTATTTTTACTACATAATTTATACGACAACGTTTGTAAATATTGTTTCACAGTTTCGTTTTGTGTGTTCACGTCGTTAATCTGCGTGCACACACGCGCGCTCCCATAAACAACGATTAGACGTATCGAATTTAACTAAAACATAATTAATTTCCGTTGTCATTATACGTGTACGATGATATTAAAATGGTTGTATATTAAATATGTTTGTACGTGCTTGAGGGGGAATAAAACACGAAACGGCACTAAAGAAAACGTGTAAAAATTAAATACGGAATTCGATTAGAATCGTCCGTCGACGGCCTGGTACGGTGGTTGGACGATTAACTTGTTTAGACCAGTAATGACGGGATAATCCCAATAAACGTTATATAAATGGTCACTAGGATGGGTGATCGTCTAGAAACGTTGTTCCTCATTACACCTCATATATATTATTTAACAGGACAGTTTTTAAGCATTACATACATTTATAAAATTGACACAGTTTAAATAAACACCTTTTTTAAGCAAGTATCTAAAATCATTGAATATTTCAGTATAAATGTAACAGTCAAATGTATGTGTTTTTAAAACTTAAAGGCACAAAAACGGCAATAGAATCAAATCATATAATCAAGTGTTATAATTAATTTTGGCACACATGCGAACAAGGCATTTCAAGATATCAATTACTCAGTACTTTCACTGAAAGAGAAATCCGTATTGAAATAATGAGTAATTTAAGATTACAACATTTTACACAAATCGATGGTATTCTATAAACTTAAAAACTAATGTCTCGAATGATCTCACTACAAAAACAGTTAAACTAAAAATTTTTGTTTCATAAATCAAAATTAAAAAATATAAAGTTTATAGCTAATTAACAAAATAAATTAGATCACCTCTTTTATTAGTATCCATGTATTTTACATCAGTGTACATTAGAATCGTTGAAAATTATCACACACAACACGTTAAAACTTACGTTTAAGAACCACAATAAAAATATGTACCATAGAAAGAAACATTCGTAACTGTTGTTAATCGGAAACTGAACTGATATTTTTTTTTAGAATTTTTACTAACGTTCTGCGCATTTTGACATCCCACCACAAGGTTTACATGATTCAATATAAAAAACTAACAAATATGCGACCCAAGAAGTTTGTGGGTTTTGTAAATAAACGTCCTTCACAGCTTGACCACCACATTCATCCCTAATGACATGCGGGATACCTACATCAGCGCTGAAACCATTTGCAAATACACTATAAAATACATAATAGTTAATCGTCTATTATATAATAAAATAATTCTAGAACATCAAGAAAACAAATTATACATTCTACACAGTACACAGTAATACGCTTAACGTGATTGAGAATAAACTAAAGTCTCCTATAAATAGGTCGTTCGTCTGAATTATTCGATGACTGCCGACTTATTCTAAAACAAGTTATAACAAGTAAATAACGACAACAATAACAATAGTTCACTACCCACATATAATGTACAAATTGTTAAGCCAAATAAAAAAAAGGTAGAATAAAAAAAAGATACTTTATATTTCACAATGAAGCGTCAACATTTTCTGTTATGCCACAAGAATTACACTCGGAGGTATTTATGTGACACCTAAAAAAAACCCCTAGTGTTACCATAACAATAAACAAGAAGCGTTTTGCACCTATAAATGGTCAAATTAAAAAATACTATCGATATAGCTGACAATAAGAAGTGGAAATAGTTTCTTAAAATTATTGTTAATATTTTTTTGTGCTCAAGCCCCATGTCAATAATACCGTTTCGTGTCCACGATCTAATGATCCGAACACAGCATCTGCGTTTTTTCTATCGTCTGGACACGCATCGTCTGAAATTGGACTATTATACAAATCCCGTCCGCACGGCAATATTATTGAACACCAGTGTTCACTCTAGTGAGTAGTTTCATCGATTATTGTGCCTGCAGTCTTGTATAATATTATGGTAGTAGCTCGTAATAACGCACCATGTGTGATTATTGAAACATAACGAAATTTCATGTATGAGCGAGCTCGTGGTTAAAGCAAAGCAAATTAATATTACTGACTCATGGAGGCACTATATCGTACGTGTATAACGTATGCAAGATATTTTTATCAAATCTAAAGGTTTATCACTCTTTGTTATATATTAAAAAAAAGTTTACAGTTTACTAGGTGTTTTCTATAACAAGTTACTCCTTAACAATTTTTTTTTCGGTTATACCTTACGTATGTACTACATATGTATACAAAACTTAAAACTACTAGAGAAAACAAAGGGATATTATTATTTATATGATTTTTGTACATAGAAAAAATGTTGTTTTCCCAATTAATATTGAATATTTTTTTAATTTAAATTTAATTATAAATGAAGTAAAATCAAGAAATCATACAAAAAAAAAAATTTACTTTGGATAAATATTATTATTTCAATAAAACTACGATTTCCATAACTGTTTTGTTAAATTAATAACTATTCAGATATTCGATAAAAAATAACGTTAAACTTTGAATTGTATAATATGTCCGTATTCAATAGGTACGTAACCATAAATATTAATCTGAACCAAATATCAAAATCCTTCAGGTATAATACTAATAAAAATGTTTACAGTACAAACGGTTTCGATGCAAAGTTTAGTTAGTAGTTATTGTTATACAATAGAATAAAACTTATGAACATTTTATGAAAGTTGGGTAACACTGTACAACGAAATAAATAAATAATATATACGTGCATGCGTCATTTAACTTTACGAGCTCCCACGTTAACAACGTATAGAATCTACGTGTCCGAATTGCGACACTTAATAATACTTATGTGTCATATAGATTTGGTTAAAGTGATAATTTCCGGAGAGAGAAAGATGTTTATGCGCCACTTGTATACGTCTGTTCGAATAATTTTACAAAGTACTCGATAATCATTGGTTATTGCATAAGTAGACGTCAACAACGTTAATTCTTATACCAATAATTCAATTCTACTAAAGCTGACAAGTCGGCGGCGCGGCGTACTACATTATATACTATATATTCAAACAAGATTAACGGCGATAGAGGTTACAATTATTAAATCGGCTCACTCCTCAATGTGTACAACTATAAAAGGCTGGAGATGGCTCAATATAAACGACCGTTTTACTAATATTTGTATAGCTGCATATCAATTAACGTCGCTGCAGGTAAGTCACTAAAAAGGTCGATTTCGTCATATACACATGTTTAAACAAAATCGAAACATATTCGATTCGTTGAAATACGCTTACTCATAAAAAAAATATACCGTAAGCTCTTATTATACAATATACATACGCATATTAAACAATAATATAATATAGAAACATTTTAAGATTGGTACGAAAAGCTTTTTTATGTATAAGTACTTAGTATATTTGCCACTGCAACTCTAAGACGTTTTATTCGTGTGCCTGTCTAGACACAGTGAGCGCGCTATGTTATATATTGATACCGTTCCAAATTCGTCTGCGTTACGAAACTCTGAATTGTTTATGGGCCGTATTATGTGATATTTTATGAGAATTCGCTGAAGCCCGAAAGGACTAACCTTACCCAACGGAGAACGGCTCATGATTCGGGAGGCATTGGCGCCATTCGAACGACCGTAGACTTACATTTATGTATAAGAGAAAAACTTTAGCGGATGAGACGCCGCAAAAACGCGTGCAAGGGGAAAGGCCGGACAAAAATAAAAATAAAAAAATAAAAGAAATAGTTTCCGAAAATGTATATGGTTTTATTGCTTTAGCTGGCTTTTAACAATACATCGGCACTGTATGGCACGGCTTTCATATATTTGTTAGTAAACGATTTCGGACCGGAGCTTTGGACGGAATGTTATAATGATAGGGGTGGGGAGGAACTATAATCCAGTGATATATTGTACCGCAGGAAAAGTGCAGGAAAAACTGCTATATCCAATAATAATTTAAAATAATATATTAACAATAATCGGAATATCTCTGAATTATATTACACATCGAATTACTGCGACACGGATATTGTTTTTTTTTATTATAAAAATGAAATGTTAACGAAAAATGACCGGATAAAATATTGTAACAACTATTATTGGTTGCGGTTATATCATCATGAACCATACAGAATTACAGAAGCCACTAGTTTGTATACTTATGTATAGTAAATATATATTATACAAGATAATTGCTGCCATTTAAAATCCTACAAAGACGGAACAAAATCTTGAGTTGAAAAAAAAACATAAACAAAATCAACTCAAATAAATGAAAAGACCAGCTAGGCGCCATTAAACTTGTATTCATACTCTATAATCTATATAGTATATAAGGCGTATAGAATAGGCAATATTAGTGATTCGATGTACGTTCTATGATACATGATACCATAATGGTTTTTGACTAGAACATATGCATAAATATATGTAACTTATAATTTATGAAAATGAATAAAATAAATAATGAACTTGTGGTGGATATGTGAAAACATTTGAACCATAATGACATTCGAGACCAATTATAAAAACACAACGTTTTAGATTACATTTAAGATATTTACGTAATAAATTACTTGCAGTTTTTTTATTTTAAAATTGTGTTGCGACCAATACCAAAACTTATCGTTTTCAGATAGGAAAAATATTTTATAAGTTTATACATTTATACTACTCGTATATTATGTAAATTAAATTAACAAACCGTTTCTAACTTCTTGTTTATTAATAAATAATATTCATCGAAAAGCAAATGTATAACATACCCTAAAAAGATATAATTGTAAATACATGACTAGGAGCAAATATGAAAACATATCTAACATAAAATTGAACGTTTTCTGGTTTTAAAAATGCATATTTCAAACATTTCTAGTGTAAATTCGGTAAATGTTTACCGAGAAAGATGGATCTGTTTCCAGGGCATTAATATTACTATGCATAATATACCTATATATAAACCATTAATACACGAATAAAATGTGATTCAATTTTTATGGCGTCCCGTTTTGCTGCCAATGGTAGTCATGACTAGGAAACATTAAAAGTCGTTTAGACGTCTGGGAAAAATCGTACACGAACTAGTGTCTCTTTGGGAAAACAACGATTTCCGTAATATGCCTCTTTATCGATGATAAATACACAAGAACAAGGACGCGTTCATAAAAGTATTTACTTGGCACGCGATCCAAGCCCTCGTGGACATATATTATCAGAAACTTCCATGTACGTCAAATTATCCCATAATTCATTTTATTTCACTTTCTCTTGATATATGATTTCGACATGCATCGTTTTATATGTACGCAATGCAGATAAAACACAAGACGAACAAATGCGAGTGAAATGAATACGTGTGGTATAAATATACAACGCCAACATGTTGACTGTATAGCGGTGTTTGTTCCATTGAACCGGTTTCCACCTTAGGGGTATATAAATAACGAGGCGTTTAACCCCATTTTACGTCCCTTATACGAGCAGAGATACGTATGTTTCCAGAAATAAATTGTTCAATTTATACATACGTCCCGTGGGTACAGAAACTTTATTTTTTCTGTGTACGAGTCTCCCCATTAAAAAGTCCGTTCTTTTTCGCACCATAATTTATTGCAAGCGTCACAAACTAATTCTATTCCCCAAACGAGAAAAGACACCCTTTTTCTTGAAATAATGAACTAGGGAAAACGACAAACACGGAGTCGTTACAAATTCGTTTTTTTCATATCATTAAATATATCTCTATTATATACCTATACAACACTATGGACTATGCACATATATAAAAGAACCACGCGTAGTATATATGCGAAAAGTATATAAAAAGCGATTTATACACCTAGTGTAATGTTGAATCGCTGAGAAATCGTATGTAATCGCTGGGAAATCGCATATCATACGCAAGACTATATTAAATTATTAGGAGACACTAACATCGCGCACATAATATACCAACTAATTTTAATAAGAAAAAAACGTGTGTATCGACCTGTACGAACATCTACCGGCTCGTGCAACGTCTTCAAGACGAAGACTACACCTCCTTTATAGTTCATTACCGTTTTAGTAATGAAGCTATTACTTAATATATATATATATATATTATATAAGGTGTTTGTATATGCCATGTGGCCATCGGCGCACACAGGAAGAGGAGAAACAGTATATAGGTAAGAACGTATATAATACAAGCAAGAGGGTTGTTGTCATCAACGTCGTGTGTCGGGGGTGTACGCGCGCGCGCGTCGGTACGGGAATCTGCACGCGTCGAGGACCTGTGTGCTATGCTCCACATCTGCCGCAGTGGTAGCGGCGGCGACGAGAGACGAGAAAGGTCGCATCTGCCCCTGGCCGCGTGCGCACGCGTGTATATATAACATATATACATACGTGTGTGCATGTGTGTGTTTCTATATTTAAAGAATATAAATCGCACGCGTACACACGTGGCACAGCATCCTGTTACCGGCCCAGACACCTCAGCTTGCCCCTATTTGTCCTACAACAGCCCCGTTAGCACTGTAAGCACGGTATTCAATTAGTGATGGAAAGAAAAAACTCGAAAAAGCGAATAGTCCTCTTTAACACACGATGACCTTTTGTTTTTTTTTTCTACGTCTCAAGTAAATCTATCCCTTGTAACAGTCACAAGCGTTTAGTCCACATAGCTTGGCTGTAATCGTAAACGGAAACTGCGAAAACGGAACGATCGACGCACGGTTTGTCGATGTACGCGCAGATGAAGCTGCGACCACCGCGATCAGTTCCCGACATGTATACGCACAAATGCAACGTTTTCGTGCTGCATACTGTTTAGTTGCATCTTATTTAATAATATTATACACAGTTCAATGGACACCGGTGTAATACAATCCCGTGCGCGCGTCGCGTCTGCACAAAATGAATAATATAAATACAAATAAATGCCCCGCGTGCTCGGTGGGCGGACGGACGGACGCGCGCAGGTATACGGCGCGACGGATCTAGACCTTTAAACACACACACGTGTACGTATATACAAACACAGAGAACGGGTGTTTTGGATAAAAAAAAAAAAAAGAAATAGGTACATATACGTCGAAAGCAAAAGCACCCGGTGCTAGCGGTATCAGGTTGCAGCGGTCGTGTGCCATTTGGTGTCTCGGCAACTCTCTTGTCTCACATCTGTCCGCCGTTATTGTGGCACGTACCTTAACGGTACGGTTCAACCCTTCAGGCCCATACATTTATATATATATATATATATATACATACACAATACCGACGAAATTTACAGCGCGCGCGCTCCCGAGTATACGTATAGAATTCATTATCCACGTACGTACATAATAATATACAAATAATGAGAATATTCCGAATAGACACACGTAGGAGGCATACGTGTTCAATTTCAACCGTTTGTCTTCATCTATAGTAGATAAGTGTTTACCGCAATCATATACCTATGTATTTATACACATTTGTACACGTACATGATAAATATTTGTAAGTACATTCTATCGTGAGGAGTAAAGCTACTCCGCGTAGTAGAGTTTACCAGACCAATGTGATCACTCAACTAATCAATTTTCAATTGTTGCGGGGTCGCATAAAACTTTTGTACACGGTAAAAATAATGGGTCCTATATATTTTAGCTTTAAACAACTAACATCAATGTTATATTTTATTCAAAATTACGGAAAAATAAATCTTAGAAGTAATCATTTCAATCAAAATTATAAATTAGGTATGGTACCTAATAGTAAAATTGTCGATAGAAGCAAACCAGGTGGGTTAGGCAATAAATATAGTAGGATAACTGCGCACTACTATATATGAAAAAGAGCTCGGTTCACCTCCGAATATATAAACCTATGTTCGCAAAGAAAATGCGAGTGTGTATATGTATAAATATTATATATATAGTATACACAGTATATACGTATAATGTGTATATGTGCATATAATAATCGCCGGGGGTTGTTGGTACAGCAACACGTGGCTTACGGAGGCGGCGCGGCGGCCTGTTTAGCCACCACCATCTGCCCGTCAGATTGTTGCGAACTCCCTTTTAACAAGTTTTAATTTAATTCCTCCCACAACGTTCTTTTACCTACGCGCGAGCACAGGGTACTTAGCAGGGTCTGCGGTGGCAACGAAGGCGCGGCGGTGACGGCGGGGAACGCGAGCCGTCTGCTCTTCTGATGGCTGCTGCAGCAGCTACTGTGACGGGCGCGCGGCGCGCGCGAGTTTGCCAAATGTTACTTGATCGGGTTCCCGTGTCTGGGCGCTCAGCACGAGCCCTTGTGTTTGGGGTGGTGTTTTTTTTCCTTATTTTCGTAAACAACTACCGAAAATCGCAAAATCATTACGGTACACACCTATACACTCGTCACGGCATGTGCGAACACGTCTAATTGGGCAGCCGCCGCCGAAGCCACCCACAATACAAAAACAAACAATAGCAAACACCGCGGTATCAAAAGTATATGACTACGGGTTTTCACTATCACGTTATATAACACATTTATACACACAGATATATAACATATAATATGCGTCAGGTTTGGTTTGATATTATATGTCGTAAGTGATTGATTCAATCGCTATTTCTCAACTTCAAACACGTAGGCACCATAATACGCTATTGTTTTGAAATGTTACACTTTTTTCACAATATAAAATCGCAAAAAAAACACAATATTATGGAATATGCAATAGACACATACACGTGAAATTACAAATTTATATTTAACTTGTTACTGATTACTAGGGAACGGATTTAAATGCTCTAAAAAACAAGAAAAATGCCTTAAAAAAATACGATTTAATGCCTAAAAAAAATGTTTTAACATCAAAAAATGCACTAAAAAAATGCCCTAAAAAACTTTAAAAATGTATTTATATTCAATAAAAACACAATTTTGAATTTAAAACTTATAAAAAAAACACATTACTATGAAAAATCTGATAAAAAATATTTAAATACAATAAAACTTTAATAAATTAACTCTCAATTATCTTCTGTACAATTTAGATAAATAGCTAAATAACCTTAATGCGGGTCAACAATAATTTGGTAATTTCGTAACATAAAACATATTTAGGCATTTTTATTTTTTTTAGTATGAATGTTGAAAAGATGTTGAAAAAATGACTTAAAAACCATAAAAATGCACTAAAAATGTCAAAAAATGCTGTAAAAATGTAATAAAGTCTTAAAAATGCAAAAAATGCAAAAAAATGCAAAATAAAAGTTACATTTTTTAATTCCTTGATGTATGAAATGAACTTTTTGCTTGGAAACCAATGTTTTCGGGCATTCAGAAAAAAATGCAATTTGCATTCAAATCCGTTCCCTACTGATTACTATGTGGAATATAAAAAATAACATTTAATTTAATCAAATTATAACAATAGACTGCAATTACATTAACTTTAATAAAATGGTCAGTAATTTTTTTTTTTATAAATTACGAAATTATATAACACTTAGACATAAGCAAATTAACAGTTTTAATAAAAACACTTAAATGAGAATGATTTAAGGAAAATATTATATGACTATAATAAAGTTTAGTAATATTATTAATAACTAGTAAAGAAACAGTAATTATTAGGGAATACAGTATATTATTATGTTTCTAATAAATAATTATAAATCAAACTTGATCTTAACTATATAACCTTACACTGCAGTCATTACTTTTAAATTTGGATACTAAAAAGTAAATACTAATAATATTATTCAACAACTAAAAATTCCTATATATTAGTATTTTTAAATAAAAAACAAATCAATTACATATAAGTAGGTAGTAGGTACTAATAGCTATAGTAATACATGTTCTAAATTATAACATTTAAACGAATCGAACGATAAAATTTAAGTTGAATCTAAACAACGTAATAACAGAACTTTTTGAAATGCATTATAGCAATTTATAATATTTGGGCCTCGAGGTTTCAAAATATTAACTATAATTAATTTATAGGTTACATAAAGACATAACAAATTATACAATAAAACTTCATAACTATCTATACGAGTCTCATTTATGACCGGATGACGATGAGATTAGAAGTAGGTAGGTTTACCCTAGAAAACTCTAGTCTACCCTTACTGCGTACACATACAAAATATAAGCTATCTCCTATATGATAGATTATCAGGGGCGGACGCAGGAAAAATGTTGGGGGGGGGTTTTGAAAAAATAAGAATAATTACCATTGTTTTGAAATAATTATTTATTGTATTTTTAGAAGTCATAACAATTAATTATAAAATCAAATTTATCCACCTCGGTGTTTTTGCCATAATATTCAAGATATCTTCATAAGATACCTCTACGTCTCTGTATAAGTTCAATAATACTAATCCATTCAATCGGTCCTCCGCCGTCTTGTTTCGTAAATAGGTTTTTAATCTACGGAGACAAGAGAATGATCTTTCACTCGAAGCAACTTAAACGGGAATTGTTGCTCCAATTTGCAAAAATCGATGTATAGACTGATATAACGTAGATGACGTAGATTGGAAAATTACAAATTATTACAGATTCACTTTTCTTACCAAAACATTTTTTTCTAGCATATTTTAACGTCTTTTGAATAATTAATTGTTTTTAGGTACATAAGATAAAATAACTATTACGTTTTAAATTAATCATCTATTCATTTCGGGGGGGGGGGGTTTGAACCCCCCCTGCGTCCGCCACTGTAGATTATAAATTATCCCACTTGATTATTTAATTAGATAATATACACCTACAAACTACAGTCTACTAAAAATTTACAATTATGATCATGCATAATATATAAATATAAATATCTAATCAATTAATACAACGTAATAAATAAAAATTACGGAAATAATTAATAATTTACAATCGGTAAGTTAGGTAAGTTAGAAAAGTATTTTCCTAAAACTTACTGTTTTACTTTTATAACAATAAAGACTAATTAAAAATACTTAACAGCAAAAATGTTCAGAGTAATATAAAAACAATATTCAGAATTTATTCTTAATAATCTATACAAACTACTATATCACCTAGAGTCCTAGAAAATTTTACATTAATAAATTCTACAAAATAGTTATGATTAAAAGACAAAAAAATCGATAACACATTTATAATAATTTTAAAACCCTAAAATACTGTATGAAATTGTTAAATCATTTGGAAATATTGAACTGGTTAAAACTGTTTTAATTTTCATAATATATACATTTCATGACTCTATGGGTCCAAAATGGCACGGGCCAAATCGAGTGGCGGCAGTGGTTTCCAGCTGCAGGTTCTTAATATGTAAGGTAATAGCATACACACACACACACACACACACACACACACACACACACACACACACACACACACACACACACACACACACACACACACACACACACACACACACACACACACACACACACACTCATATACACAAACCCCAGAAACATAAACTCGCTCTTCCAACACAACCCCTCGGACGTTCTTAGGTAACTCTAGACGGGCGCCTACTGCAGTTTGTGTAACCGGTTGTTCCGAATTCTTTCTGGAGATGAACACATAAACAAATTATTTTTTCACTAACTTTTATAAGATTAATTATATATAAAGCGCTTATAAAAAACACAATATAAAAATTAAGTACCCATCTAAAACAATTCAAATGTATTCTTATCATAAAATTCCAAATAAACTCAATAAATCCTTTTAAAAACAAGTACCTACCTATGTTTATTATAGGTAGGTACAGTTACAAATATTTTTAAAACATGGTTTTATGTCAATAAACTTTTAAATACTTACATAATACATACCCAATTTTTAATACAAGATTTAGAATTTTTTTCTTATAATTTCCAATCATATTTATCTTCTTTATTTTGTTAAAAATGTACTTATAAGTAATAATAAATTAACACCTACTTCAAATTTTAAATTAATTACTGCCAATTTTTTCTTTTCTACTTTTTAATTGTTACTGTATTTTTTTAAACAATAAACATTTTTATAAATACTTTAATAGTTATTTTTAATATCGTAGGAAAAGTAAAAAGTTTAAAACGTAGGAGATATAAAATAAATAAATTAATATCAGAAGTAATTACAATAATAATAATAATATAGTATTGCATTGAGAAAAATTATATATTCCAGTCACGTAAAAATACTCGTTCCAATTCTACGTCATAATGTTACAACAAAAAAGATACATCGCTGTTTTTCGTTACCAGCCGTATCCAAAATGATACACGGATTTTATATACATTGAAATTGTTATTATATTAAATTACGACAGAATTTTGAGGAAAAAACTATCGAGTACGTGACTGAGAGCATGCGTGACCTACATAATTAGTTATGTAAATGCAGCAAGCACGCGCTGTATCGTACATCACGCGTTTGTCCCATTGTTATTACTTCAAAATATAAAGTTTAAATCGATAAATAGTATACAATATTTTGTATGTACATTGTCTGTCAACTATTTATTCGCGACTGTGATGGTAAAGGATCAATTATCGTTGATATACCTATTAATACTTGTTAAAAAGTAAAATAAGCAACCGCACAAACAACATTTTTGACATGATGAGGTTGAGTTATCCGAACCATTCTGTCAAACGCCAGGAGATGCATTGATGAAGAATGTAGTAATAAGTTACATTTGCAAACAAAATATAATGATCGGCACATCTAAAAGCGAATAATGTACAAACTACAATATACCTCTTTTATTTAGTTTTCAGAATTTGCCAAAACCAAAATAATAACTCGATTTACTTCAAACCCATAATCCGATCTGGTAATCCGTGAGCACGCGCGTGACAAATTCCTTACACACAAAATTCGGTATTACAATATCGGTGAGTAATTTATATAAATAATGAAAAAAAAACACAACTGGCGCCGAAAACCGGTTCAGCCAAAACGTTCGATAATATTCCAAAGCTATTTAAACGGGGCACGCGATATTTAAAAAATCCCTTGTTGGAATTTAGAATAATACATAAATACAAGCACCTGGTAAAACGGAGCACGCCCAAATCTAACATACGACATTGCAATGTCGATATAGGGTTCTTTTTACTTTCAGAGATCGTCAGCTTCCTTGTTTTTGTGCACCAGGAAACTGAGGAACCCGAGTACTTCACGAACAAAACATAACGATTATTATTTTCTTTATATACCAATACATGCGATAAATAAAAACTTCCAGAGCCGATATATTATATTACCGAAACCACGCCTACAGATGAGTACAATAACGTGAAACTGTGAAAGACACGTAGTTTATTTGACATAAATACCGCAGCTCACGGAGTCGAAACAAAATACGTGACCTTACATAAAATGTGCAACATTACAAATTTCTGATGCATAATATTTTTTTTCATTACATATTTTAGTTTCAATTTAATAAGTAGTAGGCACTTTAAAATAACATAAATCACAACCTACGTTTTGGCAGGTTTTTATTAACAAAAGATTTCGATGAATATAAAATAATTTCAGGCTTATAAATCATAAAATAATATTAATGAAAAGTCTAATAAGACGAACATCTATAGGTACTTCATAAGTGTCATAAAGAACTAATCAAAATGATTGTATAAACACTTAGTGCTTCCGTTTAGAATTAAAATTTCAATAAGAATATGATTCATAGGGCAAAATTACTAACAAGTTATTCCATATACACTATAAAGGTAGTCTTTTTAAGTAGTAAGTTTGAATTTAAAAATAAAAAATTACACAATATGATATTATTTTATTGATATTATTTTATTTTAGTTTTAATTTTATTAATTTTAAAAGTGTTAGTCAAATTATAGTTTCCTTTTTTAAATAAATTTATTTAAACAGTCTTGTTTTTTCATGTTAAAAAAACATTGCTAAACACCCTTATCATAAGTATATGCTTAAGAACCCTTCATTCATTTTGAGGGAGTAGTAATTTACGAGTAAATACGGGGGTGAATAAATTGTTTAAAAAGAATATAAGCGGATGAAAAAATAAGTCCTTGGGGAATAATTTGTATAGTAATACAATATTTTGTTTATACGTGTATTTTGTTTATTGATTCGATTTATTGTTCATAGAAATAAAAATAAACAGTTTTCCCTTTTATATACGAACTTATATTAAATGGCAAGTAATATTTTTTTAAGAAAATAATTGATTTCTAAATTTAGCTTGATAAATTTACAGCTAATTTTATAAAACATAAACTTTTTAAATTAGATTTTTTGTAATTTTGATTGGTTATTAGAAAATAAATAGTTATATATCAAAATAATTAATAAAATATAAAGTATTAATTAGTATATTATAACATTTAAATGACACATTACCTAAATCAAGTTATTAGATAATCTTTTAACCCCGTTTTTTGAGCGTAATGAAAAAGCAAATTTATTAATTTGTTTTCTATAAAATAAATAAAAAATAAATACGATCAATATTCAATACCTTTATTTATATTAGTATTAAGTGTTAATACAAACTATTTGAATAAATAATAATAATTAGCATATACTCATATAGGTGTTTAAAATATATTTTCATTCAATTTTAAAAATCATGATTAAAGTTAATTAAACCAACAATTGATTTCCTCGATAAACCATAATTAACTTAAAACCATTAAAATTGACTCTGATATCTTTATTATCAATATTTTTATTTAGAAAATAACTTGGCGCTTTGTAGAATAATAATTGAAACTTACGAGTTAAGACTAAAATACTAAATAAATGATAAGACAATTTAATCAAATACACCTACCACTACCTAATCTATTTGAGATTCTCTTTATCTCTGCATTTAAACCTTACAAAAATCAAAACTGTAAAAGAACTAAAAGTGTTCGATTAAACTATAGTACTTTTACAGTACATACTACCATAATTTTTTTATATAAATATAATTTACATTAATTTACAACGGACTTAAATTGACACTATTTTATCGTCGTTCTACATAACCTTTTCTGTTTTTTCAAATTACTTATTCAATAAATCAATTTAAATTTATAATGAATATATTAATCATTCCTAATGGAGTTTTAATATTTACGCTAGGAAATGTTATGCTAAAGTAACACGCTATATCTGTTTATATAATGTAAATAAGAATTTCAATAATTAAATAACGTGACTAGTTTTGTTTTATAGAATTAAAATTATTCTTTAGGATGTTTTTATACTTTTTTTCACTAGCACATTAGGAATTAAAATGTTATAAATGGGTAAAAATAATACAAACAAGCTAGTGTATAATATATTATTTTATAAAACTATAATATAACAAAAAATAATATAACCTAAAATACAAGTGTTCTCAACATTATAACATTATGTATTTGACAAAATAAATTGTTTTAGACTGTAAAGTTTGATATATGTTATAAATTATTTATATCAAATAAGTCGATACCTTAATTATTGTTTTGATTTTTTTATTACTTAATATATACGATACCCAAATATATTATTATACTGACCTTCCCTCATAATAATGACACAAACGATTTATCATTACTCTTAAACATACACAAATAACGATATGACACACAAAAGATGTAAACTCGAAACCGGTATCTAACCAGCATGTTGTGTTTATAATTATACTCAGTTAATTAAACAGTATATTATAATATGGTGATGACTATTCGCAAACAGAAATTTAGTTAATTTATGAATAACAATTATATGATATAGAGAACGGTAATATAAGTTATTTCACTATTAGAGTATTACAATATTATAAGTGATAAATGATACATAAAATGTATACAATTTCAAAATTCATAAAATTAAAAACAGAAAAAAATTAATTTCATCAATATTATCAGAAAATTATGAATATATAAATAGAAAATTAATAACAATTTGAAATTTGAAACCCTTAAGATATTGAAAAATAATAAAAAAAAAAAAGATCTCACGGACAGGAAAATCAAACAGGATTTTCTGTACAATACGTTTAAAATATTATTTATGGTAATTTAAGTGTGTACATTTACTATGTGAGACCTTTTTATCAAAGATTATTTTAAACAATTACATAAAAGAATCGGGCCGAAATTATGCATTTGTAACATATTTAGAATTAAATATACAGTCGATGAAAAGCTTACATTAACTAAATCTATTTAAATTGAATATGTATACAAATTTAAATATGATAGTTTTTTGACGCTCCCAACATTTTTAACTATAAAAAACTAATAAAAATAATGCACGTGGTGTTTTTATTTAACGGGTCAATAGTTCGTGACAACAGTTGAACACTAGATTTTAAACGTACTTTTGACCCACTTTTTTATTAAGAGAGCAAAATATATTAACGCCGGAAATTAAAATATCCATTAAGTTATTAAACTTGAGTCTTGGCATCATATTTTAAATTGAATAATTTATAAACCCAATTGTGATTCATATTCTATGAATACAGTAGGTCTAATATTTTTGTTGACTGCGTGTAAATTAAAATAAGGAAAAATATATTTATAAAATTGACAAATGACACGAAAAACTTTTTATAAACTAAAGTAAAAATAATTTGTAAGATGATCTTTAATTTTATCTTATTTGATGACTATAGATATTTTGATTTGTTTATTATAAATACAATTATGCTTACTTATATTAAAAATATTATGAAAACATAAAATAATTTTAAACATTTCTAAAAGAACATTAAAAGCACTAAGGTTGATTGATTATTGATAATATTTAACTCGACAATAATTTCCAGCATTTAATAAATTTGCATTCCTAATATAAATTATAAAAAAATATTTACTTCAATTAAATAATGGCTATACCATAAATTGGGAATAGATTATCATCATGATATAATAGTACATACTGATAACATATGATATTTATATGTATATAGAGTGAGCCATGTAGATGGCTACACTTAATGTGTTAAATAAATTTAGAGTGTAGCTGTTTAAACTGAACACCTTGTATTATAGTGAATATATGTATAAATAAATACACTTTTAAATTCCCATTACAATTTATATTCTATTTTGCGATAGTATTCTTCATTGGACGTTAAAATTAGTTGAAATTATAAACCACTATATTATTAATTATTATTATTCAAACCTAATCTTTTAATTTTAATCACTTCGGAACATTATTATGTATATATGTATATACATAATATATTAAATATGCCCACTGTTATATTTTCACAGACTAAAATGAAGACTGCATAATATTTTGTTTCGACTGAAATGTATACTGTTATTCGTCAAACGTGCAGATACAATAATATAATATAACCTCTGCACAATACAATATAGTACAGTTTTACGTTATCTTAATGACTTGACCATTTAAAACGGTCATGCTCCTAGAAAGTTCAAGTTACCAATGAAACGGTTTACGTGTGGATACGTATACTTATATGTGTGTACTGGCCTGTATTATTATGTAACGGACGAATAGATCCAGAGGTTTTACGGGTGAGTTACTGGAGAAGTGAGAACGCGCCGTGCTCTCCGTGGAAAAAACAGAAGCCAGGTGGTATGGACAGTACTACTCTGCACCTGGCAAGACATCTCATATATATACACCGAGCGTCATGTATAACTTATTACAAACGGGGAAATGACGCGCTTCCTCTCGCCCTATCACTCCTCCCTCGCCCTCCCAAGGTCTTTGATACTTCCAGGCTCCAATGATTTTGGACACTTCACGCACTACTACCAAGGTCACCAAACTCGGTTTCAAGTTTCAACGAAGAGATCAGTTACAATTGTAAAAACAAAACAAAAAATAATTATCTATAATACCAACACTTTGCCATAGCAGTCAGCGTAGAGTACATACGGCATAAATAATGTAATGGATTAAATAAGAATTAATATTAGTTGAGATATGATCACGAATCATTGAAACGCTTTATAAACCTAATCTTTAATATTATTTTAACTGTAGACAAAACATCTCGATTAAATTTTTTCTTTATAGTTTTAAAGTATAAATTAAAATTAATTGAAGATACTTTTGCGATATTTTATAAATTAAAGCAAAATTACTAAAACGACATTTCAGTATAAATTATATAAGTTAACATTAAGTTCAATAATAAACGTTAAATGTATAGACAAAATTATTTATTATTATTATATTTGAAAACATCGAAGACTGTTCTCATGTAAAAAAAATGTGCACAAATAAAAAATTAATTTTTAAATCATACTAGGTTATATGAATCAGAAAATAAAATAATATACTCGTAGAAAGTTTATAAATCACGGAAAACTGTGCGTGTATCAAGAAAGAGGGAATTTATATTATGCACGAAATATTATATGTAACAAATTGAGAATATAATTTTAATGGACAGCGAGTTACCTTGAATTTTTATTCTCTTGTAAACACTAACGAACCAATTCTATATGGACTATGGTAATCTTTTTTGCGTTGTATTGCCAAAATATAAAGAACATTGGTTAAGATCTTGAATGTCTCGAATTAATGATATTCATTGTATAATAACAACGATAGCAATCAAACCCTAACGTCCCGCTGAGAAATGACATTATTTTATTATTGAACATAATATCACATTTACGTAGAGCTTTTTAAGGGCAATGACATTTGAAACATACTTCCGAATTTTAGATATAAATTATAGGTATATTCATGTTAAATATCTTTAATAGTGGTTTCTATTATATTGTACCTACCATCTACCGACTCCACTTATTTAAATTAATATTACTATCAGTAATTCGTATAATATAAATTTAATTATATACGACAACAAAGTAATACAATTTTATGATCGACAATTTTCAAGTTCATTCTTGGCGACCATTTACTTTTTTAAATAAAAAACTAAAAAAAAGTGTTTATTTTTAAAAGTAAATACCTAATTACTATGACCTAAATATAACTTATTTATAAATTACTTGCTCTATCAAATGTAATATAAAATCATTCCCAAGCTTTATTTTTAGTTTTCACTTCGTATACTAAAAGAATTACAGAAAAAATCAAAAAAATAACTTTTGTAAAAAAAAATCAATACTTAATTTCCGATATAGAACTTTTGGTACATATTTACAACCCGAAAGTATCAATTTTCAAATTAATGAAAACCATAGATTTAGCCACTTTTCTCGCAGTATAATCTTAAACCTTTATCAAAAGTATGATTTTTAAAATATTTTTTTTTTTTATGACTCAATAAAATAAAACCCTGAAAAAAATTTTAAAGTTATTATAAACACAAATTACTCTTTAAAATTATTATTTTACTAAATTTTATCAAAAAAAAAAAAAAAGATTCGCGTGACTAAATTGAAAATGATTCAAGATTGTATTAAAATTGTCCTCGCAGCTTAAAGTTTTACACAACTGCAACCAATTTTCTATCATAAAGTTAATAAAGAAAATCTTTAATGTAAAATGTCTATCTAAAAAAATTTTTGCGAGGAGAAAATAAGTATTTTAGTAAAATCAAAATTGTCCTCGCTTTTATCAGAACCTAAACAATTGAGGGTAGAAAAAAAGACGGAGTCAGCAGCAAAGAAAAAATAATTAAATGGCAGATTACAAATTATAGTCATTTTTAATTATTTTACTATTTAAATTATATTCAGAACTATAAAACAATTTTGTATTTTTGTTGTAAATAACTTTTATATTGAATCATTATAAAACCATCATCAACTAGGTACAAATAAAGACAAATAGGTAGTTACTAAAAAGTTGATAATTTAACCAACCATTTTTACAAACCGTTTATAATCACTTATATACTAACATAATTCCAATGCAGGTTAGTAAAAAAAATATTATTGCAAGCCACGAAAAATTTCGCATAAAATAAATTAATTAATAAAAAATGTAAATAAAAAAAGCAAATCAAAGATTTACTAATCTGTATTATTCTCGCAATATTGTGCTATATGCCAAAATTATTTAATAATTCAAATACTTTCTTACCTTTGCATCCTAGGAAAATCTGTGATAGGCCATTTTTCTTAATTTTCGACTTCTGAAGTTGTGTCCATATCAATAATGAATATATTAAAATGGCAAGATTTCGAAATGGCGGGATAATTTTATTACGCGCTGTGTTTGTATTAGTTGGAATAGACATACGGTGTAAATAAAAATGCATAAAACATCGTTTAATAATAATAAATTAGTGTTTTGTGGAAATTTGTAAAAAAAAGTATAAATTTTAATAATTTTACGGTTTAAAATGTATGGAATAACAATTTGTGTATATTTAAAATGATAAGGAATGAGTAATGATAAGAACTGTGTTTAGTAATGGTAACTGGTAACTACTAGCAAAAAGATAAGCTAATATATTCACTGAACAACAAACCGATAACAATAATAAAATCAACGTCTTTGACAACGGCTCACGGTATAAGTGCATAAAAAAACAATTTTCAAAACTTTGTACTATACTTACTCAGCGGCGTATAACGGGTCCTGAGTCTCGACCCCCCCCCCAGAAAATAATTTGTTTATGTTATACCTATTTAATAATTTATATTATATGTTTATAACGTTTGTATAAAAATTAACAACTTGGGTTTTTTTGGTCGTGACGTCACCGTACGACGATAACGATATTTATTAAATACTAGCTGACCCGACCGACGTTGTCCTGTCTTAATTATGAATATTGAATTCGAATTGGTATAATTAATTTGTTACATTGTGTTGTAATGTTTATTATTTTAATGCTATATGATATACAACATTCTTAGTTTTTTTTCTTGCATGAATATAAGCAGTTTTGTTGGTATTCCGACACGGTAACAGGCGACATTACTGGCCATGTGAAAAACATGGATTTTCAAGAAGGATGCCACAAGCACTTAGCGACTGCCCTTGTTATTTATTTATCGACATTGCAAATGCTAGCCTGGAAATTGCATTCAAAGTCGAACGTATATAAGAATATATAAATATAGAAATAGAAAGGATGATTTCACGTCGTAGAATTAAAGTAGCTATACTTTTCCAAAATATAAGATTGTTTGCTACTGACCTTTGTGCAAAATACCAATTAATTTATTATTGCTGTTGTGGAAACGCAATATTTGTTTAATACAATTTATTATATAATACGCGGTGATTGCCATTACACTTGTGCCTCCTTTATTTTTTTTCATCCGTGTTACCATGGTTACCCATAAGTATACCTCGGAACGTTTGGAATTTCCCGTTCCAGTAGATTTTCAAAAATAAAAAAAGAATTACCGACATCGGTCCCAGCCGTTCACGTGTGATGCGATGACCAAGGGAAATAGGGATTTATTTATTTACCGCAGACAATTTACATTTTACCATAGACCATAGAAATACAACATACCATTTTTTTTGAGTAATTTTATGCTTGTGATTATATGCTTGCGTTATGACATAGATAGTTAGTTAATTTTCCACGACAATATGGTTATTGGTTAAATACTTATATATTATCGTTTTTGTATTAAGATGTTCGCTGACCACGCTCTTTTTTCTAGACTTTTTCAGGCAATTTTTTAAATTTTTCTTTCCTTAAGAACGATCCTCGAACTTCAAGGAATATTATAAAAAAATAATTAGCGAAATCGGTTCAGCTGCTCTCGAGATTTGCGCTTAGCAACACATTCAGTGATTCATTTTAATATTATAGATTACCTACGTAATATAATTTACTATCTGAATTACCCATCGTTGCCGGGTTTAAGTATAAAAAAATTGAGAATTTTTGTTACTTGGCAAGATTAATTATGGATTAATCTATTTAAACGAAATTAAAATGAGATTGTTTAAAAAATATAAATACACTAATTAGTTATTACGCTGATTATTATCATTATTTGTTTTATTTATAAAGCTTTTGGCAGTAACATTGCTTATGCTAGTATACAGGTATAGATTATGAATACCCGGCTTCACCCGTGGTCTTTTTTTTTTTTATTAAAATTTTGTAATTTACAATTAATCTCGACAATTATATGCTATGTGTGATTATATAAGCAACCCGGAGGCCGGAATCAAGAAAGAACGAGATGGTAGCGGTAACGGCAGTAAAGGATTGAGAGGCAAGCATCTGGCGAGTATCGGGTGTGATATTGGGAGTGAAGGAGTGAAAAGAATTGAGAACGTTCTGAAGCACCCGTGGTTTAAATTGTTAAATTGATCAGCTGTTTCAGTGTTGTTTTATGTTTTTTACAAATACGACTAAGAAATAAAGTTTTTATTTTTTAAATCTTATTACCTTTTAATCCCCTTTAGATGTTGAATTTAGGAAAATTAGAATCTTAATATGTATTTATAATAATAATAAAATAATATAATAATCAATACATACCTTGTATGAATATTTTTTGTAATATTTTGAAATCACTTGATTTTTAGAAAAATGTTAAACCCCCCCCCCCCATAAAAAATTTGAAAATACGCCACTGAGTGGAAGATACTTATAACTTATACTTTTATAGTAAAACAATGTAACATGACACATACTCACATGCATCATGAAAGTTTAAAAAAATGATTTATGACTTTATGAGAAGAGTTACTAGTTATGTATATTAATTTGTACTAATATATATTATTAATTATTATATATATAATATGGTTGAATTTCAAAAACACTTAAATATTTTTGTAACATTTTAAATAAAAGTTGTTAATTTTTGAAACTTAAACGATAATAATTCTTCTTCGTGATTTATTATCTATACCTTAATGATTGTTATGTCCCACTGACCCACTCTCATATAGCAATCACATATCATTAGCAGACAGCAATTAATTCCATTAAACGAAAACGAGATTTGAAATACTCAACATTGTAGTTTCTAAACTTTGTGTTATTTTATTCGTAAGTAGCAAAAATGACGAAAAATAAATTTAATATATTTAATATACTATAGAAATATAACGTACTGTCGTAGTATTTAATAATACCTAGGTAAAAAATCAATATGCTCCCTTCAATCAGAATTAGTTGAAACGAATTTTTACCTATATTCAAATTCTACTAATTTTCACTCTTAAAAAAATGATCTCCATTATATAAAATTTGGTCATACTTTATTTCAAATTCATTCTGTACACTTATAAAAATAAAAGACTTTTACTTGAATATACAATTGAGACGTATTCAAACGAGATATAAAATGAAAATTAATAAACGCAAGTACACCTTTCATTTTATTTTTTTACATAAATGTCGAATCTAAGTTAAAAGAATGATAATATTGAAATGTACTAAGTATGTAATCAGTCATCGCAATCAATATTTCTAAATAGGACGGAAATAATAAGTTTTCATCAGCAGCAAAATGTATTACACACCAAATGTTTCAAATAACTGGTTTTTTTTTATTAAAAAGTTAACACAACTTTGATGATTATTGATTATTAATAATTCAGTTAAAACTCCAGATATCGTACACCAATTCCACATTAATTTATAATAGTTGTTACAATGATCCACAGACAATGATCAATAATTCAAATAATTAATAACTATAATAACTGAACTTGACGTTAAATGGTGTTTTGTAATTCATCGTATGAACCATCGTTGCACGGCGTCGAAACCAACGAAGTATATAGCCTATAATAACCTGGATCATTATATAAAATATTAAAATCAAATATGAAGTACATAATAATCTTTGTAATTGAAGCCTTATTTTGTAATTAAGAAAAAAAAAGATGAAATACAGTTTGAAAGTTTCATTTAATCCGTATGGTTTTAATAAATTATAATATCGCAAAAACCTAAGTTAGATAGCGTTGTATGGGAATTTCAAAGTAGACTGCTGGAAGAACTATACACACATTTGATGTACAACAATCGAAGAAATCGCAATTTGAGAATGTAAACAAACGGTTTGTGTATTTTAGACGGAGAGTGGAAAACGTTGTACTCGTTCTATTAAATATTATCACAACAATTGTTAAAGTTCTATAGAAATAAATCAACGATGTAACAATTGTTACGATTATAACAACTTAAAGTAGTATAAAATATATACAACAAACATAATATGAAATGAAACAATGTAGGTCATCAATAGATTCTAAATAACAGTAGTGTTAAATGTTAATACAAATAATAATAAGGATGCGTATAACAATAGAAACGTAAATTTAACACATAAAATCAGTATTATTAAGTAATGACAACAATAAATCTATTAAATTATTATAAATAAACAATACATTTCCGTAATTATATTCGCCCATCCGAGTTTTTGATCAATTCCATTGCCACAGGGACGATATTGTTTTTTCACTAATCACTTCAATACCCTAACTAAATTTTCTCTCCTGACATTCCATGATCATGTGTTTTTCACATAGAGTAATAGTTTTTCATCGCTACTTTTATATTATTGCTATTATTTATATTAGCTCATAATGCTGAACTATTTTTAAGATTTGTGGATCATGTATATCCATAGCGTTCATAGCCTGTTTTAGTCTACGAGTATAGTAATTATTATTCACACCTTCCTTTGCAATTTCAATCCTTAAACTCTTTGGTTGGGATTCAAATCCAGGTTTTTGTTTGCTATGAAAGAGTTAATCCATTTCCCACGCCATACATCATCTGAATTAAATTATATTCTTGCAGTTAGATCCGTGGCAGATGCTAACGTATAGTTGCTACAATTTTTTATTCTTGATTGTATTTTAGTAAAGGAAACGGAATTAGGTATCGCGTGGCTAACTATCGATCGTTAGTTATGTATAATATTTTGAACAATGTACCATTGACACAATGACACTGAGCGTTTACTCATCGTAGTATATTACTCCTCCAAGTACTCTTTATTTCCAATTGCAAGTACTCGGTAGTAACTAGCGATATTTGTATTTCGTGTACAGGAAAAATGCAATAAAATGTTAATTCTAACGTCACTACACAAATGCACTCATCAAATGCATAATGAATATACCTACGTCTTTAACGTGGTATAAGATATAAACGTTTTCATCGATCGCATTGATCAGGGGCGGCAATTTTGAAATGCAGACTTTACTTATATCTTCTTTGGAATACTTTTTGCTTACCGCTTGGTTATCAACAGTTGTCATTTTTAGAATGTTGGTAACAACAGTTTATCAACTTACTGTCCTCATCTTATCAAGTTTTTGGCTCGGTGTGTTTATAGTTCATAATTTTCAATTTTCAGTTTTTTCAGTAAATTAACGAGTAAATTAATGTTTAACTATATATTCGTTTTTTTAATGATGTATAATTAGTAACTTTATTTGATTTTCTTTATTTTATTATTTTTTACGCTCTAAAATTTACTTTTGGTACCCGTTATACTGAGTATTAGAGGATAATTTCTCTCGTACAAAATGTATCTTTCCGTCAATCAATTATCCACTCTCATGAGGTAAGATCAAACAAAGATAATATAATTAAGATTTATTTATATTGCTGTTACTTTTTTTTCAGTATTCTCAGTGAAGAAACTGTGGAAAATCAGACTCTTGAGTATCTTGTTTCCCAATTACATCAATTTTTTAAACGAGAAGATAATTTTAAAGGTACATTTGATAGTTGATTAAATTGAAAATACGCATATTGATTGAATAAAAATAATATATTACGATTAGCTTAGTTACAATCTCTTAAAAGATTTATTATGTAATACAAATACTCATTACTCATGATTTATATTAAGTGAAAATATTAATTTAGCTATGAATTTTGTTATGTTATTACATTATTCTCACTGCCCTAATCATTTAAATAAATGTGAGTTTGAAGAATAATAGAAATTAATTAAATTGTTTGAGTTTTTAGATATATTTTTATCCATATCACCTATTTTAAAACAAATGTTTTCTTTTAAATAATATTTTTCAAATATATATTGAGGACATTACATTTGGTTCTTAAATTTAGTATTACATTTTTAAAAACATTTTAATTAAAATTATAATTTATTTTATATTCTTAAAAAATGATATGTTTATTGTTGAAAACTTTAAACCAGAAAAATTAATACTTATTTTTTCTTAAAAACTTCATCATGAACATTACCATAAATATTTCTATAATTGTAATTGCTTTCTGTATTTAATTAATAATGAAATATCATGAAATATGTTATTTTTTAATTCATAGTTGTATGAACGTATTTGTATACATATAATATGTAGTATTCTTTATTTAGAGCCAAAGTCCGTTCTGTTATAAGATAAAAATAAAAAATAAAATAATTTTTTTATTATTACTTTTATAAAAATGTATATTTATTGAATCAAATTATTATTTATACAATGAACAATAATTAATTATGTATTTTACAATATAGTTGGATGCACACTACTCATGTTGATTCAACATTCTGATTTCTTACTAAATCAAACACAAAAATTTGCTGCAATTATTTTATGTTATGAGCTGTATCGTAATGAACCAATTGCATCCAATCCTTTAGCACCTATTTTTATGCATCTTTTGGTATGATAAATTGTTCATTAAAATTGTATCATATGTTAATAAGTTCATTTGTACTTAAATTTATTAACAGCACAAAAAAGTTGGCAAAAATGAGTATGTTGGCGATTTGCCAGTTTTAACTATGCCTGTTAAAATATTTCTTTCCAATTTAATAATGTCTCAAAATTCTAAAGAATTGCTACGAAAGTCTGCTAAACAAGTACTAACAGCACGCAGTGATCCTACCAAACCTGTAGTTAACACAGCAACAATTCTCAACACAATCAAAGATCGTCGAAAGAATCTTCCTCGAACAGCAAAAAGTTCACTGCCAGTTATCATACCTGATCCTCAAAAATCTGAGTACATAGAATAAATAATTATTTTTTAAAAAATATACTAGTTAATTATTATATTTATTTATCACAGAACCAAGGAAGGAGCTAAACAAGTTTTAGAAATGCTTATTAGTGGACCTAAATCTTATGTATCACACAACTTCAAACCAGAAATGATGCGGCTTGTACCTCCATTGTATGTCAGCAAAGACGAAGTAAGTAATAAAAATAAATCATCAATTTTTATTTTTACTGTAATAAAATACTGTTATAGATAACTTGGATAAGCATGGATAGCCGAACCAACCACATAATCATGTATGATAAAACAATGTGTGTTTCTACTAGTGCTGCTACTGAAGCACGTGAACTTATGACAAAAGCTCTTAAAGCACCATTAACATTACAGCAACAACAGCATCTTTTAGCTGAACTTGTAAATGATCCAAAATTAGTTTATCATATTGGTCTTACACCTTGTAAAGTAAGCTCAATTATATACAATTTTGGTGTACTCAATTAATATCAACCAAAATAATCTTTTATTTTGAAGTTACCAGACTTAGTTGAAAATAATCCTTTGATAGCTATTGAAGTATTATTAAAGTTAATGCAGTCCCATAGCATAACGGATTATTTCTCTGTCCTAGTCAATATGGAAATGTCTTTACATTCAATGGAAGTAGTAAATCGGTAAGTTTCTATTTTTCTAGTTTTTATTTTAAGATAATGATCTCATAATTTGTATATATTGTATTAGATTAACTACGACTGTTGAACTTCCCACTGAATTTGTGCATTTATACATATCCAACTGTATTGTAGCTTGTGAAACAATAAAAGATCAATATATGCAAAATCGACTTGTTCGTTTAGTATGTGTTTTCTTGCAATCTCTTATTAGAAACAAAATTATCAATGTGCAGGTAAAATATTTTCATATTAATAATATATATTGATTACTTATTCTCTACTTTATTAATTATATTATATTCAAAATATTTATGTGCAATTCAAATACCAAATTATATTAAGACAATTTTTATCCTTTTATAGGAATTATTTATTGAAGTTCAAGCTTTTTGTATTGATTTCATTCAAATACGAGAAGCATCTGCTCTTTTCCGTCTCTTAAAACAGTTAGAAACCGGAGATACCTGTAGCATTGGTAATATAGCTGCTGCTGCTGGTATTACTCCGAGTACAATTGCTGCTGCTGCTAAGGATAAAGATAAAGAAAAAATAATACCAAAAGAAAAATAATGATTTAAAATCTTTATTTAAATCAACAAGATACCTGAATGAAAATTCAGACCTTTTAAAATTACTATTAATTTTTACTTTTATGGTAAGAGAGACTGTTAAGTGGAAATATCTTTGATATTATTTTATATTTATACAACTACTAGATCAAAAGATGGTTGGGTATTTTTATCATAATTATTGTCATTAATATCATCAATAAAGCTATAAAAAAATTATACATTTATAAAGTCTTATTATTAAATCATTCTATTAGTTGTGTTTTTTTTAGAAATTGTATACAATATTAATTAAAACTTTTTATTATTATATAATTAAAAATTAATTGTTGTTTTAAATACTTAATTTCAAACACTACTCTAAAACTAGGATGGATTTAGCTGCTAAAATGTTGAACAATTGTTGTAAGCTGTATAATTTCATTCATATTTTGATGCAGATGTGCTGTTACGACCCCACTCATCTCAGGAGATGGACCTGCAAATCTAACCGAGTACTACTAATGAACTGTTCTGTCTTTCCGTCATCAAAACCTGAACGCTTGTCATCTCTGTAACAACAATCATATTTTTATCTAATTTGTCTTAATTCATTGTAGTTTTACAACTACATTTTTTTGTTCCTTGTCACCATTTATTCAATTGTGTCAATTTACATTAACACAATGTTTCATTATAAATTATTTATTGTTAAAACTTATTGATTTAATAGTACAATTTACACAAAGATATGAAAATATCAGTGATTAAAACTATTTATGTATGAACATTAAACACAATTTGTTTTTAAAGTTTTCTAGATGTTATGTATATATTATACTTGTTTTATAATTTTAAATTGTACATAGGATTTTTGACCAGATAACTTGGATAACATAATATCGTACCTTCAAATATTATAGTTTTACTTATTTAATAACAGAAATATTTTAAACTTTTTCCAATTTTAGAATTGTTATGATTAAGGTGCGGATTTATATTCTCTTATAACGCCTACAAATGATGCCTGTATTCTCTAAAAACTGCAAATATTCTCTATATATTCTCTTAAAAATTAGAAAAATATGCAAGTTTTTTAATATATTTTTTTTTTACGATATTCTTTAAATAATTACTTAAGTGAGGTATAGACATTTATATAGCATTATTGCACTATAATATAGTTAAAATATTACCTAAAAATGCTATCTTTGCATGTTCTTTTTTATCAAAATATATAATAATTAGTAAATCTATTTGCCGTGAATGATTCAAAAAATATATTTTTATAGTACCTTATATTGAAATTAATAATAATAATCTTACAATCAGAATTTGTATTTTATAATTGATGAAATATTCCAACATATGCTAAATAAGCTAAATATTCCAAAACTAATAAAACACAAAAAAAAATTTTCCTATGAATTCTATGTGAATGAACCATCCACAATTTCGACTGTTGTAAGGCAAATGCTCAGTAACAATGTAAAAACTTATAAATCCGGACCCTTGTTATGATATTATAATATAATAACATGTACCTATATATAAATGTATGTTGAACTGATATAACTAAACTTTTATCTAATAATTTATTATACATTTTATTTTAAACATCATATATCCCTCCATATTTTTTAATTGTGCTATTGTTGAGTAAAATGTTAAGTATAGACAGTAGTATATAATTCTCAAATAGCTAGTGCTTTGTAAACTTAGCGAGTTCAACCAAAGTTCTTTAACATTATAAAATATGAAATTGCGACCCACATAAGTTCTAAGTTTTATCTTATGATGAAATTATTTTAAGTTTAGATTCTATTTTTCCTTCGTATATGTTATATCTTATATGTTATACTACTCTTTATATTTTATTCTGAGTTCTTAGGCTCGTTTTTTAAATAATAAGCAATTTTAAATTATAGCTGTATACTGTATAGGCAACCTAAGTACACCTGTATCCCTTAAGAGCAAAATATTTTACCTAAAGAAAATTAATTAGGCAAGTTGCTATTGTTGAAAATTTAAAAAACCACAATTTTAAGTAATTATTTAATCTATTTATTCTATGAGATTTTACTAAAAACAATCAATAATTTTATTTGACCAAAATGAATATTATTAGATTTTAATTAATGATTTACATTTTACAATACACCATTCACAATAAAAAACTTTTAACGTCATAAGCCATAACCAAAGGCACTAAGGCTGATAATACAAAAATAATAGAATTAAATATAATTTATGGTTCAAGATTCTAGAAAATCATTTGGGCTTTAAACATTTTAAGTAGGTTCAGTGAGCCTTTAGCACCCCTTTCTCTTATTAGTTCCAACTATAATAATAACAGTCGACCATCAGTCAAATGCCATTCATTTTATGTTTTTAAAAGTAATGTAGAAATTTGTTTCATAATACTAGGAGTTAAGTGCAATTTTTTTTACTTTCCATATTTTGTTCCTTTTTCCCTTTAAGTAAATATTTTAAGTACTTTCTTCACATGTATTATACAATATTGAATATGAATTTTCTAGAAATCGAAAAAATCATGATAAATTAAAATGATTATAAAACTATTAATAAAAAATATAGTACATTAATTTTTAAAACGTATACATAAAAATAAGTATTTACTATTAATTAAAATTTTTGTTTTTGTTTCTTAGTTGTGTTTAAAGGCAAGCTTTAAAAAGATGAAAGATTAATAAAGAAATATTAATAGGTACATAAATAAAATATTTATTTATATATATAAGCATTTTTGCATATTTTTAGAGTATATTGCAAATATGATCATTTTTTAAGGTTTTTTAAAGCATTAAATCCTCAGCCCTAAAATAAATAAATTGTAATTCATAAATTGAGGAATGGTATTTGGAGGTGTGGGACGTGGGTACAGGACCCACGAGTCTATGAGCATTCAATAATTTCAGAACCCCCAATATTTAGGTTCTAGTTATTGAAAGTAAATAATTTACAATAATGAACCAGTGATTCCTGTTTAACTAAAGAACGTACAAAATATTTACTGCACATTGCTAATCGAGTTTAAAAAGTTCTCGGAGATTTCTCTGGACGGCAAACACTGTCCAAAAGCCTCGAGCAATAATGATTGTTTGTTTACTGCAGTGGAAAAATCTTCAAACGAAAGTTTTGCATCATTATCGCAATCCATTTTGCGTAGCACTATATCCACTAGTTCTCGAACTCCTTCATCCGGATCCTCGTCCTGCGGATGTTTCACCAAGCAATTCCTAAGACGCGAAATGCGATATGTCACATTTAACCTTAATATCTATGTGTAACCTGATTTGCAAACCTTAACAAGCTGAATATTTCCTCTTTTGTTATGAAACCGTCATTGTTGAGATCGTATATGGTAAACGTATACTTGATCCGTTCCTCCTGAGTGCCTTTCAGCAACACTGACAACCCTATTACCCATTCATCTTCGTGTATGACGCCATCGTTGCGTTGATCGAAAAAACAGAATATGCGATCTGTTAAAATTTCTTCAGTAGTGATTCCAAATTCATTTTGCAATAACTCTCTGAACATTAACCGATCAAAGCCCTAGAAGCACAATACGAATAAGCCGTTAAAAACCCGTACCCATAAGATTTTATAAAAGTTGCACATTTGTAAGACCTGGGTTGGAATTGTTATCAAAACAGCTGAACTCATTGCCGCTACGGACGACGTTGATTCCGCACCATAAATAGCCACAAGTTTTTTAAACAATTTGCATAATCCTACAATTTCTTTTCTAAATTTACCAACAAAAACATTTAAATCGATTTAGAAACTAATTTAATAATACCCACGTATATAGGTCGTTTACAAAAAAAAAACAAGTCAACATTTGCATAATATATTGTACAAGATTTTTCCAACTGTATCTTAAAAAAAAAAATTTCTTACTATAAACTATGTATTAAATATTGTCAAGCTAGTTACCGCACTATATATTATGATGATATAGAACCTACTTGGTAAACCTTGTTTGTTTGAATAGATTTTCCACTAAATTTGGAGATACCAAAGGTTTCACTTTTGACATTAATTTGGTCGAACGAAGTTGTTCGGACGACTGCTTACGTTTACTAGTTACGGTTCTTGCTGGTGGCCATTGTTTAGATCCCCTTGTATCTTTCTTTCCCGATTTCCTAAACATATTTTAATTATAAATTGGTACGTTAATTTATATTATATATTTATAGTATGTATGGACATTGGACATACAGTACACACAACACGTCTACACAGTATTAAGTATTACATAATTACTATAGTCCCTACCAGCTTAGTCATACAATTTAAATGTTAAGAAATTTTATTGATCTCTTAAACAGTTTTTTTTTATTGTGAATGTTGAACGAACATACTTCTAAGTTCTAAAACAATTGGTTTTGAGTTAATTTTATTTAACTTTTGATATCATTGGTTATTACTAATAATTATATAGTATTAAATATATACATATATATATATATATATATATATATATATATATATATATATATATATATAGTAGGTATTTATAATCAATAACATACTTTATAATATGTATTGTATATACATATATTCTATAAATTAGCACTGCAGAATGCAGAAAAAAAAAATTACAATTTCACAATAATATATCGTATAATTGTATACTTTTAATAACGAAAAAATATTTATGATTTAAACCTAAAAAAACTCAAAGTTCAAATATTCAATCAATAAAATTATTATTTATATAATCTATTTATAAGCTATAAATTATCAAGCTATTAACATTTGTTTTGTATTAACCATAAAGAATAAAGATTTATCCTTCATGGTATAAGCCAAGAATTTAGTTTTGATCATATTATAATATATTCGCGAACAATACGCTCGTCGCTGTATAATAATGATTATGAAACAATAATTGGTACAAGTATAGTATATACTATACATAATATAAATAAAGTAATAGCCATAACATCATGACTAGGTAGTAGGCACTACTCGGGCACTGATCCACAGCCAAAATTTGGAGGGTGTTGTATTGTTGTTATACTGCTATAGATGTTTATCTCAGGGATGATAAAAATACAGCTTCAGAAATTCCTATTTTATATGCGCTTTTAGAGCAATAACTAAAATTCTTCGAGAAAAAACTAAAAACGCATGTTTTAATTTTCAAACGAACGAAAAGGACCTAATCTAGGTTTCCGGAAGGATGCGTTTACAACTCCTCTCCCACTGAATCCGCCACAGTAGGCACCTAGTATGATTCATATTTCATACATGTTCGTTGATATTATTATACAGCTTATTACACTGCTCTACAACGTACATAAATAGTTATTTATTTAAATATTTATATAAATATTTTATTAAATATTGCCAACGATGAATAAATATAAAAGTAATGACTTCATTTTTGTTTTTAAATTTACTTACAAACGATTTTATAATAATGTAGGTAATTATGCTATTGTGACAACAAATTGATTATATATACGTAAAAATTAACTTGATCAACTCATAACACAGTACACAACAATGACTACACATCACTACACTATACTCAGATATTGTAATACTATTGCCATACTTTTTAGTTGGTAGGTACTTATATTTCCCGTCGTCTACAGCTCTACACATAATTCAAATCATTTTTTGTTATTTACTAAAAACACGCAATTTTTTTGTCATCTATGTCGTATAAACTACAAACAATGTACCTACAGATATGTGTACTCGTATAAATTACACATCACGCAATAGTAAAAAGAAAAATGAGTTTATTTATTTAATAATTCTTTTTTATGCCTTCCATGTGCATACGATGACACAATGATATTATATATGTATGTTATATATTATTTAACTATATAGGCTGTATAATACTTACAAGTATGACTTTTTTGTCATTGCTTTTTGAGTAACGACATCCATGCTCCGCGTGTAATAATACAAATAGGGACACACGTATTGATCAAACATTCTCTATTTCTATAAATTACTAACAACATTCCTTAACCTAACCTAACCAAACATCATAGGTTTAAATCCTTATTGTAGTTATTCAACGTACAACATGCCAATATGTTCAGCACTTCTACGCAATTTATCAACACTAAGAAATCGATAATCTCTATCAACAATCATTTAATAGCTCAAATCTCAAAAACCTAATTAGCCATCACAGAATCTATGTCATTGAAATTTGTAGATTCCTAGATAAACAAGATAATAATAATGCACGTACTACGTACATATTAAAATTATAATTTATTGAATTATATATTTGATTAAAATGTGTTTCTACGACATATTTATTAGTATGAAATATTAAATACAGTCTTATGAACTGTGTAGTTGTATTGATTTTTAATAAAGTTAATTAACTAATTACTCTATCAAAATAATTTTAGTTTTTAAATATTATAGGTAATTTATATTAATTTCACCAGAATTCGAATCTGCTTGCTTTGGTTTTTATTATTTTGTAATAACACTCATCGACGTCATTTTTATCAGGATTCATGCGATGTACTATTGTACTATATACTAATGTCCAAGGTCTTTCCATTGGTTTTCTCAAATCCTTCAAGTTACCTTTACCGACGTCCGACATCACAATTACTAATTTGATCGTTATTAATTTACTTCCTTACGGACTTTTTAAAATATATTTAATTTTTTTTATAAATATATACTTATTTAAATTTATACAGTCACGTTTTAATTGTCTTGAAAGAATATTTCTATACAAGCTAAGTCCATCTCGTAAAATAAAAAAATAATTAAAATAATTTTAATAAATGCCTTGTGTAATATATATAATAGATTAATATAAATTTCTAATTACTATTAAAATAAAATTGTTAACTCTTGATAAGTTAGTAGGTACCTATATTTAGGCAAATATTTTTATCCTAAATTTTTTTCTAACTAATTATGTAGCATGTACTCGAGCATGCGATAAAACGTATATTCGTATAAATCGTATAAACAAATAACGTTAATTGTATTATTAAACATATTATTTTCACTTTATCATCCGAAACTCAATAGTGTCTTGATAAAGCACTAATTGCATAATGCATACCATAGAGTAGTATTACTCTATGTTCCATACACTTAATTTTACTGTGACAAAATGCAATTCACATAGATGTTTTTAATACATAGTCAATAGAATGTTATTATTATTCTTTTCATTATATACAAATACAAATTCCAACAATTTAATGACTTTTTATAGTTACTATTGCAGCTGATCACTAATTTAATTTCAAATGATTTTAATTAATATATTATTTTTGATGATTTTAATTTAATAAATTATTATATATGTATTATGTATACGCCTACCAGCATCTCAATTAATAAACTGTATACAACTATATTGTATTATATTTTATTATAATACTATAATAAAGGCCATAGGGGTTTATTTAAAATTTCGTTATTAAATGATTTTTAAATGCTGACCCTGCGAGTACGAGAATTCTATAGTAGAGATGCCGCAGATGATACTTATATCACAGATAACAAAGAAATACAACAAAAAATAGCTAACTATTTATCATGCTTTTATTTAGTAATCCAACTAACTATTAATAGTTGACTATGCTTGAACTGTATTTAATTTTATATTGACTACTAATACTTTTTTTACAACTCAAATTTAGTCTAAAAATCATACATACAACTTATATAAAACTATAAAATCGTGAAGTATAATTTAAAATATCTTCTATTGCTATAATTTAATTTTATCAATTGTTCGAAATGATAATGGATCGACTACTATATATACATACTTATATATGAGAGGTGATGTAATACATAAAATTATGACTCATAACCTTCAATATAGTAGTTCCTCATGGAACATTCATGCATTGAATATACAATATAAATATAAAATCATTAAACAATCATATATAACCATATTATATTCACAATGTAGGATATAAGTTTATTGTTGGTTTAATGCATTTTATTACACTAAAAAAATGTTTCCAATTTGTTACTTAAATATAGAGTATAGACTATAGTACACATTAAGTTAAAAATAAGAAATTGAAACAAATACTTTTCCTTATAAAATGTAAAATGTATATTTTTATAAAATTATTTTAATACTCCAAAATTATTTAAAGAGTACAATAAAAAATGTTGAAAAATATTTTTAAAAAAAGTACATAATATTTAATAAACCACATACATGTTGCATTGTTGCCATTGCATATTGGTAGTAAAAATTGTACTAATGTCTTGGAGAATTTAATATATATAATATTATTATGATTTTTATACACACGCATACACTAAAACTAGTGATTTTAGATATCAATTTAACGTTTATATTTTATTGATTATTATTCTACTATGTATGCAGTCGCATAGAAACTGTAAAACAAATACTGGATACATGTACTATTCAAAGATTCATATTATGCTCATTTTTATTTGAATTTATGTGTAAATTATATTTAACTTCGGTAGGTGCATTTTAAAATGGTTAGAACTTTATTCGTGTAATACACTAAATACTAATACATAATAATTAATAACACGAATAATTATTAATTTCAGGCTAATGCTGTGCTGAATAAGTTTATTGTAGTATATTACATTTAATTGTGGCATTTAAATTACTATAGATACTTCCATTATTGAGTTTCCATAATCACGACCCGTAATAATAATAATAAATCAAAAGTATAAACTCATCAGTTGCATCATCAATCATGTTCACAATTTATGTATTAATTATTTACTTAAAATATCTTTTGTTAAATCTATGTGAATAATTGTGATTCTCTTACTCTTTATCTTTTGAATGTACAATAACTATTATTATTAATATTATTAATATTAATATTCAATAACTATCATATTAATAAAATATTTTATAAATGTATACAGTGCCTGTATAAATTAAAAAAAACAGAAGTATATCAACAAATCGATATTTAATATATTGATATTTAAACGTACAAAAATAAATGACTCACACATACGAGTACACGTATGGTGAAATGTGATACTATAACAAATAACAGTGCAATACTAATAGTTAATACTATAACTATTCGATAACTAAAAATCTAATAAGTATATAAATAATATGTACAATGAGTCAGGGAGCTTGGGTGGACATATGATATCGAAAAAATTTGTTAGCTGTTATTTATGATTATTATGACTAATTTACATAACTTACACAAGTTACAAATGCCCGACAAAAACAAATATAAAGATAAAACCTTAATATTTCTACCAGAACCAACCGACCACGCGGAATAAAAAGCAGATTTATAATGTAGGCAGTAGGCACCATAATTTTAGGCAGGTTGATAATTGTAAGGCCAATTTAACCGTATACGTATGTGTCTCACGAAGATGACATAGGCACCCATTGCATTGTTGAATAATATTGTTAGCCAATAGGTATTCCGGTATTTGTGGTATTCGTGGGACTACTGCAGGGAGTAGGGACTGAACTAGATGTACTCGTATAATACACATTTAGTGTACATATAGCACACAAAATACATATAAAATAAAATAACCTAACCTAACCTATAATATAGGTAAATCTAATTGTTTGTATATAATTCGTAGTAATAGCTATGAGTGCACGCAGTGATCAGGGAATAGTTCATGCGCGTAAAGTAATTGTTATTTTTATTAATTAAGCACAAGTTTGAAAAAAATATAAGTTATTTACTATCAAATTGAAAAAAAAACGAATAAACGCATTTAAAAGCACAAATCGATTAGGATAATTTTTTCCGAAAAAACTACTACCGAGAAATCGAAGTTGAATTGACTTAAAAATTATTCTTTGGTTTGAGACCACGTCACGGTTCTATCCGAGAGGATGCGTTCTCTGCAGTTGGTCACAACTCTGCATAGTACAGAAGATTGGAATTTCAGGGATTCGATGAACACAGGATAATGGGTGGGTAGTGTATAGTGTATATACTGTACATACATAAGTACCTCCTCCTGCAGAACACAAGGCGAGAAGGTATCCGAAATGTGGTACCTCGGTGGTGGTACACGTGGTCTCTTACAAATGGCTTCACGCGAGATTATGTACAATGTACATGTATATAGGTATTACTCGTATGATCGTTTATTTACACGAGCCGTCTGTTCGGTAAAGGAGAAACACAACCACTACCTCGGTAGGTATACCTACTTTTTTGTGTGCTTGTGCGCGCATGCGTACGTACGTGTGTGTGTGTGTGTGTGTTTGTATGACCGTATAATATTATTCGATTGAAAATGACAAATGATTGTAATAATATGCATTCGGCCGAAAGGAACGCATATTCTTTTTCGACATGGTTTAATTTTAAATCGAACGCAATAGCCAACACTCTACAGCGATAAACTTGGCAAACGAAGAGTGGAGATTTATACTCGCAAACGACAATATCATTGTTGGTGTCGTGACTCGTGAGTGGTGAACCTGTGGCCCTGTACTCAGTGCAGGCGTACACAGAATCGACACGATGATGTTACTTGCTTATTATTTATTTTTATTATTATTTACTGTTATCGACAACAGTCGATAACGTAAACATGTTGGGCAACAATGTAAACATAAAAAAGTGTTCGGTCGTCGAAAAACGTGTGTCGACCGACGACGCGAGCAAACAATACAAATGTACGACATGAAAGTTTACAATCAGTTTATTTCAATGCAGTTTTTAAACACCGGGTCGGGAAAACGACGCGACCGACTTTTATAAAAGCAGTGGTCGTTTTTGCAGTAGGTCTTTTACTTTAGCCATAACACATAACCGACTACCGTGGCGACGATGAAAACGTCTTTCGAAAACAATAAAAACTATTCGATCACAGACATAACAAACCCCGGCGACGTATCGTTACATACTAATATGTATACCTGTAGTTCATTAATTCGCAATTATTAATTATCTAAAAAAAAAAAAAAACTATACAAAAAAATACCTTATATGTACTAGTTCTCTAACAGCAGTCCCAAGTGTCCAACGAATGATTTGAAATGACAGTATACAATATACTGCAGTATACATATAATTAATGTATAATTTGGTAAAATGTTCGAAATTAGGTACCTAATTCAGTTCATTTTTAAATTGTTTTATCATAGACTTATAAGTTATTAGTTATTACTATAAATTATTCGAACCTATTCTAAATAGGTACCGATTTTCATATTTGTATATTCTTATGTCCAAGAAAACTATTCGTATATTTAAAAAAAGATTCCAAAGAAAATTGTCATTTTTTGAATCATAATATTTATATAATTTAGAAATACTGGTCGAAAAACTATTACTTAATATGCTTTGTTGGACGATTTTGATGACGAGTATAATAAATATTAATAATGTTTCAATATTGTCGGTGATAAAGATAACTGATAAGACAGTTCCTGACTGAATTTTCGGTATTTTGAATCGCCTCAATTGTAAAACGAACCAATATGTATGCTTACGAGCTTAGATGACATTTGTCGGAAAAAAAATTATTTACGACGTTGATAAACACTCAATCAGTCTAATCCAAGCACATCTAATATTATTAAAAGTTACATGTTATAAACATTGGCCTCATGGCGCATACTTAGTTATATCTATGATTTACATTTTTTTTCTTTACCTTTATCCGTACAATTGTACAAATACTTTTCAAGTGTTCTTTACCAGAACGAATATTAAATTCGTTTTTTATTCCATCCATACAATATTACTTTATTACTTATTGATCATTAGTATTTATTTATTACTAATGATAACACGAGTTTGGTCGGTTTAACTCGCAGTTGCTATTTTGCTGCACTACACCACGATGGAATGATCCCGTACCTAATAAGCAAAAAAAACATGGATCTTGGGGACCTAGTGTCAGAGTGACTCTATGGATGATGTCCTTACCCTACTGTGAGTTACCAACATTACGAGGGGAACCACAAGTCATCGGTATCGGTTTCTACAACATGTTTGTCTTCAAAACATTCCACCTCGTTTATTTCGCAGTCAATTTTTGTTGATACGAATATGAGCTAATTACAATTAATATTTGTACACACTTTAAAATATAATATACACTTCTTATATACCTGTATTCAGGGCCGCATTTAGGACGGGGCCAGCGGGGCCATGGCCCCAGGGCCCCCACCAATTGAGGGCCTCCACCAATTCGGATAAAATAGAAAAATTACTGGTTTTTTTTTATTGATCCCAAACTCGATAGAAACCATTAAAAAAGGTTTTCTAGTGCACTTGTTAGCAAGAGTTATTTATAAATCATATTCAAAATTCCCGCGCAAAATAAGTTAGTTGAACTATGTGTTTTGAAACTCACATTGTGTGTAAAATTTCAATTTCCATAAGCAGCATTCAAATTTCCCGCGTGATGTCAATGAGTGGAGTGCGTTCTAATATAACTCACTCAAATTAAAGTACGAGTGTTGTGAGTGTGTCATTCACTTTTAACGCAGATGATTGTTTTGGACCGATTGTATATTTTTAAAAGTTGACAGTTTGGAATAAAAATATTGCGAAATTCTTGATGATAATTTAGTCACACAATGGTCAAAGAAAAAACAGCTATCATCTTACGTCCAACGAAAATCTGATTTAGATCATCGGTGAGTATTTTGTACGTGAACAAAAATCGTCAGTCTTTATAACTAATTGTGGTCATAAAGGCGCAGAGCTGGCAGAAGCTCTTCTCGATTTTTTCCAGAAACAAACGATTGATATAAAAGATTGTCGCGGTCAGTCTTATGACAAAGCGCCGAATATGAGTGGCAAATACAACGGTATACAAGCTGTGATTTTGAAAAAAAGCCCTTTAGCAGTATTTGTTCCTTGCGCCGCTCATTCATTAAATTTAGTAGGAAAATCAGCTGCCAACGCTTGTTCCGCTGCAGTTCTTTTTTTCAGTTTTGTAGAAGAACTTTTCGTTTTTTTCACTGCTTCGACAGCGCGGTATGAAATATTGATCAAAAATTTGTCAGCTGAAGATACCAAAAAAATGTTCTATACACTCAAAAATTTGAGTGATACGCGTTTGTCATGTCGCGAAGATCGGAAGATGCTGTCAAGGCTCTTAACCACGGATACAAATTCATTCAAAATGCATTAATTGAAATTCGCGATGACGTTGAACAAAAATATGTTGTTAAAAGCCAAGCTCGCGGTCTTTTCCAGAACATGTCTCGATTAGAAACAGCAATTTACGCCAAATTTTGGCATGACATACTGGAAAGATTCAATTCTACGAGTAAGTATATACAGAGTTCTACGATGACCCTTTGTACAGCCGTAAATTCTCTAAAGTCTTTAAAATCTTTCGTAGAATCTAAGAGAGCTGCATTTGAATCATATGAAACTGCAGGCAAAGAATTGTCCGATGAACAAGAGTATGAAAGTGTGCGTGTTCGATCTGTGAGTGTTCGTTTGAGACCCCTTGATTATGGAACAGCGGATGTTGTGCAACAGTCACCGAAAGACATATTTCGAACAAAATCTTTCCTTCCTGTTATTGATCATCTGATCGTATCGTTGAATGAACGAATTTCAGCATACGAAGTCGTTGATGAACGATTCGGTTTCTTGGCTGAGATGACCACAATGGAACCTTCTCAGTTGGAACTAAAGGCCGAAAATCTTGTATATCATTAGGTACCCTGATGATTTAGACTTGAATTTAGCTAGTGAATTGATTCATCTCGCCACTTTTGCAAAAGCGTACGGAAAGAAAAAGGGTGAATCGAATGAAATTTTTCTTTACCGTATAATTTTGCAAAATAACGTGCAATCTACTTTCTGTAATGCAGAAGTGGCACTTCGTATTTATTTATCGATGATGGTAACGAATTGCAGTGGGGAAAGGTCATTTTCAAAACTAAAGATTGTAAAGAACAGATTGCGAACGTCGATGACTCAAGAACGCTTGTCGAATCTCATGCTTCTCAGTTTGGAAAGCGACATTCTCCGTGATATGAATTTTGATGATATTGTCAACACTTTTGCTAATAAGAAATCTCGCAAAGTTTTTATATAATTAGAAATATTAAACGATTGTCAATGTGCAAAAAAAAATACAAGAATAAACTTATTCATATGCTGTACGTAATTATATTATTTTACTTCAGAATACGCTATTATACACGAAAAAATTTAGGGGCCTCCACCAAATTTTGGCCCCAGGGCCTCCGAATTCTAAATGCGGCCCTGCCTGTATTTGAGTGTTGAACTACTGCATAGCTCAATTTTTTTTTACAAATTTAAAATAGAACTACTTGTTACCCTTAGTGACCTTACAGTAGAGATTGTAGAATTGTACACTGTAAATAGTATGGCTAATGCGCACAATGCACAAAATATGCTAATTGTAAATTCCAATACACTGCGGTTAATTCGTTATCATGTATTTAATTATAATTTATGACCTTTAATTTAAATTCTAATCACGTGATATGGAGTTCACCTTTATCGTATGCTGTTTGTTGACACATTGAGAAGTATTATATCATAATTTCTTGAAGAATAAAAAAAGTTTATTTCGCTATTTGATTTTAACGGAGTTCTTGGAAAATTATATGTCCCTTTTCATGCATCGGTAATCAACTGTATTGGTTGATTGCGGTTTTTTTTAATTGTGCAAACTTTAAAATTAAACGAGTCGCGCCACTCTGCTGACTGCTACAGGCTTATAACTGTAATATGCATACTGAAATGCAATTGCAAACGAAACAATCCTAATGACCTACAATTATTATCACGCTATATACTAAGTACCATGATTATATATACTGCCATGCTAAGTACTGACATCGCAATCATCGTTATTTGTAGGTTTATACAAGTGACAGTTGAGAAATTGCGTACTATTGAGATTTTTATGAAAATTATAAAGGGAGCTGCATAAAATATACTTCAGTCTTCCTCCTGGATAAATTAGTTTAAAGATGTACAGAAAAATCCAAATAATTCGACTTAATAGTTTAGGACTCAGTGGTTCTCAATCTTTTTAGGACCGCGACCCAAATTTTCTTCCAAAAATCTGTCGTGACCCCCATAGTTTTACATTTACAGAATCAAAAAAGTAATTTCAAAAACAAATTTAACAAAAATGTTTAAAAATACCCGTCGTAATAATTCCCGTAATAATTCTTATATAACTTTATACTTCTATTATTGTTCCATAGTCTATACTTTTAGAGTGTTTACAATTTAAAAAACATAAATTTCATACAATCTGTACGATTCAAAAACTTCTCGCGACCCCCCAAAAAATGACTCGTGAGTCGTGAACCACAGTTTGAGAAACGCTGGCTTAGGTTATCGACTATTCAAGTACAAATCGTTATGACAAGGTAAAAATTGAAATTAAAAAAAAATAGTAACAACAACACGGGTAACCGGTGCCGGTCACATCGTTCATTGTGCGCGATCCAACTCGAAGGTAAGCCGAGCAACGAGTTCAACAAGTAACCTGAGCCGCAAGGATAAGGGTAGTAAAAACTAAAAAACCTAACGGCGAAGGGCCGCCACCGAGCGTAGAGGAAACGCGTGAAAACGAAAATGATCGGCCTCAAGGTCACCAGCTGCGCGAACGGAAAACCTTAGCGTTTTCCGTGCACACCTCACACGATGTTTACGCGTAAACGATGGTACTGCCCGTTGCCGATTCACGAAGACTGTATTGGTAAAACGTTCGTAAAAAAACGTTCGTAAAAAACGATCGGAAATACGAATATCACGCGCGTTGTACAATCGCGGACGGGACTCGACGATAAGACATTGCCTCCTATCAGGTTCAAGCGATCGCTGTACGGCGCGAGGGGGCAGGGGAAACGACGCAGAACGGGTCGGGTACGAGCACGGTACGCATGCGTCACGCGTACGAAAACCGCTTTGTTACCGAACAACAATAATGACGAAAAATACGTACGTAAACGCGACGTAATACCGACCGGCGCGTTCACCCCTCGCCGCCCGCCACCTCTAACGTGATCGCGGTGCGGGCCGCCGCCGCCGTCGCGTTGTTACTTGTTTTTATCAGGCGACAAGCCACAACGTACCGCCGAGCTCCGTCGCAGTTGTTTGTCTCGTCCCGTTCGCGTTCCGACCTCTGTGCGCCCGTCACGACGTTTCGTTCTGTTCCCTTTGTGCGTTTTGGTGTTCTCGACATCTGCGGCTCGCGAACTCTCGAACCATGTTAGCCGCTGCACGCCTCTGCTGGGCGCTGACCGTCCTCGGTCTCCTGGTCACGTCGTCCTCAGGTAAGCGGAAACGGCGAAAACTCCCATCGGACTCGGGGCCGGTGCTTGTTTTTGCGATCAATATTTTTACTATAATAATCACCCCCGTGTTCCTCCAGGCACTACGCCCGCTAGCGTCGAGGATGTCATCGTTCAGAAACACGTCAAACAGCTTGGTGAAAACGAGTGTACATACGGTCCGGGGTACTGGTGTTCCACCCTTAAGTGAGTATACGCTCGGCGTAATGTTAGCGTTCGGCCACATCGTAAGGCCGCTTGATAATTTTCTTGTCATTTCAATTGGTCGTGGAAAACGGTGCATTTGTGTTACGTGTATATATAATATTTATCATAAAATATCGTATTCCAACGACTATAAGATACACTTTAGGCACTTGGATTGTACACAATGTATTATATTTTACTAATGACAGTAGTTGCACGGCATCCTAATCTGTTCACCATTGTTATAGGATGTCAACAATCTAATATTATATATTGTCTTGTTGAGATACTTTAGGAATTTTAACACTATTGGTATACGATTCTATGTTATTTTTATACATTACGGGTGTTTTCTTATTTAATTAGTTGCATAATATAAGAACAGTTGATTCTAATTTAGTTACACTGTTTCACCATGCACAGCTAACATTTTCTGCATACAGTATCGGTTATAACATCGGATTCCTTTAGAATTTAGATAATGAATCATTTATAATAATAACACTTTGTTTATGTGCTATCGAGTTTCATACATTTTATTTGAACAACTGATAGTTTATTAAATACTATGAATAAATTACATAAATGTGTCGTTATCAATCAAATATACAAAACAAGAACGCACATAGCTAATATATTTGAATTGAATTAAGGTATTACGTATTTTTAAAACTGGTTCACCCTGAGAAACAGGAAACTTAGCTAAATAATTGAATATGCTTAGTCATGCACTCATGCTATCATATATTTTATACAGCTGTTAATTAATCATACGCTTAAAACTGATAAAACATAATTTGTACAATTTTCTTATTCTTTTCATTATTGATTTTGATTTGTTAAAAACTTTTGTTATGTTTAGACTAATTTTCTGACTATAAACATTACCATGATAAATTAGACAAATAAATTAATTTAAAAAAAAAATATTAAATTTTAAAATTTTATATAAATTGTTATGTTTGCTTTTATCTTTAATCATATACATTTATTTTTATGAGAGCCTATTTTGATTTTTATTTAATCTAATTTTAATTTAAACATAGCTTATTAGTTATTACATACTACTATACTAGTAATGTCTTATTGCACAATGGTAGGTAAATCGTTTACTTGCATTTATCCACATTGTATTTGTTGTTGTTTCATATTTTGTCATTGAATTCTTTGTAAGCCATTGATCTAGATTTTAACTTTTAAACTATTTTTATTATCAAAACTTGGTAAAAAGCCAATTGTTTGAATTGGTGAGAAGATAATTAATTAATGATTTTATGAACCTAATATTAATAAAAAAGCTACTTTTACTGCACCATTTTTAAATTATACTATTCTACTTGACCAAGTATAGTTTCAACTTGATATTTAATTTATTGTTCTAATTTCGTAACATGTTTTTATTTGTGTTAATACATCTGTTTGTAATTTTATAGAATATGCACATTGTCATAAAGTAGTTTGAATATTATTACATTTTTACAAATAATCCTTAAGATTCAACACAATTTCAGTTAATTAAACTTAAAGCTATTATCTTTGTTTTTTCAAAAATTAAATTTAAGTTCAGTTACTGTTAAATTATGTATTTTCAATTTATTTTATATTAAGAAAATAACATTTGTAACTATTGTACATTTTAAAATAAAATAATACTTTTTTTTAAAAAATTAAACTCATGAAAACAATTACAGAAGATATATTGATGTATGTTCATAATGTTTTTTAAGATCAAAATTGAACAATAAATAATAATATTCATAGAAATATTTTAAAACAGTATGTCCACTATTTGCAGTATTTTAAAGATAGTATATCCACATCCTCTTTTTTTTTTCTTAACAAAAAAAAATAATCAAATTTACATTATGTTATACTATAATTATGTTCATATTGTAATTAAATATTATAACAGTATTCATAGTTAACTAATACAATAAACACATATCTAACATGTTTTAACATTAAAAACATTCATAATGGATTGAATTTATTTAGATTTTTTGATTCAAGCTTAAAATATAAACTATGTAGTTTTTTTCCAAATCCCTACCAAACAACTATTTTTATACTTCAATTTTAAAATGTTAATAAATAATTTATAATGTGTACAGTATTATTTTATTTTTTTATTTTAAATGTGGTTTATTTATCTAATTAGAATAAAAGTATATGTAATTATTACTATAAATAAAACCACTAAATTGTTAAATTTATTAATAATCTATTTATTTAAATGTAATTAATATGATTGTCTTTTACAATAGTTTTTAAAAAATTTAACTGAACCACTCATAAAAATTGAAAAAACATATATATATTTTATTGTTTTATTAAAATTAAATATAGTTTGAGAAATTAGTTGTTACCGCTGCATTATATTCATTTTTAGAAGTTCTACAAATTTTTAATTACAGGTTCACATCGTTATTTTATTTAAAATGTTAATATATGTTTTAACTGTAGTAATATAGCTATGAAAGTTTCATTTAGTTAAATATATTTCATATTAAAGTCTGTAACAAGGTTTTGATATCTAAGCCCAAAAACATCAAACTATTTATGTATTGTGGGTGAGATTGTCTGAGTCCAAATTGGCAGGAAATTTCTAATGGGCTGGTCTATGTGTGAGCTGCTTAACTTATGTGTATTTCTTTTTTTGTGTGAAATAGATTTTTTTATTATAATAATAGTAATTTTAAGCAGCTTTGATTTTTATTTTCCGGGCAGAAAAATATCAAAAATTCGGCCCTGTTGGATGGTATTGCTGATCGAACTCATTTGAACTAGTTATTTCGTAGCATTTTCTGTTTTATATAGAAATTTAATTATTTAATTATTTTCATAGAAATGCAGCTAAATGCAAAGCTGTTCAACATTGCATTCAAGCAACTTGGGAAACCCAATTTTACCCAGAAGACAATGATGATATTTGTACTATTTGCAAAAATATGGTGAAAGAAGCTCGTGATACACTCACCAGTAACATGACATTGGTAAGTCACTAATCAGTATAGAGGACGCTGGGCCCACATACATTGTCTCCGTCTCATAAACGTAAAACATGGCAAATCTGTGTTCAGCAGAACCAATTTTGAGTTTTAAGCTTTAATATTAGAGTAAACTGATCTATTATCAAACATAAAGGGAAGTATATTATCTGTGCATGCAATGTTTGGCTTTTTAGGATATTTTAATTTTGGAGCGAGTTATGAGCTTTTTTAAATTGTAATATTTTATACAATCACAACTCATTATAATTACTCATACAACAAAAAAATTAAATATTTTAAAACACCTACGTCATCAGACAGATAATGTTCTTATGTTATTATAGGTCAGTTTACTCTAATATAAAAGCTAACAACACATATTCTGTTCTGCTGAACCCAAATTTGCAATGTATACATTTGTAAGATGGAGACAATGCATTACATCCCCTTAATTGTATGTACATTTTTAAAACATTTTAAAAAAATGAATTAAGTAAAAAAAGGACAAACTTAAAATAAACTATTTAAGAAAGAAAAAAAGCAATCTGTAAATTTGTATTGATGGAATATATTTACCTGATTAAAAATTTAAGTTAATGTCCAACAGGCCACACAGGTACCTAACTTCTAGTCGCCTACTGTAATGTTCTTATTGAAAAAAAATTCATAATAACTAACCTACCAATTATAGAGTAGACAGAGTCTCGTATCAGATTACTTCACTACATAGTTTTAAATTTAATGATAAATCATTACATTTAAAGCATTTTTTTTTTTAAAAGATGGTTTTCAATTGATCTAAAAAATTGATATGATACTTAACACTAAATTCTTAACATGTTGTTGTTGTTCTAAATATTAACTTCTCTTAAGTATAAATGTACAGCAAATAAAATTTTCAACATCCAATGTCTTTAAACAATTTTTTCTATTTTATCCTTGTGATACGTTTGGACTAAAAATATAGCTAGAACTATCACTGTCATATCTGAATAATATCAAACCCATTATTTTTCTTGAAACGTTAATATTTATTTTTTATTTTTTTTTAGGATGAATTGAAACAAGTCTTCTACGGATCTTGTCAATTGTTACCACTGAAAGTTATTAAAAATGAATGTAAAAAGTTATCCGATGAATTTATACCGGAACTTGTTGATACTTTGGCTTCCCAAATGGACCCAAATGTTGTTTGTACAGTCTCTGGCTTGTGCAACAATGAACGCATTGATGAACTATTAAGAAATAATGAAAATGTAATTATACTATTTTAGTTAAAAGTATTAAATATTCTATTTTTATTAATTTAAATGTTTTTGTATAGAAACAACCAGAAGTTACTAAATACAGTGATTGTCAACAATGTGCTATTGCTATGAACAAAGGTGAAGAAATAATACTGACAATATCCCGGGAAGACCTTCTAAATAAAGTTTATATGGTAAGTTAAATTATTGTTATGATATTTAAAAGCTAAATAATTTATTTTTTGATCAGATGTGTGGAGAATTAAGCAGTTATTCCGATTTATGCAGTAGTATTGTAGAAAAATATGACAACGAAATTTACTTTGGACTTAAAAACTACTTTAGTATACGTAATATATGTATGTTGAGTGGAATGTGTCCTGCTTCATTTGATGCTGATAATTATTTGGTAAGATTATGGTTAGATCTTTACTATTATTTTACTAAGCAAATTTGTATGAATAGAAATCAAAAGGTGTAGTAATGGGCGTTGAAGTCATTAATGCTGGTGAACGAGGTAGAATTCAAAAATCATATCAAAAAAATGAATTTAGTGATGATTTGACTTGTGAATTCTGTGAAAGCATGGTCAAACATTTGAGAGATATTTTAATTGCCAATACAACTGAAGAACAATTTTTAGATGTGCTCACAGGTCTTTGTAAACAAACCAGATCATTTTCACAAGAGGTAATATCTATAATCCTATAAATATATATTTATTAATACTTGTGGTTTTTGTGTAAATTACATGTTCATTAACTCATTTTAGTGTTTGGAATTGGTCAATAACAACTATGGACGTATGTATCAGTTCCTTCTTGCAGAACTGAATGGAAAAGTACTTTGTTCAATTGTTGGTATATGCCCCAATACTCGTTATAGTGCTGACTACATTGTAGTAAGTTATATTCATGTTGTTGAAAACAATGATAAATATATTACTTACCATACATGTATTTTAAATTTAAATTATTATTCAATTTTTTTTTTCAATTTAGCCAATGTACCCACTTATTCCAGTTGAACTTTTACAAACCAAAAAGGAAGATATGGGGCTGAATAAACAAAATCCTTCCATTGTTGTCGTTGATGAACAACCACCAAAAGTTAAGGATATTAAGAAGTCTCCTACTATTCATCTCTTTACTAATCAAATGCACTTTGTTTGTAAGTTATCAGGTAGAAACATGTAAAATAAGTTGTAATTTTAATTATAATATTTTAACAGCTCATAATGTGGACATGCCTACGGACAAAACCACCTGTTTCTTGTGCCAATCAATTTTAAATTATGTTCAACAAGTGGTAACTGATCCAAATTCCGAAGAAGAAATTCGTTCTGCATTAGAAAAGTCCTGCTCGATTGTACCATCATCATTTACATCACAATGTAAACAATTTGTTGATCAATATGGAGATGCATTTATTTCACTTGTAGCTCAAGAAGTTGACCCGTCAATCGTGAGTGTTCTGAAATAATCTTAAGTTCTTAAACTTAATAATTAAAGTATATTATTCTGTCTTTAGATCTGTCCAGAACTAAAACTATGTCCAGATACCGAACTATCAATAATTGCAAACAAAAATAGTGGAAGTTCCCAAAAGTGCCCAATGTGTATTATTTTTATGTCAGCGATTGAATCTGAAATCTCTAATGAAGATACTGAAGTAAGTGTATTTTGTGCTATTCAATAATTAGTGAAATTATTGTACTGAAGGTTTTTATTTCTCTCTAAATAAAATATTGATCATTAATTATTAGTTCTGATAAAAAAAAAACTGAAAGCCCTAGTATCATGTGATATTTTTGTATTTATTAAACATTTTTAGTTGTTAATAAGATTAGATTCTAAAACCAAATGTGTCTTGAACCGATAACAATTTTACCCATAATAACAAATCTTGTTAAACTTCCAGGCTACAATGAAAAAAATATTGGAAAATGTGTGCACCAAACTGCCAACTAATTGGAAAGCAGAATGTACAGATTTTGTTACAAATCAGTTAGAAAATATACTCGACATGTTAGTTGCTCAAATTCCTCCTGAAGAAATGTGTATTTTGCTAAACATTTGTCGACCGAAAACCATCACAGACCATGGTGCTAATGAAATTGGTTAGTGAAATAATTAATTTGACTTGCTATTTATTTATTAATTTTTATTCAAATTTATTGAAAATTGGAATAAGTTTGTAAAATGTATTTTATTTGTGTTTAGAATCAAATATGATTGCTACTTCTGGACTAGTCACAGTTGTGCTGCCTGGGTACAATATGGGACAATTATTAGCCAACAATTACAAAATGTTGGTACAACCAAAAGTTCCAACACCATTTTGTCTGGTCTGCACTGTCGTTATGAAGTATCTAAATTCTGAAATAAAAGACACTACAAATCAAGTATGTTACACTTTGTAATGCATTTTTATATTTAAGTTATATTTTAAAAGCTATTATAATTATAATTTATTAGGATGAAATTGAACACGTTATGGATTCAGTGTGCAGAATATTACCAAACGTGGAAGAAAATGAATGTCAAACCTTTATTGATTCAAACTATCAGCAAATTATAAAGGCTATTCAAATAGGAACTGAACCAGGCATTGCATGTATGGCTTTAATGGTTTGCGAAGAAGTTACGGGTAAGGGGGACCACTATTTTTTTACTGAACTATTTATAAAACTATTTACTATATTATAATATAATCAACAGATGAAGATAAACTTAATGTTGGAAGGATGAAAGAAATGTTGACGCTAACTACAACAAAGCCTGTGGAATTAGATACTTCCAGTGAGTGTGCTGCCTGCGAAGCATTTGTCACTGTGTTTAATGATCGTTTAAACAACAAATCGGTCAATATTGATGAAATAGATTTAATGGAGCTGTGCAATGAAGTTGAAATCAAACACAAGGATCAGGTAAATTTATTACTCATATTTATTTCGCTGTTTTAGAATTGTAGTCCATTTAGTAATTTAGGTTATGTGATGTACTATTGTTTAAATATTTTTCTCTCAAGAAGATAAGAGCCTCAAACTGTTATAATAGATTATTTTGTTTAATTCCCCATCAGATATAAATCGTTAACATATTATCAGAGTAACCGTTTACATATTTCTTGTGTTCATCTATTAGCAAATTAATGGGTGTACACCAGAATACTTTTATTGATGGTTATTCTTACATTGTGTGGTTATTTGTTTGGATGTGTGCGTTAAAAACTTTTAAACTTTAACGTGCTCTAACAACTATTGAAATTCACACAAATAACTATTATATGCAGTGTTTGGAGATGATAAGCTCATATGATGTAACATTCAGAAACATTTGTCACCAAATGCCATTATGGATGATGTGCGAGAAAATGTCATTGTGCAGTAAAAATAAGAGTGTTGCAGTCAACCAGTTGAATAATACAGAGTGTTTAAAAGGTGCTAAATATTGGTGTGCTTCTAAGGATAACGCCAAAAAATGCAAGGTAAATATTGAATTAAATATCACCATTTATAATTTTATAAAAGGCTAATGTTACATAAACACACTTTTAAACTTCTGAAAAAAAATCTGATATTGAACTCTGTGAGGAATACAATTGTTTGGCTATATTATAGTTTTCACACAATGGGAAATTAAACATTGAATATTTAATCTTGACTTAACCTATTCCAATGAGTGTTAACAATTCAGATTAATTGTCCCAAAGAAATCCCTGAATTTTGATAATTTGAGATCAGTTAAAATTTATTCCATTTTTAAATTATATTTGGCCTGTATTGTCTTTCAAATTTATACTAACCATAAGTATGAATAACTGGCTGCCTTTTTTATTTTGTCCATCAGCTCTAAAATTACAATCTTTATTACGAAAACCCTTCAAATATTTTATTATCATTAGTCTTGTTTTCCTTTTCATAACAACTGTAAGTGTTATATTTAAATGAACCCTGTTTGACTTTAAAATTATTAATGATATTGTGATTTATTCTTTTTTTTTTTTTTTAGGCTGAGATGTTATGTGGACAGACTACGTCGAATGTGAAATTTGTAGAAAATTGAAGTGATATCCGTATTTCTGTATAATTATTTAACATTCGTGTTGTGGAAACTCGAGATTGATATTATAATATTAATGACTTATATATATATATTGATGATCTAGACTTATTAATTATTCCTTTTAAGTTAATAAAATAAACTGTTTTTAAATTGTATTACTATTTTTGTTTAATATTATATTATGTTAGAGGCTGAGCCTGGAAAAAATTCAAATTTTGTCTTATTACCACACTTTAATTTTTTTTTCTTTTCATGTTATTTGATGAATTTATAATATAAATATATTTTTATACATAAAATATGATATCAAGTATATGATCTTCATCAAAATGCAAGTAGTGAACATAGATAGTACATTTAAACAACTACAAATGATATTTATTATATTAAATTCATTATATTAATACATTTCGATAATCTCTCAAAATCTGAAAAAATGTTTCTGAATTGATCGCAGTGATAATGTGCCAATAATTATTTGAAAACCCTTAACAATTGTTAAATTTATAATATTACCAATAACAAAATATGTTCAATTATCCTCTAAAAATAAATTGTTAAATCATATTTCCTTAGTAACATAAATTTATTTTACCAGATAGATTAGAAAATTGAATTTGTATTTATAAAAATTGTTTGCTGTTTTAAAGTAAAATATTTCCGTCATAAATTCAATATAATCTGAAATGTATGTTTAAGTTTATTTCATTTGTGATGTATGGATACAATATGTTGTAGAATTAATTTCAGTTTGTTAAAAATATTAATTGAATTATATGTAATTAAAATAAATAAATTAAGGAAGTTAATAAACCACATTATTTTAAAACAAATGTTCACTTTTTTTCTGCACAAATAATTTCATATTATATCCTTGAATGTGTATCAAACTACCAAACATTCCTATCTGGTCACTGATTAACACCAATAATTGTAAAATTGCATTTTTTAACAGCAAGTCATTTTTTTTGTTCCAAGGTCACCGGCATGATCCGTCTTCTCAAGTTTGGTTGCACTGCAAGAGCTGAAGACGATTGGGTTATTAGAAATTTAATAAATTTGATGCGGACTACTTGCACTCAACCATGTGGTAAAATTTTACTTCATAATCTCTGATATGAATATTTCTAATCGTCTATTAATTTTACAGGGAGAAAACCATACAGAAAATTTCATCCTAAGTGTACAATTTGCAAAGATGTGATAATAAATATCAAACATAAAATTGAAAACTCTAAAATTGAAGTAAGAACTGAAGAGATAAATAAATAAATTCCGTTGAAAGTCTAAGTAATAATATGTATTTTAGGAGGACATTAAGTTTAGACTGGAGTCATTGTGCGATCCATTACCTAATAAGGATAAGTGCATAACCTTTGTGGAAGAATACTCAACTAAACTTATCAACACTTTAATAGATGATGTTAAGGAAGAAAGCGTCTGTGAAGAAATTGGATATTGTTAAGTCCATAAGTTATCCTTAATCCATTTTATATATTAACATAATTGTATGTATTTTACCTACTACTTTAATAAATAACATTAAGAACTTAATTTGTAATCAAATTAGTTATAATTTTTTTTATAGATTTCTACATATTACTATGAAATAAATATATATATACAATTATTTATAAAAAGAAATGCATATATTTGTTATATTTTAAAGTGAATAATAATCAAAATATTGTATACCCTATAATTTATGTAATCGAAAAAAAAATATTCCGATTGATACAATTAAAATGAAAAAAATTGATATTAAAAAAAAAATCCAAGTTTATTTTGTCTTAATCAAATAATAAAAAGTCTTATGTCATGCCATAAGGTTTTATACCTCCAGAACTCGTACTAAAGTAGCAAATGCAATCAGTTATAATATACGAGGTATAAAATTCCTTAAATTATTTTCAAGGCAAAAGAACAAATGATCAAATAAGAAAATCATATTACATAGCTTACAAATTAAAAATAAATGTTATACATCTTAATCAAAGTCTTGTGCGGCGGGGAGTTTTATTGTGGTTTTTGAGATCCCTTTTTGCCAATGAGGGACTTGTGTATATGCGGGATAACACCTGCAAAAAGAGAGAAATTTAAGTATTTGGTGTTACACAATCAATAAAATCAATCACTATCATAATTATATTACCTCCTCCAGCAATTGTTGCTCGGATGAGTGTATCTAATTCTTCATCTCCTCTAATGGCAAGTTGCAAATGACGTGGAGTGATACGCTTAACTTTTAAATCCTTTGATGCATTACCAGCCAACTCAAGTACCTGTTAATAAATGATGGTTTTATTTTTTTTATAAATATATAATTATTAAAGGGGTTTACTTCAGCAGTCAAGTATTCTAAAATGGCAGCACTGTAAACAGCAGCTGTAGCTCCAACGCGACCATGACTTGTTGTACGATTCTTCAAATGACGGTGAATTCTGCCCACTGGAAACTAAAAAATAAAAGGATTTAATCAAATTTAAGGCAAACAGAAGAATGATCAACATACATTAACAATTTATGCACATGCATTTTAATTTAAGTCAAACGTAAAAAATTTTATTAAAAAAAAGTATTTTGAAATAATGATTATATTGGTTGCCAAAAGCCAATTGAATGAGTAATGTTTTGTTCAAATATTCTATAAATAAAACTTAAAGATAATACTAATAAATAATTTACCATTTTTATAATGTTTGAACTATTTTTTAAAGTCATTTATATTTATTTACCACTTTAATGCTAGTGATGTACCTTAAATTTTTTTTATCCTTCTATATGAGAAAATCTATTATATCAGTTTCTATTTAAATAAATATAACAAGAATTTTATTTTAATAACTTAAAATACTGAAATAATACATTTATTAATGGGAATAGGCTTGACGTAATAAACATAATAAACCTTCCATTGTAGAATTGAAAAAAAAAAATATTCCAATTTAAAACTGACAATAAAAACGGCAAATAACGTTTTTTTCTTTTTAGTCATTCACATTATATTCCAATATTAATGATATTTTTTTAAATCTAGATTTAATAATCAAGATATAGCCATTAGTTCCATATAATATGAACAATTAGATGAACATTTCGATAAATTGATTATTATTTTTCCATGGTAGACATATTTATTTGAAAATAAAATATGCAATATAAAATCACTAATTGGTCTTATTTAATATACTAAATTAACTTCATAAAATATATGAATCTGACTAAAAATAAAATACATTAGATAAGTAGACTACCAAAAGTAATATCAATATATTAATGGAATAATACTATTTATATATTTAATTTATAAAGATAATTGAATATTAAAACAAAATTTAACTTATAGTAGAAAAATGTTAAAAGAATCATTAATAGTTAAGAAAATTTAAATACATGAATGTATACATTTAAATAATACTGAATATCCTGGAGCAGATTTTAAAACTTTACTTTACAGTACCAACAAAAGAGTATGAAAATGTACACATACCACTTGATATGAAATAGGCATGTTTAAAATTAAAACACATGAAACAGGCAGAGTCAATCAATAACCACACACACTATATCCATTACTCATTAGTGGGCCTGTTTTTTTTTTCAATAAAATCAGAAAATATTTGAACATAATACATAATAAAAATACAGTATAAGAGATCTATCTCCTGTAAATGTGGCTTGTGTTTTAAAGCATGTGCTTTTATTTGTTGCTAATATAATCTAACGCTTATACATTATTTAGTTTCATGTCATTCTAATTCAATATAAATGAGATTTTTTAATTTTTGGCCTTTTAATATGTTTATTTTGACATAATAATAAAACAATTTTAATTTAATTAATAATAAATGGAAAAAACACTTATTAGTTACATACATAAAGTACAACAATAAATACACTGTAGAACTCTCATTGCTAAATCATTCTATCTTGATCAAAAAATATTACATTAAATCAATAAAAAATGTAATTTATCCTATTTATACCTAACTGAATTGTAATCAATATTTATTAACGATATGGTTAGTACTCTTATCATACTAAATACACCCATAACACTGACAATTACATGTGAAAATAACTTTATCATTAAAAAATATAATGTTAGAAAAGTTTTTATCAACTGATGAATCAATCATGTATAACAAACTTTCTGAAACCAATGTGTCATGTGAGAAAAAATATAATGTGAACAGGATATACCAAGAGAAAAACATGCGAAAGCTGTTAAAAAATATGGAACTGATGTGTGCATTATTTCAACCATTTAAGGTCATTTTTATTTTTGTGCTTTAAAATCCCGAGCTCTACTCATTAGTATTATAACAGTTGAACCTATCAACAATTTAACATAGGCAACCAGAGAATAACCGTTAGCCAATAGTCAAGGTAGACGCAAGCAAAACGATCCTCAAGATACTCTAATGTTCGTTTTGAGCGTCTAATCGTACAGGGTAGCCACGAAAAGGGTGGGGGATAACGGTTAGCCCGCATCACAACAGTAACAAAATATTTGAATATTTAACGAAACACTTTTATTACGTGAAAAAAAAAACAAATGAATAAATATGACATTTACCTGTAAGCCTGCTCTGGCGGACCTGGACACCGCTTTAGCCTTGGATTTACCGGAATCTTTACCTGCTTTGCCACCAGCCTAATGCAAACAAATACAAACGGTCGATTAGAGAATCAATTTTATCTGAAGACCGCCTGGCAACCATGCGAGAGCGCATGCGCAGCGAACGACAACGCGTTAGTATAACGAAATATTAACGCGATACGTCGGCTACGGGGCTCAGAACGCGGCAAAATTAAATTAATGGAAAAATATAAATATAAATAAAATAAAAATAAAAACGTCGCGGCCATCGCTAACGTACCATCTTCAAGTCGGTCGTCAATAATCTACGTTATGAATGCGTGCGTGTGTGTACACGAACGGCGGAGCGAACGCTTCACGTTCTTGGCGCGCGTAGAACTCCGGGGTTTTATCCTCGGACGAAGCACGATGGCGTTGACGACGGGCCGTACGTGCGTGCTGGAAGCGGCTTGCGATGAAAGTGGTCGTCAATGACGATCGTAGGACAGCAGCGGACACGTCGAGCGCGCTATAGTGAGATGCAACGGTGACCGTCGGGAGGAAGAAAAAACCGTTGAAAAATGATGTTAACGAAAAAAACCGGAGAGACACACTGAGGATGCAGATGCAGCAAACACCGCGTCCGAGAGAATACAGTGCACGCACGCGCAACAACACGAACGGCGGGCAAACGATCGCGCGCGCGCTCTCTTTCCCCCACACACACGCGCACACGCATGGCAACGCACGGACGGGTGAACGCACACACGCGCACACGGACGAGGCACGCAACGCACGCACGCGTCACGGCGCGCGTGCGTACCGGACGCCGTAACGCGCGCGAACCGCTTGCGTCCGCCATGTTTGGTGGCCACGTGACCGGCCGGCGGCCAATCGCGTGCGCGTACGGCTGGCGGGTAAATGCGAGGGACGCCAGGGAAATCGATGCCGTTAACAAAAGAAATCGGCGTTGGCGCCGTTGCCGCCATTATGTCAGGGAGGCAAAAAACGACCGAACGCTCCCCGCGCGTGGCGAGTGAACGCGAAACGCTCGTCCGTCGGTTGCGTCCATGACCGGTACAACTCGAAAAGTTTAAAAATCGCCGTCGGCCGGGTGTTTACGATTAGGCGCAGCCGTTTTTACGGCTGTCCGTTTGAAATCGCCGTTATCGCCAGCAACTGCAAAGAGCTTATATAGTTATACCTATTACCCGACAAGAACGCGGCATACCACGACAAGAGTCGACCGACCGTCGTGCGGTAACGCTTGCCCCCGCGCCACTTTTCCCCTTCCAAAATCTCATGACCGTCGTACATCGGGCACCGGTTGATTGAAACGTTTGAATTTTTAAATGTGTTCTTCAGTTCGTACCATTCAATGTTACAGCTTATACGCCACTATTGTTGGTAGAGTTATTACATCGTACACCCGCACTATAGACAATGTCACAAACTTGTTAACAATATGTGGGTTGGAAATATGAAAAAAAAAATATTAAAACGTCCAATGACCTTAAGATCAGAGGTATTGGATACGTGAGGGAATTATTACGGCGATTACACAGTTGTTCAATTTCATATCCTTTATTTATTTCCAATATATATTTATACTTATTTTTTATTTGATTCGTGCACATCTAATGGCGAAACCGCATTAAGAAAATCCAAGTTAAAAAAAACGTAATAAATACTTTGTACATAATCTTATACGTAGGAATGAATAGTATAATATATTAACAAACAAAACTCTAATGTTGTAAAATTTTACATAAAACAAAACCATAGTAAATTATAAAATGTGTTTTAACTCGATAGAACAAAATAATTATAATTAATAGGATAATTGAATGAAAATCCTAATATTACTCATAGGACCTAATAACTTTTAATTGAAAAACCAATGGGTATTAAGTCCTAGTAATTATTATTATTAGGATCAAACAAAAATTATTTAATCTGCTGTTATCATTCGTGGATTAATATATTTGAGTAATGACTATTACGCTAAATTATTATGCAAAAGATTAAAATGTTTTTTATAACTGCATATATACATATACATTATGGAACACAAAATAACAATATATATTCCAAAGTAATATTATGTGTTAAAAAGATAGAATATTGAGTATTTATAATTTGTTATTTTAAAATCTGATATTAGATGCTATGACGTTGGTAACGGCACCACTAGAGATGACACCGGAACGGAATTCTTCTTGTGCCTTAGCAAAACTAGCACCAGAGCTGCGATAGATTCTATGGATCTGAAAAAAAAAATAATAAATATAATATAATATTAACATATAAAAATTATTATTCTTTACTTTTGTCAACAAAAGGAAGTCCATTGTTGCACCAAGAGCAAAAGCAATTCCCATTAATGTGACCACTGTACCTAAAAAGGGATGTGCATTTTCATAAAGACTGAAGGCCGAAAAGATTCCACTAGAAAAAAAAAATAATAAACATCACCATAGACAATAAATACTTGCTTAAAAATAAAAGTAAATTACTTATAGCCTGAATCCCTAGAACCCAATGCTTGGACAATTGATATAACAAATTGGATACAAAATACGAAGAAATAAAGCATGAAGTTGAAGGAACTGTCATCACTATATAAAATTAAAAAATTAAAAATATATAACTCATATATTTAATACTCAAATATACGTATATGTCACATGCATTTAGTAAAATCGCTCATTCCTTGAAACAGAAGTCTACTTCATGAAATGTATCCATTTAGTGAAAAGTAGGTATTTCTTCTACTCTACAAAGAAAATATTATGACTAACCATGAAGTGATTACATTAATTTTATCCATATAATAAAATATATTTATTATTATATTTGTACATTTTTACTGAATGTAATTTAGTTTGATACATTTTATTTACTTTTTATTATTATTTAAGTACTAGGTTTTAATTCTAATATGTTAATATGCTTATCATTTGGTATTTGGCTGTAATGTGGCAGAAATATAAAATTAAAATATAAGTGGTTTCAAGTACATTGTATAAACAGGTTAGTCAGCCCATCAGGTAAATTGAATAAAAAAATGTATCAAATAACTGAAAAATTACTATACAGATAGTATGCTTGTTGACAATACACTATCAGTTGTCTATACTTGTTATTCTTTAGATTAGCAACACATAATTTTATATTATATAACATTAGAAAAATAATATTGTAGGAGAAGTTTCATTTCACCAGGAGCAAGTTTGAAAAAAAATTGTTGTGCAATAGTCGTTGCTATAGCTTTAAACCAAGAGCCGGCAATTAATTTCTATGGCAGTCTAGATAATTTGAAAAAAAATGTTATATATACTAATAATAACATAATTTTATTCTTAAAAGTTTAATGAGAAAAATGAGTTTTTTAAAATTTGGTACTCTTGGTGAAGAACTAATGCGCAAAGTGTTTTCAAGGTGGAGATCAGCTAACCTTGAATGATATTTATTTTTTAAAAACGTCATTTTGGAGAATGACAATATTGAAAAATATTTTTGGCGGTCCAGTTATTTCTGCTCTACGGGCCATCTATTGCCGACCCCTGCTTTAAACCATTGGCAAATAATTAATATATAACAAAATAAAGTTATAATTAAGAAAAATATTTTTCATTTATGTATTTTAAATAAATAAAAAGTTTAACAATAAATTAATCATAGAAAAAAATAATCAAAATGTATATAAATTAAATTAATTCACAATGTGGAAAAAATTAATGCATCCACTTCCTGAAGTGGAAATTTACTTCGTGAAATGAGCAATTTTACTAAGTGAATGGGACTTATATAACAATATAATAAAATATAACTACATAATAATTGCTTACCGAAAAGCTTTATATCCAGGGCGGAACCAAAATAAAAATGATAGTGGCACCAACATTCCAGCGTAAATAATTGACATAATAAATACACCAATTGCTGCGGTAGTAAAAAGTAATATAATAGAAATCAATATATTGCATACAAGCAAACCAGTATGATCTATAACATAACAAACATTAACATTAACATAATTCTTTTTAAGTAAAAACTCTATAGTTAACTTACATAACCATAAATAGTATAGTTGCCTTACTACATGTTGAAAATCTGGTGGAATTTCTACATTAATGTCCAAATAAAAACATGGTTGATAACAAAATCCCTTTGGTAATGGAGGCCAATTGTTTTGACGAACTAAAACAATGCATGAAAATATTTATTATTTTATTAATATTTAAATAAATAATAACAAGTATACCATTAATTGAAGCCGTGCGTAATTCTTCTTCTCTTCTATCTAATTCAGCTTGCCTTCGATCAAGTTCAGCTTTTCTAGCCTTACGTTGTGTAATAAATATTAGTATACTTTGAAATAAAATAGAAAAAAAAAATTAAATACCAATAAATCAGCAGACACATCACCAGGGTTTCTCCCATAAGTAGGAGCTACTTGTGGTGTAACTGGATATTCTTGAGTAGGTGACATAACAGCTGGCATTGAATTTAATGGTGGATTGGCGGCTCCTCGAATAGGAGGTTTCTGTAATTATATACAAATCAAATAAATTAAAAAAATGTTATTGATCAAGTTGATTTAGTTGCATTCTAGTATTTAAAAAAATAATAAGTTTATAAATAATAAAAATGGCTCTATGCTATATATATAATATTATAAAGTATAATGAAAACTAAGCTAAAAATTATATATACATTATAAATAATTAAAAACACATAACTTAAAAATACTAAATAAAACGGTACTAATATTAATGTACAATAGTTTTAATAATGTTACCGCATTGTTAGCAACATTCTGATCCTTTCCAAATGGATTGAAGTCTTCAATTAAAGACTGTACTTTATTATTTGTTAGTTCTTTGACTGAAGGATCCTAAAAAATAATTAAAACACAATATTTTCCTTAGCTATACTATACTAAAATGTATGATCGTACTACGTATTTTATAACTAATTTTTTACTTAAATTATTCATCACATTTACAACAGTAGTTAAATTTAAGAATAAAATTGAGTATAATAAATATAATCTAGCCTAGTAAGTCCAATGTTATTCAAGTTAAATACCTAATAAGTAGGCATAAAAGTGTAAAAAAAAAATATAAACATAATTATACCAACAAAGAGGACATTACATTTTTTTTTTACATTCACACTTCCCAAGAACAACATTTTTAACTGACATTTCATACGAACAATATGACATGCCCAATAGATAATACTCCATAATAAAAATAATGCAAGAGTAATTTTTTTTTTTTTTTTAATATAATTTTTAATATTATTATTATTATTATCTCAGTACAAAACGCAAATTAATAATCCATCTCATAAACTACATTATATTACATAGAATTATCATCATATTAAATATCACATTCCAAAAGTCGCCATGACATTCTTTCACGAATATTAAATGATAAAGAGTTTCAAAAATTACCTGAAAAGGATGACCCACGGTGGGATCTCCGAACGGATTTTCATCTGGTTCAGCCATGGTTATGTAATATGTAAAATCTTATACAACGGCGACACGAGCTCGTTGTTTTCACTATATCGAGGAAAAGCGGCGACGACAACACTCAGCATTCACTGCGAGGACGTCATTATCACGAAGTTAAAAGGCACCAGAACGACGGACATAAAAAACAATATATTCGGTGGTAACTGGTAAGCCGCTTGTATCAATATAAATTATTCCTATATACGAGAATACGATCGCCAATTATGTTAATCGGCAAAAGATTACAAAATGACAGAAAAAAATTCATAGAATAGTGTGACGTACGCTATCAATATATGGAAAAAAAACTATTTTACAGTGTGTGAACGAGATTGAAGTAGGTAACTTTGATATTTGTAATCAAATAATATCCGTTGTACTTTGATACAATATTTGTGTACGCTTAAATGTGCTGCAGAAATATTAATGCTTGTCCATTTGTCAATATCTATTATCTACAAGAACATTTAATTAATATTAATTGTCATTATTTTAAATTCTTCAGCATTTCTGTAATTAAAATGTTGGACTTCCTGGTGTCTGATAAATGATAATCAATGTTTACCATCATCTTATCTTTTATGTTATCAGTCACGTTTTTACCCAGCGGTGTGTTGAGTGTTCGAAGGTTCAAACTTCAATTGTTAATACATGAATTTGAATTTTCTTATGTGATCATTATTATAACACACAATTTATTTTATTTTTAAAGTTTGTCATTTGTTGAATTAAAACAACCTGAATTGCTTCAGTGGTTCAGAATGGTTAGGAAATTAAAGTTTCATGAGCAAAAATTGCTGAAGAAAGTCGATTTCATATCATGGGAACTAGACAACAATCTACACGAACTAAAAATCATGAAGAAGTACATGATTCAAAAACGAGAGCATTACACATTGTAAGCAGTCATCTAAGTTTGTTGAGAACTAGTTATTATATTATCGATTTGTTGTAGGTACAATAAATTATCAAGAGAAATACGTGCCGTAGCAGAAAAAATAAAAGTTTTGGATCCTAAAGATCCATTTCGAAATGAACGAGGTGCTCAGTTGTTGGAAAAATTGTAAGATTATTTAATTTATTAATTACTGCTATAAATTAAATATTCTTGAGACTTGCATTATATATAAAGTTCATAATATCCAATTATCAGTAAATAAATAAACGTCAAATTATATATATTGTATTTATTCATAGGGTGATTCATTAATCATTAACCTTCTTTTTTTACTGTAATTTAAATAACAACTTTTATAATAGTATTAGGTAATTATAAGATGTAAGGAAAATACCTTAATACTTAAAAAAGAATAATTCAATATCCACTAATTTGAATTTTTATTTTAATAAATCAAAATTCACAGTTAGAATATAATAACAATGAAATACCACAGTGAAAAAATATTCATCCATTTGAAAATTAAAATATTATAATGCCAAAGGACAACCTTAAGGTAGAATGAAAAAAAAGTATTATGAAACATTGCTCTTATGGCAATTGGAACATTAAAAACAATAAAAATCTAAATTAGAGTGGCTTATGGCCAATAAAAGGGTTGAGCTTGTTTAATGTATCACACTGTATATACTATGTGTCTACCAAGTTAGGGAACACAGAACTTCTCAGCTGATTTACATTGGAATAAATCAAATTTTTTATTAAAACCTTGTAGTACATATTTCTACATTTATAAGAATATTTTGGTATGCCACATGTATTATACAACATGAGTTTTTTAAATCACACCTTTTTTTAGTAACATATTATAGGCCTATTTTTTATAATAATTTTTATGTATCAACTATGGTTCTAAATTCAACATTGATTAAATAAGAACCAATAAGAATGTATCTTACATACATTAAAATTATTTTAAAAAAAAAATTAGGCCTATCTGATTATGATATTCAAAGTAGGTGTTGCATTTTAAAATAACACATGTTGTACTACACATGCGCATACCAAAATAAAAAAAAATTTTAAATCCTCTTTTAAATATGTATTTATATACCACAAGCTTGTAAAAAAAAAAATTGATTATTTGCAATGTTACCCGGCTGAGAAAATCAGTTGTTGCCTAAATTGGTGAACATACCAAATATATATTCAAGATTCTTTAAGGAACAACATAAATTTTGAATATCTCAATTTAATAATAAAGTGAAATCCTTTACACAACAAAAAGAAATGTCTTTCAGTTGCAGACTACTGTCCATTTTCTGTGAATAGAGATTTAATTTATTGTTATAATATGACTAATATGATTTTTACTTAACTCTATAAAATTTAATACTTCCATAAATTATCTTTTAAATATTCAAAATCAATTTTTTTCTAGAAAATATAAATGTTACTAGAATAAGCAAACAAAAATTGGTAGTCAAACATTTTGAAATACTTAAATTAGTTCTACATTTTTCTTTAGATACATGATGGGATTAATAACAACAAAGAGGAACTTTGAACTTTGTTCCAAGGTAACAGCATCTTGTTTCTGTAGACGTCGACTTCCTGTTATAATGGTTCGATCTAAAATGGTCCAAACACTCAAATCTGCAACTACTTATATTGAACAAGGACATGTTCGAGTTGGACCACAACTTATAAAAGATCCAGCGTTCTTAGTATCAAGGTATTTCAAAGATATAGTTGATTAATATACTGTTTAACTCTTTCTGAATTCAAATTACTTTTTATAATAATTAAGTTTTTTCATTCAAAAATTACATATTTATTTTATAAGAATCTGATTATAATTTATCCAAAAAAATAATATATAATACAGGGATAGCAACATATTTACAGTGGAAATGGATAAATCATTTCTAGGACTAAAATTGATATTATCTTAGAATAATGACACTGTATAACACATTATTATAATACTGGTAATTATTGGTTCGTGGCACAGTAATGTGTAAGGCAGATGTGTTGTCTTAAATGCATTGTTGCCATTTCAAACTATACACTCCGTGCATAAGTGATAAATGGCAGTAGAATCCCTTAAAGATTTTAGTTTTTAAATTGTATGGAATATACAATTTTCTCAATACGATAATAAATTTGATTTTTTAATAATGTAAAAAAATAATATAAATTATAATTTATAATTTATTACCAATTCTTTTTGTTTTATTGATATGTTATACATAGTTTAGAAACATAATTTACTATACTTTATAACTAAATTGAAACTTATATTAAACAAATTACTATAACTTTTTAAATTATTCATTTTCAGACCTTTAGAAGATTTTGTGACATGGGTAGATAATTCTGCTATCAAGAAGCATGTTCTTGAATACAACGATCTTAGAGATGATTTTGAGATGATGTAATATATTAGTTTATTAACATAAATTATAAGATACTAATTTTATACATACATATTTGTTAATTATAATTATAAATAAAAAATGTTTTATCTTAAACAATTCTTTTTTTAAATTGGCATTTAAATTGTGTTTATGTTGACCTGTGTAGTTCATGATTTATGAGCAAGCTTAAAAAATTAAATAAATAAATATTAGGTGTATTATTACATTGAGACACTCAAAATTATTTATATAATTGCATGTAAAGTTATATATATATAATAATTTACAATGCTTATAATCTAAAGTACTTATTTATATTTACATAAATATATTCATTTCATTTCTCAAACAACATAATAATCTATATGCTTTAGTATTAAACTTACACGGAATATGGTAATACTAAGTTAGTTACTAGGTCTCACAATCACAAACTTGAAATTCTCTTCCATGTTTAAAGACCTAACTCAATTCTATATAATAATTAATTGAAACATAAAATAGAGTATAGAACATTGAAAGTTATTGTACTGTTATAATTCAATAGCATGGTTGTTTATAACCATGAAAAAAATACCAACTTTTTCTAGATATTTTAAAAATCCTTTACTTGAATTATATATTGTCAAACCTCTATATGACCATGGTATAAATGTTTTAAAATGTATGTTCTTTCGCCACACATAAACACATGTTAATAAATTATATAGGCTGTACATACTTAGATTTCCATAAGATTTTATAAACATTTTCAATTGTTGATTTCACATCAACACTTCCTTTGACATTTTTTTCTGTTATGGCTCCATTTTTGTTCAACACATTCTTTAACAACATACTATTTGAACATTATATTAATTTCAATTAAAAATGTAATGTGGTTTTAAATTTAGATAATGTGCAGTTGAAATTGAAACAATCACATTTTTAACTTTTGTAACATATAGGATATGAGCATCAATAGTGTCATGTTCAGTGAGATGAAGTTGGGGGATAACCTACCAATTGTTATTTTTTTTCAACAACTTAATATAAAAAACTATGATTTATCCAAATCTCTTAATTTTAAAAAAGATTCACTTCCACGTACATTTATGAGCAAAAAACAAATTGAAGGGTCTGACTCTTCCTATATTGTTATTGGCTTCATAATCACAATCTATTAAATAAATTATAAAATCCACCCCCTCCCCCTCATAAGGAAATTCCTGGGCACGCCACTGAGGAAATAACATGTTATTAATATAGTGACAATTTGTAACTAATTATATTTCTATAACCTACTTAGTGTTCCATATTATCCTAAACACTGGCATAAGATTCTCATCAGATGAATTAACTGTTGGTGTTTGGCATTGATTCTCGTTTTTTACTCCTCGACATTGAAAATAATGTTTCAGTTTTTTTGTCGGTTTATTTGAAACCCTTCATCGAAAACAAATAAATCATTCGCATTGTACATTTTGTCGGCTATTTAAAAATAACGATTACTCGTTGCTCACGAATTTTAAACTTTTTTTTTTTAACTAACATTTAGTTGGTGAAAAATTTGTCACACCAACAACGAAGTTGTAAGTAAATACATACGATTTCTTTCTATAACTTTCCGACGCCTTCAAAGGTTTCATTTTTGCTATAAAGTTTAATTCAAGTTAAATTAAGCGCTTGCCAGTAGTCATTAGACTATTTTCGTAGTATTGCTGATTAGTGATATAGTCATTGATGAATCAATGATATAGTCGATAATCGAATTGTCGATTATTCAATATTGGAATTTCGAATTCCAAAGTTGCGGAGTCGTCAGCCGGAGATTGTACAGATATCATTCGAGCAGATAGTGCCACCTGAGGTGAGTACATTATTTAACTCGATAATGACACGACATAGGATTTGATAAGAGTAGAAAGTAGTTATCATTAAGGAATTAGGCCACTGGCCATAGGGCATAGACTTGCATTATTTGTACTTGGTAGTATGATGCGTGATGCGTCTATGTGATGCATTCCTTCGTTGACGTTTGACACGATTTTTGACCGCGAAACACAACACTCCAAATAATAAATATGAATAGTCTCGTGCTAAAAACATTAGTTAGGATGTTCGTTCAATAATTTGTATAACTCGTGAGTCATCAATTGCCCGCAGGTGAATACACTTTGGTCGCTTTGTGAACTCCGCAAGCTCAAGCTCCGCAAAGAAGGAAATAACGCCTACTTGATAAAAATGGGTAAAAACGAAGACTGTTGTAATAATAATTACACCGCTTACGAGTACCCAAAAGATGGCGGAACTAAAAACAAGAAAAATTACAACAGCAACTATGGATCTCAATTCAAACATTCGCAGTATGACGAAGTTGTGAATCAACTGTTCCTAAAGCAGTTTACCATGCCAAGTTCCAGCAAGTGGGAACTTCCTGAACCAAACACCATGCTGAGCTGTTGCAAATGGGAGGTAAATAACACGTATTCGATGTTTATAATTTAATTTGATTTCTTTCGAGCTTTGAGTTGCAATATAATTAATCTAGATCTATTAATTCTCATTCGCCCGTATGGCACTTTGGGTACAAACTCTTTTATTGTTGACCACAATAGGTATGCGAAGGTCATTTAAATACGTTAACACGCAAAAATATCTGCATGTTAATACTCGCGTGAAAGATTTTTTTTTTTGTTTTAGAGATAGACATTCAATTGCAAAATCAAACAATAAATAGATATTTACTTTAAACTCGCTACGTACACCAAAATAGTTTCACTCGCGTGTAAACATTCAACAGATTATAGATGTTGGGAATGTTTTTTTTTTTTATAGTATTTCGATTTGTAGGTAGCAAAATACTAAAATATATTTGGTGACTTTTATATTTCACTTTATATTTTATATTTATAATATATTGGATAGTTAATAAAAATATATTAAAGTGTTAAAAAAACCATCCAAGACACTATTAATAGGTACATTTAAAATGTGTTCACTATAAAATGTTATCTCAAATCATTGAAAATTATATACTTAACACCAATTAAATACCCTATTTTTATAGCATTAAGATTATTATGATCATATTTCACTGGTAGGTGAATATTTATAATAATGAATATAATGGGAATATCCACCTTTATTTTATAGTCATTGATATTATCAATATTATAATATTTAGTATTTATAATCAATGATAAATATTTATAGGATAAATAGTGAGATTCTGTTGGTTTAATTTAAGAAATTATGTTGAGTATTTATTTTATTTATTCTCATCATGATTTGATTAAGGATTATATAATGCAAAACAAACATTCTACTCAATTATTCCTCTAATTCATAAGTATCGTGGGATAATAATATGTTTCTAAATAAAAGTGTTTTGTAATTAATGAAAATATTATAGCATGACATTGGTATTATATGATTCAGCAACAGAGTTTTGAGGGGGTGAGGTTACGATTACATTTGAACACTACAATATAAATTTGGAAATTGTCATTGGTGACAAAGCAAATAATGAAGTATAAAACGGTATAAAGAATTAAGAAGCTTGGGTGTTGGTTATGTGGTAACCAAAGTCCGAATGACTGAAGGTAGGAAAAGAAAAAATCACCTTGTACTGGATTTGCAGGTAGTACAGTTTTTATGGCTTCAAATATATACTTGTACATTAAACCATTACCTAGTAGTTATCCTATTATGAACAAAAAAAGCCCACTTGGAGAATCATATTTAAAAAATTGACAGTTTAATTTCATTTTTAATAATGTTTCTCTCTTTAATTTATTTTGTTGTTCGTTGAACATTAAGGGTTATACAGTAATTAACTTTGATATCATTAAAATAGGGATAACATTCGTATTATAAAAATAAGCATTCCTCAAGTCCTGACCATTCTGTTCTTAATGTAAAAAAAAGCACTTGAATAATTTAAAAAAAATCCATAGGCATGATAAATTATTATTATGATGAAGTATTTAATATTATTTAATTTGATTTTTTTGTTTTTTTTTTTTAGGTACCAGATTTTATGATTTTAAAAGATGCATTAAATTTGGTCAAAGATAAACTTGATAATTTTAACTTGGATGAATGGCATAAAAATACCAAACAAACAAATCCAGCTGGCAAAGTTCTATATAAAGTTAGAGGAATTGGGCGTCCTGAGTTATTGACTACAGCTTGGTTAAAATTTTTTGAAATATTGAATGATAATAATGTAATACCTAAAAACAGTATTGATGATGGAAAACTCTACAGTGTTCATTTATGTGAAGCGCCAGGAGGGTTTATTTCCGCTCTCAATCATTTTATTTGTAGCAGAAATATTAATGTTGAAGTAAGTAACTTTAAATAATTGTTTTTAATTTTTTAATTATCTGATTATTTTTATTATTTTTAGTGGGATTGGGTTGGTGTTTCGTTAAATCCATATCATGAAGGTAATGGTAATCCTGATCTGATTAATGATGATAGGTTCATGTTTTATTCAATAAGCCATTGGTTTTTTGGTAAGGATCAAACAGGAGATATTTTCCAAAAAAACTTCTATGAAGATCTTTACACTTTTGTTAAAACTCGTTTTGGCAAAGAAGCAAGTTTGGTAAAGAAACAATTACTCATTCATTATAATGGTTCATTTTGTAATTTAAATTTAATTTGTATTATATTCAGGTAACAGCTGATGGTAGTATGGATTGTCAAAATAATCCAGATGAACAAGAAAATGTTGTCATGCGGTTGCAGTTAGTAGAGACGATGGTTGCCTTAATGATACTTGAAAAAGGTAATATTGACATTTGTTAGTTTTTTTTTTAGGTTTAAATTATTTTTAAATATTGCAGGTGGTACATTTATCCTAAAAATGTTTACCATGTTTGAATGTAATACATTATGTCGAATGTATTTGTTGTGTTGTGCTTTTGATTTGGTACAACTAAAAAAACCAGTTACAAGTAAACAAGGAAATTCTGAAATTTATGTTGTTTGTCGTGGTTTTAAGGGATTACAATGTGTGGAACCATTGATACATAAATTTTTCGCAACTACTGATCGCAGTAAGTTTTAATTAATATTATATCACTATAACCTATATTAATTATGTTTTATCATTTTAGAGCTATCTGATTATTGTTTGTTTCCATTGAAAGAGTTGCCTAAAGATTTTCTTTCGGCAGTTTATAAATGTTCAAAATATTTTAGTGAACTACAAATGCAAATTATTGAAAGTAACATAGAACGGTTTTTACAAAATACTGAGAATGATGATATTAAATCATTAACTGAACTACAATATTATGTTGCTAAAACATATGTCAATAGATTTCAAATAAAGCCAATTGACTCTTCCCAAGAAATTGTTGGACTAAATAAACTTCAAGTATAATTAATTTAGTAGAAATTCAATGTTAAATTATAGATTTAAATATTATATTATGATTAACACAAAATTATTTTTTATTTGACAGGCTATTCAGTTTGATCTACCAAAAGTTTCAACTATGAGAACAGTTATGAATTATTCATTTATTGAAAAACAGCGTAGAATAGAATGCCAAGCATCAGATGAAGCTAAATTACTTCAAGATCAAGTGAATAGTTTTAATCAATTTCCATGGCAGTATGATAAATCAGTTTTGTGGTTTACTTCAGAGGTGAGTATAATTGTAATAATAAAACTAATTTGGATTATTTGATGCTTAATAATAATTTGTTTTTTGTCTCGTAATATATATAGGATGCTAAAATTGACTTATCTAATTTAAATATGCAAATGGGTAAACCTGTCTCTGTGATTCGTAACTCAAAATTTTGTGCGGACATACTTATTGATTATAGCAATCGAGCAAGATCATTATTTACTATCCCTACAGAAGACTGTATTAAGCGTAGAGAGTAAGTTTTTAAACTTTAAATATTTATAAATAAAAGTATAATTTAACTATCAATTTTAATTCTCTGATATATTACAGTTACTTTTGGCTTCAAATTCCAAGGCAAACTGTCCATGGTCAATTATATGTTTGTGATGTTACATCGATTAATATCAGCGACTGTACAAACAATAATAGAAAACAGCTTGAATCTCTGACTGCAATTTTAGAAACATTAAAAAAACTTGAAGCTTCTGACAGTTTATTATTAATTGGCTATCCATTGCTTAGTCAAGTTAATGTTGGCATTTTCTATGTGCTAGTTAATATGTTCCTTAAGGTATTTATAATTTATGTCATTGTAATTATTAAATTCTATTGCTATGTTTTGAGTTTTTTTGTATAATATTTTCAAGTTTCATTCAATTTTGAATAATATTTTATTGCAGACTGGTGTAATCAAACCTGATGAAATGGGTCATGCTTTTTTGTTTTGTTCAAAACATAATAAGAAATGTATAGAAGATTTAATAGCTCTTTTACCTAATGTAAAAGAGCATATTAAGGATCCTAGTATTTCAGAAATTGTTGAGAAGCAGGGTCAATCCTTACTTTCCTTCTTTCCAATTGATAAACTTATGGGTAAGTTATAATTTTTCTATTTTGCATAGTAGTAATTTATTAACCATGCTTTATTAACTATAAATTTCTGTTTCAGTTGAATCTATTTATAAAGCCATTGTTACTGTAAATTGTTTGCTCATTATCAATGAGGTGAAAAAAACAGTTTCTTCTTATTTGCAACAAAATTAACCATTGTTATTATTTTTTCTTACGAAGTTAATATTTTGTATACTATTTTTAAGTGTTAATTTTCTATTTGAATAAATCAAGAATGTGTATAAATTTATACTTTTCAATAATTTTTAATCTTTTAAAAAAAGGTAATTCATATTGTTAAAAATTGAAATTGTTACTTTATAAAATTTTTACTTTTTATTACTTATTGTGTTAAATATAACATACTCTTATGAATGCATAAAACCATTTTATACGACTAACATATTTTATTTTGAATTTATAATGTATTAATCAAATTTGAATGGTTTATTGTGATTATATTTGGTAAGACTGATGGTTGAGATTTTTTTAGTTACTAATTTAATTTTTATGTTTTACATATAAACCCCAAATCTATGGAAAAATACAATATGTTAACCAATAAAAAAAGCCAAAGTGAATTTATGTGCATTCCATTTTCCTGTTTGTAAGACATGCAATAATTGTTATTAATATTAATATTATAGTTTATAATTATATTAATTGTATTAAATTTAATAACATTATTATGGCTTATTAAATATCTATTATTAATGTTATTCAATTTATATTTTATGGTAGTATTAAATATATTTTTGAAGTTGTTTTGTTTAAAAGTGTTAAAAAGTGTTTTTATATAATATTTTTGTCCTTTATGGTTATTAATATTTTTTGAAAATAAAGTATGTTTGCAAAAATAATTTTCTTTTTCATCAGGAAGTCCAAGAGTTAAAAATTAAGCTAGTGTCTTATTTATGATATTAATAGTTACTGTATAAAATGTTGCAGATTTGTCTCTGAAGAGATTAAGGTCAAAAACGTTTTCTATAACATTTTCTAAAATGGAACGGTGTTGAGAACATTTTGAGCCATTTTATTAGGTAATTAATTTGTACACGCTTGTCTAGACTGTTGCAACTGTGGCTGGCGATTTTAAGTCTCATTAGCAACTGGATCTTATATAGTTATATCTGGGAGTCTTGTATCCAAAATCAAATTCTTTTACACTAATTATATACATTTATTGATTAATGTTTCATAAGGTCCAATCGTCCAACTTTGAATCGAGTATACTTTTGAATAGCAATAATTTAAATCTCTAAGTTGCTTGAAAAACTTTCTAACTTCATACAACTTTAGATATCTAAAGTTGTTGGCTTCTTATTACTTCCGTATAGAAGTATTTCTGAACTATGAACATCTTTGTTTTTGTTTGTTATTTTAAACATCTGACATTGTTAAGAAAGTCACATAACATAAATATTTACCTATAAAATATCACAACATATGTACATTTATTAAATATACGTCTATGTACATAAATTAAAGGTCGATCTTGTGCAAATAAGCACAGTCGGTAATTTTTTAATTTTTTGGTTAAGAAATAACATAAGCTGCAGGTCCCGCCACTCTGGATCATCAAGTCTTACAGCTGCAGAGTACAGCGACCGCTCCTCTTGGGCATGTGGCTTTCACCATGTACAAGAAGCGGTGGAATCACATGTTGCAGAGTGGTGGGAGCGGTATTTGCTTTTTCTAAACCGAAAAATGAAAAAATTGAGTTAAGTTGTTCTTCAAAGGGGGTGTTGATGTGCTCATAACACACCAATTCTCTCTCTCGGCAAAGATAAAGCACTGATTTCCGCTTATCGCAAAAGGATCAAATTAAAAGGTAGTCATTGAACTTCCAAGTGTTGAATTAAAATTAATCCAGAAAATATATGTTCACGTGAACTTCACTTTAAACAAAGCCAAGTGCCATGTCCTACTCTTTAAAAATATTTAGTAATTAAACTAAATCACTAAAATAAAATTTAATATTTATTTCCTAACCTCAAGAACGTCAAACCATCAGCACTCTATGACTCTAAGACCGTACTGCCTACTACCTTAAATAATACAAGGTGTGGGAAAACCACAGATAAAGCCAAATTCAGCCAGATGGTGCACTCCCTATACTCTAATGTAAATGTCTGCCGATCACGGCTATAGACACTATGGTTTCACGACGGCATATTCTAACAAGATCTATTTAGCCATGGATTATATGTAGTGGGATGCAGTAAAAGCCAAGATGTACATTCACCTTGGCTGCAGTGAAAAACGTCCAGAAAATATAAATCCGATTCGATAAAAACCTCCTACCTGCTAGAGATCGTAGTGGATTATATTCGTATTAATATTGCCGTTAAATTCAAAATAAAATAGTCATGCAACCTCAAAATCACGGTTACAGATGTAATATAATTCTGTAACAAACCTTACACGTTAGTTAATAAATGCCGATTATCACATGCACACATCCTAATTTGGTTGGAAGAGAGGATAAGACCGAAGAAATCGGTGATGTGATATCTGCGAAAATTCCCGATGATGATGAAGATCCATTGTTATTTGTTACATGAGGTTGTTACAAAAAATATGACTCATGGTCCCTGTGGAATGTATGTGTTCCATAACGGCTGGATGGTTCTTTGACCAACGGCGGTCTTTGGGCCTCGTTTATCATAATGGATTTGGATTTTGTTTTCTGTGCGCGCGCCGAAAGAGCCGTTATTTATTAATTTTATTTGTAAAAATGTTACACTCTTGGATGAAGCTCATCATTTCAATAGTCATAGAATTAATTTATTCCTAAACATATTTTCTTGGCATGAAAAATATTTGACACATTATCATGATTCATGATTCATTGTAACATTTTGATATAATACATTTATATTCATAAATAATAATGTTCACCTTGACCTCAGAATGTTGGTGACCCATCACAGCGGAGGATCGGATTTTTTATATTTTCAGTATTGAGAAGTTGGTAGTTGGTACGTCCCGTTTAGAAAGCTACCTGACCTGAAAGAGGTCTTATTGTGTCGGGCGGGTCGTGCCATTGTCACTGTCAGTTATCACTCGCTACTCGTTTCAGCCCGATTCACACGACACGACACGACACGACACGACTCGATACGACACGACTCGATACGACACGACACGGCACGATAAAATATTATATCAATATAATTAAATACGGTAATTCACACCAATCCGGCAAGTTCCGTAACGACACGACACGACAAGACATTCGAGCAAAGAATGTTATGTCGGTCTGTCGGTGCCTGTCGGAATCAATTTAGTTGAAATATACATATTTTTATGTATTCATAATATTATTATTTTATAACTCATATATTATTATTTATTAATAATTGAGTACCTATATAATAATTTGTTGAGAAATTTGCACACAAACTCGCCAAACGCTTGATTTATATATATATATATAAATTATATTTAATTAAACAATAATAATATTATAATTATTATAGACGTAGTACATATCTATATACACCCTTTATATTATATTGGACTATAAAATATGGTTACTATAAATATAAATATAAACATTTTAAAACACTACTATAAATTATTTTAATAGTTTGTAATTATTATAATCGTAAACACCTAACGTGTAGACAAATGCGCGTTGTACAGTACTACAACTGTCGTGGCCGTCTTTCCGATGTCGGTCATATGTGTATTGGACACATTTTTGTCGTGCTGTGTCGTGTCGTATCGAGTCGTGTCGTGTCGTGTCGTGTCGTGTGAGTGTGAATCGGGCTTTAGGCGTTACCTAGTAAGTGTGATAAGTGGTTACTATTCAGTATTTAAGATATAAAAGCAAAATTCTGCTGTTCGCACATTTTTTGTAAATAGCCGTTCTTTAGTCTCCATCATAGGCATGGTAGGGTGGTAAAATTTATACTATAGCAGTATAGCACATTACTTTCCATTTTCCGTACTAAATAAATCCTTTTTTCCCAGAACCTGGCCAAGACTTATTTTTAGGATTTTTATAGTCTCTAACATAACACACCTCCATAATTTTCCAGATTTTGTCGTCGAGGCAAAATTTTTTTATCGAAAAAAAGGTTTAAACAAAGGCATTATAACTCCCATCGTGTTTTTTACCAACAATTAAATTTTCGATTATTTTGTAAGGTAGGTTAGGTTACAACACACGAATAATTTTCTTCGCTTTAAGTTTAATAATGGGTCAGTTCAGGGCCAGATTTGACGGGGGGCTTTAGGGGCACTTGCCCCAGGCAACAGATGTTTAGGGGCATCCGAATGTCGAAATACTAAAAAAAAAATACAATTTTTAAAAATTAAATATTGATTTGTATTTAAATTCTTGGTCTGCAAAATTAAAAAATCAAGATGTCACGTGACAACAGAATAATGGCATTGGGCATTGGGGCATCCAGCAAACACAAAATATTTTAGTATATAATTATAAACGTGCGAGTGGTTATATAATTTATTTTTAACATCACGGTGGTATAAACTGCTTGTCGCCTGGAAAACCCTGGTTTGATATGACGTTACATTGACAATGGAATTCTACGTATCACCGTAATCGACCGTACCATAATATTATAATAAGCTTGAAGAACATTTTTTTAAAGTGCACCTATAACCTAATTTGTCTACATTTTAAATTTTAACAGTAAATATTAAATTATTAAATAATGTAATTTAGTTTTTGGGTGAACATTTTTGTGTTTTTATAACACTTTTAAATCAAAATAAATAATAGCAGTTTTGTTTTTGGTTTCGATTTTATTCTCAAATATTGGCTTTAGATTTTAATATATTTTCTCCTATAGACTGTTGGAATTTTAAAATATGAAAAGAGTCCAGAGAAGTGGTGCTGGTAACCGAAAATTTAAAAAGCAAAAAGAAGCAAAAATTGAAAATAACAAAACAAAGTGTATATCAAGTTTTTTTTAAGTCAGACCTATTACAAAACGAAAATAAAGCTTCTGAGACAATTATAAGTCCGATATCCATGAACGATACTAGTACTGAAATATCGACAAGCATTAATAGTACAAGTGGTGAAAAAATAGAACCTTTGAATGTTGACATTTTTACAACAGATTCTCAAATTTTTGAAAATATTTCTCTCGTGCTTAATGAAGAAAATTCAAACTATGTAGACTGTGCTTCACATCTTGTTAAATTAAATCAAATATCCTATACTCCTGAAATTCAAGATAGTTTTGAAACAGAGACAACTCAAAATTCACCAATTGAAATGATGACTGATATTGGATTATGGCCTGAAAATATGTCAACATATGTGGATTATTAGATTAACAAAAATAGATTGAGGACTTCAATGCATGATGATCTTTTAAATTGTTTATCCATTATGAGCAAGTGATGTACTGGATTGTTTATCATTTGATGAAATTGACGACTTTACAGGGGAAAAATCAAGAAAAGTACCTAATTTATAAAAATATATTAATATTTAACAATTTTGATTTAACTCATTTTGATTGTATTTGCTGTAAATAAAATAAAAATTTAAAAGTATTAAATTTAATTCAATTGTGATTATAATTTATTAATAATGTAACATTGAGAAGGTTAAATTTCAAAATTTTAATAAATAAAATTTTATGAGATTAATATACTTATTAACTCTTCAAGTTATGAAGGCTTAATACAATTATTATAATATTCAGATCTTTAAATTAATTTTTAAATTTGTGATACATGAACAATTGTATATCAAACTAGAAATAAACACGTTTTAGGTGAATAGATATAATGTGTAAGTTTGCACATTTTTAATTTTTTTCCTTAACTACTTAGATATTGGGTATTTTTAATTTTTTTACTGTTAGGGGCATCCAAAAAAGATTTGCCCTGGGCATCCGGAAGTCTAAATCCGGCCCTGCGGTCAGTTTACTTTAATATAAAAGGCAACAACACAAAATCGGTTCTGCCGAACGCAGATTTTCCACGTTGTATGCGTAAGATGCGTGCATACAAATTTGTAATTTGTAATCCTGAATGGAGTAAAGTAGCATGATAATATGTCTTAGGACTTGGACACATCAAACACTACCACATGTCATACCCAATAATATTGTATAGTGTATACAATATAGTACTATACGTCTATACATAGAAAATATTCGGAATCCTGTAGAACAGTATATTACGCAATGGAAGTCTAATCGCACACAAAAATGTATGTGAAATTGTGAACATGGTCGAACGCGACGCGTACCGTTCCGCAGAAGCAGCTGCGATGGCATGAAACAGGTTTTTCGGCTATTGGAGGTAAGGTGTACGACTACAGACAACTCGTACTTATAACAATCATTTACGGACTCGCCACGACAGTACGACACTGCGACTGCGTAACGCAAACAAAATAAAAAATAAATCTAACCTATACGCGACTCCTTAGAAACAGCCGGTATCTAATCAAAATTATTATTTTTTTTTTCCAAAAATTCATAAAAATATAAAATTGACGTGGGGCCCGATCTAAAATAATTGCACCCCTGGAATAAACCATAGAGCAAAGGTGGTCAGCCTGCGACACGCGTGCCTTTTGCGTCTTTACAGGATTATTGTATTGTATTGAAACATTTGAAACACACTATTCTCACGCCACGTATTACTACTCCGTTTCGTGCCGTGACTTGATGTACTGTTGTGTACATTAATACAATATTACAATGCGATGGACACCACGCACAAATTAGTAATTACTAAACATAGTGGAATTAGTCGAATATGTACGAATCAAGAGCATTAGTATCATGTTGCGCTTCGGCGAGGGAACGTATTTGGTTATGAATTATTCAGGTTCGTCCGACAGTGATTGGGAAGAAAAGTTGTAAGAAATGGTTGTGCGGCTACATTTTCAAATGAGCCCACAAGTAGCCGATAATTATGGGTTCATCATATTGACTTGGAAAGGAGCGAAAAAGGAGTTGCCATGCTTCTTTGCGAACAATTAGATCTTTATAATCAACCGCAAATGTATCGTACCAACTACCAAGGAAGTATGAGTGAGTACATGGGCGGATAGGTACTTTTTTTTTACCAGGATATATTTAAAAGGGCCACATATAACTAGGGCCTACAAATACATACAAGAAACCGCTCGCTACGCTCGAAGTACTATTTCCCACAAATTACAGAAATAGAAATAAATATAAAAATATATAAAATATACATATTAAATAGTTAAAATGATAAAAGTTTATTTAATGTACTACTCTTAGTAGCTAGTTTATTAATAACATTGTTTGAATCTATTTTATTCAATAAATCTTTTTTTACATTCATTAACATCAGACATTCCAATTTATCTTGCCCCAAGGTATTTCTCAAGTAGTTTTTAATGTATTTTAATTTGGAAAAACTTCTTTCACAACCTACTTGAGTTACAGATAATGTTAGCATCAATTTATAAGCAATAAATAAACTGGGATATGCATTTGTATATAAATTGTATTTCACCAAAACATCATAGCAGCAAACTACACAGTATTGTGCATTTATATTGGTATTATGACTGCATGATCCTGCAAATCTTCATCATCACTAAAAATATTCTAAAATTATTACTAGAATTATTAAAGCCATTACTGATTACCATTAATATTGTCATCAGAATTCTTTAATTCACTATATACACAACCAATACTTTTTTTTATTTCTTTCCATTTTGATATAAAATCAGTATAGGTACTCATTTCTGAAGTTTTTGTACTTAATTTCTGGACAATAATTGGAAATGTTGTCATACACACCAATAAGAGCGTTTTCTGGGATTGTTACATCAGGGTTAAAATTATTAGGATCAAGACATGCAAAATCTGCACATAACTGTCCATGTTTTTCGAATCTTGAAAAAATACCCTCAATAACAGAGTCCAGTACTTAATTGTACACATTTATTTCATATGAACGCAATGGATCTGTTATAGGGTCATCATCGGACTCATCGTGAAAGAGCTTAGTTTTTTTTTTTTTTTACGAGATGGGGGTAAACTATTTGCAATTTCTATTACATTGTTTTTCATTTTTCGAAACATTTTATTAGTATGTTTTACAAACTTATCAGCTGCATCTTTAGTATGAGAAAACTCGTGAGCATATTCTCTTAAGTCCTGCAAAGTTATTTTAACCATTTGATATGCAGTCATTATGTTGATCCCTTTGCCTTGTAGATATTTAGATAAGGGTGTAGTTTTTTCAAATATTCTAAGGAACATTTGCGCTGTTAAAATTGTTTCGTATATAAACCTTCCTTTAAAACGAGCTTCTGGTTTGATACTTGAACTTTTTTCAATTTCAGCTAACGTTAATACAAGGTCAACAAAAATTCCAGGCTCAGGATTACCAAAGATTTTTGTTAGAGAAGCTATCCATAGTTGTCCATATATCCATACGGGTGTGTGATTCTCGTATGAAGACAGCACACCCATTTAAAATTCCAAATAAATTTATAGATTGTAATACTTTAAGAGTAATATCACCTATTACTAAATTAAATACATGTGCATAGCACCAAACATGTATTTGTTTTACTGCTACTTCACTTAGTTTAACAGAAAAACCATTGTACTGACCCTGCATATTTGCAGCTCCATCAGTCGCATTGCATACACAATTACTTGGTTCTATGTTCATACTATGAAAAACTTTTAAAACTAACTCAACAAAATCTATCCCTTTACTTGACGTGCATTTTATCATACCAACTAATCGCTCTTTCACAGAAGTACCATTTACATATCTTATAATAACTGAGCATTGATCAATTACCGATACATCTTGGGTAGTATCAAGTTGTACAGAAAACATTCCAGCTTCAATGATCTCTTCAGAAATTGATGACTTTATAATTTCACCTAATATCTCAATAATGTAATTGACTGTGGTTTTTGATAAGAAACTTATGTACCCACCTCCTTGTTTGGAGCCAGAATTATGACTTACTTGATAGACTTACCAGATCATACTTGCCCATTAGTAAAATAATTTCCAAAAAATTACCATGATCCAAGGATTGATTATCAAGAGTATAAATAGCTTCATTAGTTTTACCTCGATAACTTAGTCCACGTTTACCAATTAATTTAATTATATCAACTATACGAAATAACACTTGTCTTCTGTTTTCTATTTCTTTCTTCCTTAATGAATTATGACCATAAGTTAAAAGTGAATCAACTGAGGAAAAATGTTTTTTCATTATATGAGCATCTACATTCATTCTATGCATTTTTGAAGTTTCGTGTTCATTAATTCGGGTATATACATACTTCCAGTCATTAAATCCCTTTGAGAATGGTCCAGACTCATCACTATAGCAGAGACAAATACAACAAAATAGAGATTTATCATTGGTTCTATATGACACCAATTTACGATGTCCTACGTAGTATAAAAATACGTCTAAATATTATATAATAATCTTACCACTCATACCGGTATTATGAAATGATAATTTTTATTTCTACATTTTCGGGGATGGGGCCTCTTAGTTTGATATTAATGAGGGCCTACCGGGAAAATCCCGATTTCCCGGTGGGCCTATCCGCCCATGAGTACGTACATTTTCTATTAATTTTTCTTCGCTGTATTTGGAGGACATTGTCAAACATTGAAAGTGCGAGGTAAAATGACATAATTTCTCATCACACGTCACACGTTTCTCAAAATTGTTTGAAACGCGTGGCGTTCAATTGAGTGGGACTATGTTCTTACACACACACACATATATATATATATATATATATATATACACTATGTTCTTGTAAACTAGAAAAATTATTTAAAATCAGGAAGTTAATAAAAATTGAAAGTTGAACCATCAACATTTTCAGAAAAATTTATAAAAGTTATAAAATAAAAGCTTACCTCTTAAATTCTTTAAAAATGCATATACCAAACAATTGATAAGAAAATTATCTTGGTCCGATGACTAGTCCTTACTCCTTACCAGCTGTCCGTTTAGTGAGGCAGATTCAGTTTAAGTTTCACATTTTCACCCACGAGCGCTGTGGGTTATTATTTTAGGTTCTTAATTATAAAAATAAAACTTATTTGAGGTTATGAACTTAATATTTTATAACTGAATAAATCAATATAACTTTAAATTACTTTGTAAACTTTTCCTTTCAAAAAATATTACCATTGAACGTGTTCTACTAGGCTAGTTAATATATTTATTAGTAATTTTCTAAAATATTTTTAAAAATAATATTACTAGGATTGGGCTAAATATTTTGTGGATGTCATATCAAAACAGTAGGACGAAATAAAACCATTGGTTTTATAAAAAAATTATAATTTTTTTTCTCGGTTTTTTAACATCAGATAAAATTGACAAATATGACCTGTAACTATTTGCACCAACCAAAATGTATGATAAATGTAAGATCGATACTGCTGTAGAGACGTAGAGTTAATGTTTCTCAGTCCTAACTCAATTATTTCTACACCATATAAAGAGAAGATACTATATAAGATAATATTATTCAACACACCAAATCTAAAATAGTTTTAACATTATAAACTATTTTCAATTTATTCAAATTTAATTTGAAATAGTTTTTACTACAAAAAAAAAATCTGAAAAAAAATAAAAAATAAAACTAAAAATCTTTTATTAAAAAAAAATCTGAAACTAGGCTGTATGGCAATCAGTACAAACTGTTCAAATTGTATAAAACAAGTAACATCTAAACCCGAAGAACGAAATTCAAATGAATGAAATAAAATACAATATATAATACTAGGTTAATAATTATTAATACAAGCAATTTATAAATAACTTTATTATAAACAGATAACCTAACTAACCTAACAGTCAGACGGAGTATACAGTGTACTCGCATGCCGCTTTGTCTTATTTAAGTGTTCACTAGAATTTTAATTTAAAATTATTTGTTTTTCGACTAATATGTATACGTATTAGTATAATATTATGATTAAAGATAGTACAGTCAACAGGGGTATACCAAAAATTACATTATCTGTACCTAATTTTCTCTTTTCAATTATTCAACTAAAATAATTTTTAGAAAATCCCGGTACAAAGTGGGACCATCGGAAATGACATTCATAGTCTATGAATATTTTAAGACGTAGTTTTATCATAAAATCATTTTTAAAAGAATTAGAGCTGTTTTGCGTGAACATTTTTTTAATACTAATAATTGGCGGTACAGCGTGCTCTTATAGTAAAATAATTACGTTTTTGTATTTTATTCAATAATTGCAAGAATACCTGTTAAAATAAATACGATTCACCAAGTGCTGTCAAAAAGAACTGATTATTGATTATTGATGTCAATGAAACACGCGGCGACGACATAAGCCGAGTGCCTGTGAACATGAATTCTAGGTTTCTAGAATTTTTGGGCCATGCGCGTGTTAACCAAATGCCAATGGTAGAAATATGAATTATGATCTTAGTAGTCCAGACTCTAGAGGTGGGGAAAAAACATAGATGTTTCTGTTAAATACATCGACGTTTTACCATCGATGTTTAGTCTTCGATGTATCGAGAAAACATCGAGGTTTTAATTCGATGTCTTATCGATGTTTGTATTTTTAGATTTTGATTGAAACAAAAAATTTATTGGTTTTGTCATGCTGCATGTTGTTTTATATTTTTTTTGTGTCTTTGTGTACACAATTTCGACTGCAAGTTCTCCGGTGTATAATTTTTCTGATGGGGAAATTCATCTAGTTGGTACTTTTGAGGGGTATTTTAAGAATTTGTTACAAAAGAACAAGAATGTTATAAGCATTTTATAGACATTTATTAATTTTCGGAACATTATTTCGCCATCATAACCGGTATGCGATAATCTAGAATTTTAACATTTAAACATTTAAATAATTTATTATTTTTACAATATTTAGATGATACACTATGGTAATGTATAAATTATTATTATTGTAATTATTATTTTTATTATTTTAATTATTATTAAATATTTATTTATTGTTCAATTCATTTTTATTAATTAAAATAAAATTTATTATACCTATGCCTCTAAATTATGAATTAAATTGTGTTATTATTTAGTAACTACTATTTATTTTTCAAAAATATAAACTATAAAGGCTGAAAAATTATGTTAAAATATCGAAAAAACATCGAATTTTTCCTTGAAAATCCGATATATCTACACTATCGATGTTTGAAATATCGATGTATCAAAATATATCGAAACATCGATGTTCAATTTGTCCATCTCTACTACTTAGTACTACTTAGTACTACTAGCGCTTTTAGTTCACAGTTCCAAAGTTTTGGTTCTCAAATTCCGTTGACGTTTCCCAACCTGAGTATAACAGTATATTTTAGGTTTGTTCCAACACGGAATTTGTAACTAGTTGCCGACAGATCCGTGATTGATTTACTGCGCATGCGTTATCGTGGATTAATCACGGATTCTAAGCTCAGTTGGAACGCTTTTCGGACTACCAATGATTCTAAAATATAGATAAGAGAAGTTTGTTGTGTTTTTGTAATTTGTTTTTATACTTTTGTGACTTTTTGTTAAAAAAAATCAAAATGAGCGATATTGATAAGAAATATTACTGAAATATTGATAACATGATCAAAAAATATAACAGTTCCTCTGACTATTATAGTCCCCATTGGAATCAGCGGACCGTTTCGACTATCAACTAGGGGTGGGAATTTATCGATAGTTTACACCATCGATATTTTTCGATAGTACAGGTTCGTACCATCGATTATTATCGATAGTTATCGATAGTTTTTTTTATCCCTTAAATTGCTAGTGTTGCCTTAGTCTTTTTACTTGTTTCTCGTAAAATGTAACCAAACGTTTGAAATTTGTCGACGAGACATATTAAAATAAATATTTGACACGTTTACACCAAACACATTACAAAGTACATAAACTGTCATAATAAATGACTGTCGTCGAGACTTGAGACTAATCACTGACATAGTGACATACTAAACGGATTTTTCCTTGATTTGTTATAAAAACAAAATACAAATATAACCATTTTAGGTATTTCTGGGAAAACTAATGAGTTAAACCCAGAGATTACATAATAGATTATTAATAGAATAATATATAGGTCTTACATAATGTGTTAAGACTCAGATAAGGACTATCGTTTACTATCGATAGCCAAAAATTAAATATCGATATTAGACGATAGTAAAAACTATCGATAGTATCGACAATGCTATCGATAGTTTCTCACCACTACTTCAACAACCAATCCTACAACTAGTATAACACGTTGGAACAACCTTCTGATAGTTTGAGTTTGCGTTTTGAGTGTGTTGGAATGGAAAAATTCTTCCCGCCAGTTCTATGATTGTTTGATCGCGTGTTGGAACAAACCTATTAAAAGGGACATCAGTGGTCCTCGGACTACTAGCGCTATTAACGCGCATTCAAGCCACTGGGTCGAGGATACAGTACGTAGAGTGTAAATATATGGCAATTAGTGATAACTGATAACCAACCTGAGTAAATAAAACCATTCGTCCGTGCTCTAAGCTAACAACTGGTTAATAATCAAGGTTTATAGATAATAATTATTATCTATAAACCATGGTTAATAATACTTAAGGAAATTAAATATATTTTGTAAACAAAATTTGTTTTTCATAAAAAATAAATATTTTGGAGATGATTATCTTTCTCTGGTATTTTCAACACGTTTCTAATCTGAAAAGCAATATCAACTGCATATATAATATACTAATAATGTCAGCAAACAAAATATAACCAATCAAAAACTATTATCGGTTTGTGTGGGTAAAACCATTGATAATAGAGTAATATTTATTTTATAATCAATGGTAAAACATACGCTCGTGCAACACGTAGATATTCCATGGATAAACTATAAATGTATAACTATTGATTTTATAATAGATTCTATGGTATAACTAAAATATTAATAATATGCGATTAAAAATATAAAATATAGAAAAATGAAGTACATGGAAAAATTTGAAAAATAAAACCTTGCATTTGATTGGTATTTTTTTTTCATATAATAGCTTTGCTATAATGTCTTGGATGAAAACAAATAATAATAATAATAATAAAAAAAAATTATTCTATCTCGGATCTATTGACTATAATTCAAACTCGTGATCCATTTATCCATTTTTAGGAATGTTTAAAAATAACGCGCAAATGTATAAACCATTTGCTCATTAATTTTTGAGACGCCATCGGGGGTTGCGACCCCCAAGTTGAAAATCACTGCTCTAGTCTAATTGGATTTCAGCCTAAAAACGTGTTAACGTATCTTATACTGCTCGTGTCGGATAACAATGACGAAACCGGAACAAGAGGACGTCGTACTACTCGCGCAGCAGATACTGGCAGGCGCGTTCCGTTCGAGAAACTTTCTACGTTGATCCGTTTTCACCACGTTCTCGTGTACACAGATCGAGCGAGAATTGTCGAAGTAACGCGCGCGACCTGATCGCACGTAAATTATTGACCCAGTTGCGTGAGGGGATAACGATTTACTATATCGTTACAGGGACCGCCCAACGGACGGTAGATTACTGTAGCGACGACCATTGGCGATACGGTCTGGCTTCTGAAGGGCAGGGACCATCCAGGACGCGCGGAGGCGCACGTGATAAGCAGTAAGCACTGAGAACAGTGCTTTACCAAAGAGGCCGAACGCCAGGTCGACACGTACGCGACAGGCGAGTCGGTACCGTCTTGCCGAGCACCGCCTAGGTTTGCATTCTTCGGATTGGTCGGAACGCCGGCGAAGCGGCAACGTTGTCACCCGCTCATGTTTGCCAACATATCCTCCGACGGACGCGTACTGGCACGGCACGCCATTGTGTTCGTCTACACGATCTGAGACGTCTGATCGAACGGCGGCGCGCTTGCACGGCAACGTCGCGCGTGACACCGACATACATCGCTGATAAACGCTCGCATTGGTTCGCCGTCCGCCGCCCGGTAACGAACGTGTATTGCACTCGTCGGTCGCACGTTGGCATGTTTTGTATTTTTTTTTTTTATATTTCAATACTTTGTTCCCGTTCGAAACCCGTGCGGCCGTGCACTCCGAAACCGAAGTTCACCGGCGGACCCGAAGTGTCCGCTGTCCGGTGAACGATCGACGACGCGAGCGTATTTATATACACATATATATATATATCGCTGATACCTGAGGTACTCAACTTGTCCAGGTGCCGCACGCCGTTGTAACGGGCCGCAACGGCGGTACATCGTCCAATCGTATTGCCGTTCCGGAAGACGGCGTCCGCAAAGGAGTCGACCGACGCGCCGGTGCTCGCGAGATCACCGGTCGTTGTCGGACAGCGATTATCCAGACTCGTCTTGCCCGATGCAACAGTTGCTGCCGCTTCTACTGGGTCCACCATACACACTGACAACACTGCCACCTCAACCAGAATTACCGTCACCACAGCCACGGCCACCGTCGCCACCACATCTACCAAAATTGTCGCCATAGACAGAAATCCCGGCAGTACAGCTACGGTCATCACCTCTACTGCTGCCGGGGGTATACACACAGTAGCTACTACCGCTACAGCCACTACGGCAATCGTAGCTACCGCCGTCTCTCTGGGTGCTACTGTGGTCACAATGTCTCCGAACACTACTCGTTCTACAGTATCTCCAAAATCGGTTTACTCTGCTGCCAATTCTTCCAATGTAAAGGTCAATGAGATTGCGAAGGTTTCTGCGGCTGATGACAATAATGTGCAGAAACAGCAGGCGCCTGAAGCTATTGCTGATGCCTCCACAGCCAATGGTAAGTTGTTACTCTTCTCGGAATTCCATACACTATATGATAAACATGTCGTGTAAGTATGCATAGCTGTTGTGGTTTTAGTAATAAGCTTCTTTGTCCCATTTAATTTACACTGAACACTACTCATCAGGCATCTTAAACCAGCTGACAGTCAAATTTTATCTATTGTGCATCAATATATTAACGATAGACTCATTATTGTCAAACTACATGTACAATTATTGCATACTTGTGATCCTGAATTGCTTGTTAAACGGCTTGTTATCATTGCATTTACTTATTAAAATCCTACTTTTACTAAACAGTTATTTTATTTTATTAGTTAACTAGTCCTGATGACTATAACGCCTGCACAATTATCGAAATTAAATAATTTTATATCATCTAAGTAGCTACTTGTTTAGACTATCGTATCAAATTTTCCTTGTGTATATGTTTGAAAATTCTGGTAAATAAAAGGTAGATACCATTTTTTTTTAAATCTTTTTTTACTTATATAATATTAATATTAGGTTTATATCTAAAACACAACTGCTCTACTATCCTATCTATCAAACAATTTTTTATCAGTTGAATTTGTTAGGCATTATGTTTTTACTGATAATGGTAGGTATTTTATTGGTAAACCTTAAAATAGTAGACTTTCAATTTTTTAATTGATATCAAAAAAGGTACGAATATTTATTTCTGATCCATTTCATACCTAATATTTAGGTTAGTATGTGTAATCACTTGTCAAATGCCAATTAGAAATTAATGCAAAATTACATATGTCTACATATCTTAAATTATTAACCTTGCACTATCAGTTATGTTTGTAGCTTTAGAAAAATAAAAAATCATAGTAAACTATATTCTACTTTAATACTAATTAGAACTTTTTAGATTTTTATTTTAAGTGGTTGACAACAAAATAAATAAATTGGTTTGCCTTCAATTAAACTGAAATGGGACTGCTGTTTAATCATGGATTTTTGTTAGTAGATAGCATATTAATTATACCTGAACCTACAAAGGTAATAACAATAATCTTGAATGAAAAACATCACCAAAGAATTTTTAAAATTGTTATTAAAATTGTGTTACTTTGGTTTATTAATTCAGTTATTTTAACTCATTAAAACAAGTATCAACTCTTTGAATGAAAGTATACAGAGTAATGTTAAGTGCTTAAATTGACCATCCTGTAAAGTTCAAATACAAATACAAATAAAGTATTTTCATGTTTCCTCATTTTCATATGAAGAAAAAGTAATAGACACAGCAATAATATAATAATATCTTTAATTGTATAGCTTTTTGTCATGTATTATGTTTCAATAAAAAATTTCTGGTTTAAAAATGAAAATATTGTAGAAACTTGTTTCTGGTTTTTAATTTCTAATTAAAATGTTGTAATTAATAATAATGTTCTGCTATTTTAATATAAGATGATATTAGAAAATGTAACCACCAAGGGTAATTTTCTTATTTGTCCTACAATATGGTATTAATATCATTATGCATTATAGCAGAGGTGGGCAACTGGCAGCCTTTTTTATCTGGCCCGCGCTACATTTTCAAATTACATCATAACATTTTAAAGTTAATTGTCTATACCAGGGGTTTTCAACCTGTGTGTTGCGGCTCTCAGAGGCGTTGCCGGTTATTATCAAGGGAGCCGCGTTCGCAATAGAAACTAAAAATAAAATTTCCGCGCACCAATACATATTACATGTTACCGAAAAAGAAATGAGAATCGCACTATCAAAGTTTACCCCACAATTTGATGATATAATGCAACAAAAACAAGCTCAGCCGTCCCATTAAAAATTAAAATTATTATTAATGTATTAATCTTTTAATTGTATGTAAAAAATAAATCTCAAAAAAATGTTTCCTATTATTAATACCTAATTACATCTTTATCATTAAATAAAGTTAGATTCAAATTATTATAAATAATGTAAATTTGTTTATTTTAAATGTTCGTATGGGAGCCGTATATTTTATTTCAAAATCAAAAGGAGCCGCGGACCCAAAAAGGTTGACAACCACTGGTCTATACTCTTTAGTCAATATTCACACTATAAACAAAATAAATGCAGATTTTTAAGGCCCTTTTTTTTTTGCTCTCTATGGCCTGCTAGATTTTAATTTTCTAAAAATTGGCCCTCAAGTAACTTTCAGTTGCCCACCTCTGCACTATAGTATAAAATATTCCTTTATGGTATTGAGAAAAAAATTATTTACAAATATCTTTTAATAAGACTTGACTTTGTTAACAGACTAATGGATAATCATATTATTATAACATAAAACATGATACTCGGTTATAAAAATAGGTCAATTTAAGCAATTTTTTTTACCAATTAAATATTTTTTTTTTTACAAATTTCAAATCTATAAAAGTACTATTGATAATATATTATATGGCTGTTTAGTAAAATTGTCCAGCTCAACAAATTAATTAGTAGGTAATTTTATTAACTATGATGTTTAATTAGTAAAATATTTTTTCGTAATGGCCCAATCAAAAGATTTCTCAAATGTTTAATATGTTCTGAAGATCTAAAAATGAACTTAATAAAATTATGATCTTATATCATGTGTTTTTGTTATTTTTGATTATTATCAACATTGTGTTTATTGCTTTACATTTTTAACATAACATATCTTTAACTTATAATTCATTTTTAGCACTCAAAAATTAGATCATTCAAATGTATTATTTACCTTGTTTTAAAGGCAATAATAATTACTATAATAATGTTATTATCTACTATCTCAAATATCTAATAAAAATAATTACCATACTGATAATAATTAAATTTAATCAAAAAAGTATTATTTATATTTTAATATTTATTTTTACTTAACTGTGTATAGTATATTATGTGATAGAGATAGGTTATCACGTAGATTCAAATATTGTATATTTTTTGATCATAGTTGTAAGTGATACCTAACCTAACTTATTCATAATTAGATTTATGAGCATTTTTATTTATTTATATATTTTTATTTGGTTGAACTTAGTATATTTACTAGCTTAACTAGATATACTTATCTATTTTAATTTATTTTACAAAAAATTTCTCTAATATATTTTTATTATGAATTTTTCAGATAAACCTCCAAAAATGCTCAATGAATCTACTTGTATATCCATTCCTCCCATTAATGAGTTCACAATTGGTTTAAAGCGAACTTCATCAAATGAAAATGTAGTTGGTGATAAGATTAAAAAATGTAGATTAAATAAAAGTGATGAAGAAATTGAAATTCCCAGCTTAATTAATAGTAATAACCTAAAAGACAAAGATCATATAGAAGTTTTAAATGGAAGACTTAAAAGCATTAATACAATTAAAGAATTATGTGTTTTAAAAAAAGTTTATGATCCTTCTGTTTCCAATGAAATATCTAAGGAGAACAGTGTTACAGATGTCCCAGATAATCAGAATCCTGGTGCTACTATTAATATAAGTACTGTCAATCATAATGTGTGTTCTCCCAGTGAAACATCTAAAGAAGTTAGAAATGCAAATAAATCAAGTAATTTAATTAATGAAATGCATATAGCACAAATTCAATTGTTTGGTGACCAAGGCATATTGGATAGTGATGAAGAGATTGAGATTATCTCTCAACTAAATAGTTCATCATGTTCCGACAGGCTAGTTATCGTAGAGACTTCAGATACTGAAGATGATGCTGATAAAGATTTTGAGTCAACAGATAATTCTAAAAAAAGAAGTTATACAAAAAAATCAAATGCTGATAAATTTGGATGGTGCACTAATATATCTGCTAATACCCTCCTAAAATTAAGTAGAATGCCAGCCATTCAAGACATTTTGTCTAAACAATTTCAGTCATCTTTAAGGACTAAAAATCAGAACGGATCTCACTCGACAATGGAAGAAGATGACTATTCTGATACTGATTTTGAAGCTATTGATATAGAAAGCAATTCTAATGCAGCAGCTGATGAAAATGATGTAGAATTTGATGAAGGTGTAGTTAATAAAATCTTAGACGGAATTTCCAAAATGACTGATAACGAATTTCCTGAAATATTAAAATATTTTAATAAAAAAGAATTGAATTTTGATGTAAGACAATTGTTATTATACTATATTATTTGGTAGCTGACAACAGATACATTTGATCTTGCCACATTTATGTACAATGGTTTTCAGTGTATTTCTCATGTTTACTGTAGAGCAGGGGTCACCAATTAATATTTTTGGAGGGCCAAATCAGGAATTTTGAAAATTTTCGGGGGCCATCAAAATAGCCAAACAAATATTTTTAACATATTATGTAATGAAGAAAAAGTATAATACAAATAAAAAATAATAAATTGAAAAAAATAAAATAAAGTAAAATACAAATTAAAAGCAATATTATAATATAAATAGAAAGTCAGGGTAAAATTAGTGGGAAAAATGGCAAGTAAGTTTGCTATCGAAGTTTATTCATATTTTATTATCGGTTTTTACTTATTTTCTTTTCTGCAGGCTGGACGTGGCCTGCGGGCCGCCATTTGGTGACCATTGCTCTAGAGTATTCACTTATTTGATTTTTAATGTTGGTCCTTAATCATGACCATATACAATATATACTGTTTTATTAGTATTTTATTTTACATTCTTTGCTATATTAATACAATAATGAAACATTTATATATTGCATATTAGCTTATGGTAATCTCTATTACTAAACATAAAATAGAAGTACAGTGGTCAGTTTCCATTTTTAGTCATGCATATTATTGTCTTAACTACACATTTATTTAATAAATTAAAATTCATTTTACCTATTGTTTTAGCAATTTGAAAGTATATGTACTAAAAAGATGCTTGAAGTTCTAACAGAAAAAATAGGTGAGAGTAATAATCGTAAAGAACTTCAACAGATTATGGAAAGAGAGAAATTTTGGCGGACAAAATATAACTCACTAAATAAACAATGTAAAGAACTCAAAGCTGTTATCACCATGCATAATAATGATTTGAAAACAAATCCGGATGCCAGGCCACATATAGTTACAAGAACTGTGGGTTTACAAGCAGTATTATTACCAAAAAAGGTAAATTAATAATTTTGTAACTAAATGGAGTTATATAAATTGTATGTAGAAATAAATTATAATTCTAGGATAGTAGTGTGCAGTCGTCAAAAGTAAATAATGCTACAACTTCTATTCAACAACATAAACAGCCTGTAGCTATAGATATTACTGGTGATGATGATGATGATGATGATGATGTTATTGCATTAGATACAATAACAGATCCTAAACCATCATGTTCGAAGACTGTCGAATGTTCAACTAATACTACTCCCATAAAGGTAATTATTTAAACGTAAATGTAGTATTTATTATTATTATTATTTATTATTCTGTAGTATTTCATATTGAAATAGATTTTGTTTTCCCATTACATGTTTTTGAATTTGATTGGTAGAAATTTAATGTTTCTTCATATCGCCTATAATCTTTATCCTTTAAGATTAACTATTAATCACAGAATGTATCTTTTCAAATTTTAGTGGAGTGGCACATTACAACAAAAACAATAATAATCATATACATACTTTTGTGTTTTATTGATTTTCATAAATTTCTAAATTTTATTAATTTTTGTAGACTTGAAAAAATTTAATATTTAGATAAACATAATTTAATTTACATAAAATTATAGTACTGTTATTCAAAGATTTAGTTTGGTATTTTTTATAAACATTAAAAGTGTTTTGGGCTTAATTGATTTTTTTTACTTAAGACTATAATATAGAGTTCAGTCATATAATATTACTAATAATATCTAGCAACTAATAAACCTACTGATTTTTTTTAGCAATGAGCACTAGTGTTGTCCCCTTTTGACTGGTAGAACCCAGTAAGTCATTGGTTTGTAAATAAGGACCGAAAGTTGTAGCTCACTTTTGCCAATGTCTAAAATCTAGGTATTATGGGGGGTGTTTGGTATTGTTATCATGTGACACTGTTCTATATAACAATTGTCAGTGATTTTTTGTTTTAATTTATATCATACATTTTAAGTATTTTGAAATGAAATTTTGATCACATACTTTTTAATTTTAGGTTATTTAAATATATTTTAGTAAGTTTGTATGGATGTGAATAACTTTTTTTTATTTAGTTATTTTTTATTTATATAATATATTATGCAGGGTAGAACACCAGGATTTACACGGAGTGATATCTATAGTGTTAATAGAGATAAATAGAGATAATCAAATTTTTATTTTAAAATTATTGTGAAATTCAAAGATAGCCATTTTATAGGGCTTTTCTGAAAATGTTGATGGTTTAACTTTCAGCTTTTATTGGATCCTGATTTTTAATAAATTTTTTTAGTTAAAAAAACAATGTAAATTATTATCACCTCGTCATTTTCCAATAAGTTTTGCTGATAATGTTATTATTATTTAAAAATGATTAAAAATCTAAAAGTTAGTGTAAATTGAAAGTTGAACCATTATAATGTTTAAATTTACAGAAAAATAACCTTTTTACCACCGAGTACCACTAGACAGTTTTATGATACCATCTTAATTCTAAAACTAAATTGGGTGGTCATATTTTTTTGAAATTTATATTTTATTATTTGATATTCTTAAAATTAAAAAATCTTAATTTTTAGGTAATTCTTAATATTAAAATTACAATTTTCAATTAAATGTGAAATTGTTTGTTGTTTATTTTGTACAATAACATCAATATTTTTGAATGAAATTTATTTTCACTTGTTAGTCATTTTGAATATCTATCCTACTTCTTATTTTTCAAATACAGCAAATCAGAAAATCCACTCTGACATAAATAAGTAGTGAAAAAAGGAGTTAAACATTGTAATGCTTGCCTGAAAAGAGTTATGGTATTCAATTTTTGTTTCTATGTTTTGTCAGCAATACACTAAAATAACTCATTGACATTTTATTCATATGATGCTGTTTTTATTGAATACTCATAATCGCCAACGGAGTGGTCATAGCCATATTATATATTATAAAATATTAATAATCTAGCTACAAGAATGCACTTTATCGATAATGTTATAGTATACTTATATGATCATTAATTAAATTCTAAATTGCCACTATTGTGTACTCTATGTCATCGATATTTATAAAATCATCTAATATCAAATAAACAAGATAATAAAAATAATAAAAAATATCAAACAATTTCTTCATGTACCACTTACGTGATTTCTGTTTACCACAGGTTGGGAACCGCTGCCCTATAAAATTGCTATCTTCAAAATTAATAAAAGTTATAAAATTAAAAGTTACCTTCTTTAATACACTTATAATATACACAATTTTTAGACTTTTGAGAATCTAAGTAGGAAATGTTCGGTATAGTTTTTAAATTCCCATCAAAATGTTAAGAAAATCAATACCTTTTTTGAGAGTAATAAAATAATAGTAGTAGTATTGCATTTGATTATAATTATATTGTGTGAAATCAAATTGCATCTATAACATAGAAAAAACACCAATTTAATTCAAAACAATTTCATGTTCATAAATTGTATATTAAAAATGTAGTACTCATTTTTCATAAATTAGGTTGTTATAATTAGAGTTTATATGTAGTAATATTGGCAGTAGACTTGGGTAAAATACTTTTTAAAAATATTTTGGATATATATTCCGAATAATTAAGAAAATGTATTCAGAATATGTATTATAATGCTTAATGATAATAATATTCCCAAGTATTCGGAATACTTCACAAAACTTATTCCATATATTTTTTGAATACTTTTTTTTAGTAGATTTCAATAACAAAAATAACTGTTTTAATTCAGTGTTTATAAATGAACATTATAATAATTTTGATAATGAACACCTATCGGGATATCCATTATTTATAAATTATATTCAAATTAATATAATTAATAAATAATAGGTAATAATCAGTAATATACTATATGACTATATGAGTACATGAGTATACCTATATAAGATCTCATATCACCAACTACTGTACCTATAAATATATTATAAATTATAATACAATAATATCAATCAATATAAGAATTGTAAACCGTTTATTTCATTAACATATTTTATAAATTTAAAAAAATAAAAATAAATTAATCACATAAATTATATCAAAATATCATATATTAATATACCTACATACAATAATGGCTTAATTTATGTATAGTTTGTTGATAAAATATATTTATATATAATAGGCATACAGGCACCCATTCGTTCATTACTTATTATAGAAAAATCTCGAATTCATAATAATATCTTATCGTTTTTGCTGGCTCGTTGCTACAAAATTGGAAAATAACATTATTGTTTTACCAAAAATAGTAGAAAACAAAATAATATATTACTATAAAATATCTTGTATAGAAATATACATATTATATACAAGTACAAGAGCAATTTCTATAATTGAAAAATAATAAATTATTTTTAAAATGTGATTGGACGTCAAAATACCTTATTGAATACTTAAAAAAAAAGTATTTAAAATGTATTCGGAATACTACCCAAGTCTGATTGGTAGGTTATTAATAATTCATAATAATTATCAATAATTAAAAGTTAATATTTGTTAATTTACTATCTTTTATTACATATTTTCTCATCCTAAGTGACTTTAAATTAAATGGAACTATTTCTATGTACTATTATTCATATTTTGATTTACTTGTTCATATTTTTTACTTTAGAAAAAACCAAGTATTTCTAATATATTACCAATAAATACACCTGTTAAATCTGTTCCGCCTGCTGTGCCTATTGTTAATAATGACAACACTTGTACCATTGATCTTACTGATGATGATGTTATTGAAGTATCAAATGGAGTAAGTTTGGATAAGCCACCTATCAAAATTGTACGACACTCTACTATAGGTGCAGGTGTACCACCAGGGACTGTACCAGCACAACTGGTAATTATTTAATATAATATGTATATTATTTATTTATTAATAAAATATTATTTTGTCGGAGTAGACAGGAAAGCCACAAATGTTGCAAAAAAATATAACATACATAGAAATACCCAACTTATCAAATTGTAATTCAAGTTATATAGTAAGACCAGCATCAACTACAGTAAGTAAATTGAAGTAATTGTTTTTCAACTAATTATATTTAATCTTGATCATAGGGAAATACTCAAATAGAAAATGCTACAAGTCTAAGTCCTATAAATAGAGATCCTAGTAAAGGACCTATTTTATACAAGGGTGAAAAATATATACCTGTACAACGTGAGTACTCTAATTTCATATTATGTTCCAGGAATTGCCAAACTATGGTTCGCGTTTTATATTATGTTTTTGATATAATATTTAAATACACAATTATTTTTTTAATTATTAATTAATATCTAATTTAACCTATCATGTATGTTGCATATTTATATTTTTTTGTAAGTTTTTGAAGTCTGGATTATGTTGTTAGAGGAGTCCTAAACTATTTTGTTAACTGATAATCTATTCAATTTGAGCAATGTTTAGATTTTATTACTTTCATTTTAGAGTTTAAAGACTCACAAGAAAAATTAATAATTGTTATTGAGCGCAATGTGTAATTTTTGGATATTTTATAGGCAGGCACATTATTCCAAAATTCCAGCTAAGAATGAAAACTGTATTTGAACTGCTTGAGATTTTTATCTTCCATTGTTTTAAAGTTGCTGATTGGGTATCCATTTTAAATAACATTAACTACAAAGGGATTTTCTTAAAATCCAAACAATGGTTTAAGTCTTTTAATTGACTTTAAAAATCAACACTTGGTTCTTACATTTTTTTCAATGCATTATGTGGATTGTGACACTGTTATATTTGGCCACTCCTGCTTTATTCTTTATAAGAGTAAATTCAAAACTGGTCAACACAACACACATTTTCATGTGTTGTATGTTAACCAAAGTCTACCACATTTTTGACCAACGACAGCACTCATTGAGCACTTGCTCAGGAGTAAGTGCACCAGTAATGTATACACCAGGGGTGGCCAACCTTTTTCCATATTGTGCATAATAAACAAAAAAATGTTATGATGTGCCATGAAAAATTAACACTTATGATGTTTGTATGGTATATACTGATTTGTATGTGCTATGAAATAAAAATAACTATAAAATTATAATTGTCTAATGACTTATATAATATTTTATAATATTAAATAAAATTATAAATTATATTTTGACAATTATTGTGCTATATATAATAAATATATATGACTTTTATGAGATACAGTTAGTAATATTGAAAAATATTATTTTAAAGTGAATTTTTAAAATGGAGTTTTAAAATCATATTATGTTATTTTATCTGACGTTAGTGTGTCATTGAATAACATAAAATTTGCTACTTAAGACATGTGTGCCGCAGGTTGGCTGCCCCTGGTGTAGACTTTACCTACAATACTGCTGTTCGCGGTGGACTGTCTCTTATATATACAATGGAGTATAGTATATATCAGTGGTTCTCAACGGGGGTGATATCGCCCCCCAGTGGGCGGTGAAGGGTTACCGAGGGGCGATGAACTAGTTTTGGGTGGTAGGGGGGTGGTGATCTAGGTTTGGGTGGTAGGGGGGGAGAGGGTGTTCACGCAAAAACGTTGTACATGGTGCGACCTAAAAATAATACATACTTGATAATCCATATAGTAGCTATCTATCTCTATAAAAAATAATAGGTACTATCATTGATTATAAATACTAGTATTATGGTATTACTAGTATTTATAATCAATGGTCCTATGTTGAGCAATGCACAATAACTTATCTTTAATTTTTTTCCAATTTATTAACTTTATTGTTTTTGCGATTGTGCGTGCACATTATATTTTATTATAAGTACTGTATTATCTTAAATTTTAGAATTCTCACATGGGGGGGGGGGGCGTTAAAAAATTGATTGCTGCTCAAGGGGGTGGTAACTTAAGAAAGGTTGAGAAACACTGGTATATATGTTACTATTTAATTAACAAATGTTAATAATTTTTAGTCGGCACTGTTATTGCTTCCAAATTAGTACAACAGCCTGTCCCTGTTGGATCAACTTTAAAGTCAATACATGTTAAACAACATCGTTCTATAAAGCCTGTTGTAAAGTCCGTCCAACCTGGTGTTTCTTACACTACACACAAATTATCTACATCTCAGTCTAATGGATCATTACAACCTGTACCTCCTGCAATACCTATTATATATAAAGTATGATTTCAGTTAGTTAATTTTACTTGTTCCACAAACTTATTTATATTATACTATCTAGTAATGAATCAATTTAAAATTATAGCACCCGGCTCCATTGCCTCCTCATCCAGTTCAAAGAAATGTTCCTACATGGAAAAAAATTCCGCCTGCACCAAAATTAACTGCTACTATATCTTCAGAGGGCTCATATCCAAAAGGTTTTTTATATAGAAATTAAATTCTATATAAGATTTTTTATAAATATATTAAATATTATATAAATATTATTACAGCATTAGTGCTTTCTTGGAATTTGAGTATTAATAAGACACATGCCGAAATTTCTGCTTATCAAATATTTGCTTATAAAGAACCAGCTTCAGGCGTTCCTAAAACTGAGTTCTGGAAAGAAATTGGAAACGTCACTGCTCTTCCTCTACCTATGGCTTGCTCATTAACTAAAGTAAATGCAATATTTTTTGCTTTTGAAAATAGCCTAATTTAAATTTAAATTGTTTATAGTTTATTGTTGGTGAAAAGTACCATTTTGCAGTAAGAGCTAAGGATGTTTACTGTCGTGTTGGGCCATTTAGTGCACCAGACAATGTGTTTATGCCTATTAATTGATGTCGTTAACCGTTAACCATAATATTTGGGTATATTTGTTACATATGTGGTTCTTATTTTTAAGTTATTTGTCTATAACTACTATGACCATTAAAAAATTTTTTATTACATTATTGTGATTATTTTATAATGTGTTCATTTTTCCATTAATTTTCTTTTACTTGACTTATATTATATTAATCGATAAATGTTAATTAATTTTTTTGTTTTTTTGAGTTAAATTAAAAAAACTGTATTTGCTTTTATTATTCTTATTAAATTTTTATTTAAAGAAAGATAGAAAATATAAGACAGTTTTGTAATAGTAAAAATATTTTATGGTTTATAAAATATATTTATTATGTATGCAAGTTATTTTAGATATTATATTTTATCTACGTTTAAAAGTTATAGATATCTTAGTTATGGATCAATAATTATTCTACAGGATAAAAGTTCAATATCTTGTGTAAATTATTGCACTTAAATATGTTCAGTTCATTGTAATACAATTTTTTTAATTGGTTATTTATACTACAGTAATTTTCCTTATGAAATAGACCTATTATTCTATAAAATCTTCAAATATTGAAAATAAAATGTAAAAATATAAAATGATATTTTATATTTATTTTTGTTGTGGTATAGATTACCTGATTATACCTAACTAGTGAAGTAGTAATTATGTCTAATGAAGTAGCAGATTCAGTTTTCAAAATGTGTCTTCTTAGAAAAGACTATTGTATAATGTTTCCAAAAATTACAATCACACTTTGAATAATGTGACCGTACCATCAGTGACTTGAGCTTGAGCAGAAAGGAGTTTCTAAAAACTCAAGTTAATTAAATTATATTTATGAAATTCAGTTGGATAGGGAAAAGTATCAGACCTTACACTGCTTTCCATTAAACAAGAATTAATCAAAATCAATAAATTACAGGGACATCAATGCCTTTGCTCCAAACAAATCAAGGAGAAAATGTTTTTTAGTAAAATTATTATCTTTATATTTTAATAAAATAGTTGGAATAGATAATTAATTATTATAATATGTAGATAATTTTGTGTTGACACATTACAAATAAAAAAATAAAAAAGATAGTATTAAAATTAATATAGTTATTTATCTTAACCTAAATATCTATACAGTAAATTATTATAATATAGGTACAATCATTAGTTCATAAGAAAGCACTGTCCTCATTGTTATATTTAATATGTAATTTGCGCGAATGAGAAACAAATGCCTATGCAAAAAAATTGTTTGAAAATGTTCGCGCCACGGATGCTATTCAAATATGGCACGATTTTTGGCTTGTTGTCAAGGCTGTTGAAAGCGGTCGCGTTTTTTAAATAAAGGCTGCTATTATGCAGAAGAATGCATTACTGTAAGTTCAACACTAATTTTGAAAAAATATTTGATTTCGCTTCTCGTCCATGTATTACTGATTTGTTTGAAGGAAATTGAAATTTTTGTCCAATTTTTTTTTTTTAATACCCAACGCTGCGGAAACAATAAAAGTAATTGGTTTTGGTACTACACTAAACAAAACGATACTGTATAAAAATGGTTATTCCCTTTAAACCTAGAAATTGGTGAGGAATTAGGACTATGTTGTCCTTAGCGATGTCGGGCATTCTGTATACGGCGAAATCATTTTCTTCCGCCGTTTAGGGTCTCAGGCGCACGGAAGAAAATACTTGATCGCGTAATAGGTTTCCGGTTTCCATGACGTATCGACCGCGCGCGACGGACACCCAACGGTCGATGCTGCGCGTGAGCCGGCGCCCGCGGTGACAAAAGAACTACCTCGCGCGCCCTACCGATCCGTCACCGCGCGTAGACCCGAATGGATTTATTGCCTACCGTCAACGCCTTCAAAAACGGTCCGCTTCAATTCATTGTTATCTATTGCGTGTTATCATTTTCGCGCTATTTAAACCGCGGCCGTGGATTCGGCTCCAAGACGGTTGACATGTGTAAAACAATATACGAAACTAGCGCTTCAAGTGGTAATTACGATGGTTGATGTTGACCGATTTGTTATTTGTGTTTTGAATTTTTTCGTTCTAATTATTCAAAACGTCTTGTTGTCCGCTACACTGTTCATAGAGAGAGAGAGAAAAAAAAAACGCAAATATTTTAAACCGTGGTGTTTGACGAAAATTAACGTTTGCAAAACCTATCAACAGATTAGTCCACCGGTAGCGCTAGTAAAAAATTTTGCAGAGAAGTCAGTTATAAGGCAACCTGTCGCCTTATATTTTATCGTTCTAACTCGTTAGCCATTCATAATCAGGGGCGTTAACCTAGAAATGTTTTTCTGGTGGGAGGTTCAATATTATTGCTAACACGTATCACGAGTGTATTTATTTGGCATATATACAATATTCGTACCATATAAATAGGCCAGATCGTGTCATATTATTCAATAGTAATATTAAAAAAATAATAATAATATGTTTTGGTTGTCGTCATATTGTTAGACATAAGATAATTTTAAAAACAAATTTACAGAATGAATGCTTGTCTTCGAGGTGTTAAAGCGAAATTTCTCACCACTTTATTAGGCGATCAACGTTAATTTCTTTTCGAACTGATAGAATAGCTAATCCGGCTAACCGGTCTTCGCCAGTTTTGTTGCGTAAATATGGTTTGCGACGCCGTTGAGTAGAAAATGTCCTTTCTGCAATTGCCGTAAACACGAGTAAAGTTTCTAACATTTCCAATAATTTTCTTATATTTTTGAAAGATCTTGTATCCGCACCTGATTGTACATGATCGTTCAACAGTTGACGCAGTTCAAAACAATTCAATCCAACGCTATACGGCTATACGAGTCTTGTAATTCCCTATAAGTTAGTTGTTACTATAACCATACTATCGTTATGTCCAAGCCATCTATACGTATTACGTCTCGTATATAAATAATTATTGCACTCTTATTAGAATTATTTCGTATATAGGTAGAAATAATCTATATAATATAATTATACATCTTTCTTACAATTACCGTCCACGTCACCCATTTCAATATGTAGGACAGTCGACTTGCATCAATTTAGGTATCGGCGCCCCTGGGTTATATCCCATCACTCGGCCGCCGACGTAAAAAGTGTGAAACAGAATTCATCCGTCAAAGTGGTGATATCTTTGAACGACCGAGTAATTTTTGGAACTGAAATTACCCGTGATGTTTACATTCTCAGCTCAGAACTTATCATGTAGCAGTATCTTGGCGCTTACTACTTAATATTCTGTTGCGATACAATTATGGAACGATGAACAGCGAAAACGATTTGCATGTGCGGTTATAGCTTTTTATTCTGTTTCTTGTTGATCGCTACTTGTGCCGTTGCCCTATTTCCGCATTGGTTCGCATCTTGCATGTTACCTTATCGGTGTGTCTTATTAGTTTTGTTCTTTTCATTCTTTAAAGTAACTTATTAGGTATTTCCCACTACTGCAGGTTGTAGCGTGAGCCCAGTCCACGAAAATGTCGAAGAAGAATCAACAGCCGACTGCTCGTTGAACGTACTGCCTCCAGATGTTGATGCTCACAAGGATGTCAATGTCAGCAACGCGCGGCCCTCAAGCGATGGTGCTAAAAAAAATGTGAATATCGTCAACACGCGGCCCAAGAGAAACCGAAAATTCAACACGCTCCTTAGGGATTATTGGTAATCGAAAATTGTTTGCACACTCAAGTGTAAGTAATATTATATTTTCTTGTGGTTGTAGCCACATTTTTGTAAGATAAATTTAACCCTTCAATACACCACCCGCGTGGTTTCCGATACCAGTTCTACTCGCGCAGGTTAAAAGTTTACCCCAGTATAGTAAACCAGATAAAAGTCACTTTCATTGATAATTTGGGAACAGATTCTACTTTAGTATAAAATTAAAATATTTAAATATATATATATGTTTATAACTTAATAAATATTTATTTAGAAATGTATATTTAAATATTTAAATTGAAAATAAGATAGGATTTATTAAAAATATGAAATTTTAAAAAAATTTATTCTGAATCTAATTTTGAAATAATATAAAATAAAAATCTAAAATTAGCGGAAATTAATGTTAAATTGTTTTGCCAATGTTTACTTTCTACGAGCTCAATATTTTTTTTTATTGCCAATGCAGCATCGGAATCTAAATTTAAAACAACGTTTTTAATATTTTCAAAGTTATTGGAATAATATATTACAGCTGATATCCACGTACACCACCGAGTTATAACAGGCTCAGGAGGGAAAGTTAAATTTGGATACATATCTTTAAATATTTGTACACGAATTGGCGCTTTTAAAAATTTTTTTTTTATGTTGGAAATTAATGAATCAACCTCAGAAAATTGAAATCAATTTTTTCTGCTATACGATGGAGACCATGTGTCCATGTACTAGACAAGTTAAATAAATGTACCATTCTTGGATAAAATGTGTCCAACACTTTTCCCGCTAATTCACACTATTCTTCCAAATAAATACTAACTTTTGATCTTTTTGTGCGAGTGACTTTGGGCATATTTAAATAGTATAAATTATAAATTATAATTATAAAATAATATAATTATAATTATAATTATATAATATATGTATATTATATTATATTATATAATATAATTATAATTACAAAATACACAAACGGGACAGTTTATAGGGTAATAAATAAAAATATTTAAAATAAAACTAGCATCAGATTATTTGAAATTAAATGAAACGTGTATATATATATATATATATATATATATATATATATATATATATATTGAAGACTTTTCGATGTTAAGATTACATAAAAATATTTATTTAAATTAAAATCCGTTTCCTATTTATAATTAATGTTGAATATTTTTTTTCTCAGTATAGTTAAATTAATTTTGTGTTCAATAGTAATAATTATATTGTTGACTTAATTGGTTCTATTACGAATTGTATTTCCATATTGGTCTCATTTAATTTTTATCCATCATCTTTATTTGTTACCCCCCCAATAGTTATTTACTGACCCATTTTATGTAATTTATATTTGTATAATTTATTGTTCTGTAATTACTTACATGTTATCTGTCGTCTTTGGTAAATTGACTGATCAGTTTTTAAAAACGCCTTAGAATTGATAAAATACTGTAAAACATTTTCAGTTAAATAAATACATAAAAAAATAAAGGTTTTTAAGAAGATATAATAATAGTATTGGTTTATGATTATTAACCCTTTATTTGATTCTACTACCATATATACCAGTTTTAGAAATATAAACTGATCCACTCAACTTCTTTCGCTGAGAACCGTTTTTTTTGAGAGCAATGGTACATCGGTTTCAAGTTTAAAATACTACAATACAGCAATATAATACACTTTTCAAAACAAAATCAAAAATATGAAAATATTGGTCATTGGAATTTGGTGTACAATGCTCGAAAAAAAAAGGTATTCATTACTCTAGAATTAAAATACGATATAAAACAACGCCCTTGCCCGTCTAAATTGATTATGAACTACGATGCGTATGTACAAAAACTGCATGCATTGGTTCTTGGAGCATATTTAGGCACGGTCTTAGTGTGGCGACACTTTAAAATGGGGCACCCGTCAAATTTTAGCCAAATAAATTATAATTTCCCTCGGCACCCAGGAAACGCCTCCATTTTTATACGTGGTTTGTGGTTACTCAGCGAAGACTCCAAAACGGAACATTTGATTTGTTTCCGATTATTTTTTGGGGAAACTATGGTTTTTCCTAGGAGACTGTTTATCGTCGACAACGATGACGGATGACGGGGCCTATTTCGAGGAACTCATTGACGTGTTTTAAGCTAGGAGCCTCTCTTTGCTGAGATATTTCATATCTTTCTACTAAAAATAGTACTAAATTTAATGAAAACTGAGTGTGAACTAATCGTCTAAACTTTAGAGAATACTGAATAGTTACTACAGAACATAGGTACATAGACGAAACATTTTACCGTTAAATATTGACGACTAACGACTGCATAGGCGGATATATGGTTGAATTTTTAGGAGCAGCTAGAATAATTAAAAATAAAGTTATCAGCAGTTATACACTTATACCTCATAACAGCTCATACCTTCTTTCCTATAAAAGACTATCACACATACCAATAAAAGTGTATACAAATATTATACTTAGGGCTGAGACGTTAAAACCCTTTAAAATCGCAAAAAATGCGAAAATGATTTAAAAACTAAAAGATTGTTTCTTTACTGTTACATTGAATCACCAGATCGTATTTCAGATTTTCGAATAGAAATTACATCCTGTTATCCGCCAGCAAGTTTATGTAGATAGAGAAGCTCCTTTTTACATTTACTGAAGTGACGGGTGAGTACTGAAAGTATGTCAAATCATTTGTTGTGAGATCATCCGGAAATAAATGTATTACACTTTATTGCCCGTTCAAAATAGCTGATATATTTGAAATGATTTTGAATCCTTAATTTTCATTTAAAACCGTAGTAACTTTTTGTTAAATAATTTTTTCACTTGGTACTTTTTCAATTTCGTCTTTTATTTTGTTAACAATGTTAATGGAATCAATCAAAGTAAGTTGTCCAGAATTGTCTAGTCAGTCGACTCACCGTCGAACGTTTTACTTTCGGCTTTTAAAATATTTTAAATTCAACTGTACTAATTAACGATAAACTTCGTAATAAACGGTGCGACTGGAGTGAGGTGCCGTCAGACGTCGTTTTCGATTTTATTGTTCTAGCAGAAAAATACTAGTAGATATGAAATTATTACAACTTTTGTTAGCGTATAAATACCTTAAACATTTCATTCAAAAATTGATTCAATTCAATGCAATTCAAAATCCACTTAACTACTATAAAAAATGGTCAAAAAATGCATAAAAATGCAAAATTAAATTTCGTATTCTAATTCGAAAATACGTTAAACGTATTTGTAACAAAACAAGCATCGCACAGAAAGCTTCGAAAAAAAAAATGCAAAGTGCATAAAAATCCCAGCCCTAATTATAACATTATATAATATTATTATTTATATTCCTAAATAACTTACATTTAATAACAATTTATTTTATTTTATTTTATTTCAATAAAAATGTCAAAATGTATCTTTTTATGTCAGAAAAGTTGTTTAAAATATCTTCACTGTTTATATTTTTGTTATATCCCTTTCGACGTACAGTATAGATATGAACCTATCCTGAAGTATCAATGTTCTGAGCCAGATTTTTATTTTTTCATAGTAGAGTATGTTTAATATGTGTATATATACATTTATAGTATGTTCGCCATTTGTTAAAAATATCTTATATTTTGTAAACAGCAGTATAATACGTTAAATTTATAGCAAACAACAGTAATAATAACATTTAGAATGCATTTCCAAGATTAAGGGGCTAAGATGTGAAAAAATATGAAAAGCAGACGAATTCGTCTCATGATATCGCGGCATTTAAAATAATTAAATAAGCAGCCTAAATATTTTATTATTCAAAGTATGCGTTTGGGTCGAGAAAACGGAGATGTTTTTACTTGTCGAGTCCACCGAGTGAATATTTAATATAATTACAGTTTTATTAAACTCTGTACCGTGCAGAGTTTAATAAAATGTGCTTATTAATTGTGTTTTATACTGCATTTTCGTTGTGCTGTAAATTAATTTGTTTGACTGACACTAATGCCTGGACTAAAAAAAGTTAAAGTTTATACGTATAGTAGTGTGAGTAAAAAATGTGTAGGAATAAAAATATTAACCCACGTATATGAAATATGAATCAAATAATTAAGTTCGTTTATCATAGACTATAGTTAATATTTATATATAAATACTAGCCGACCCGTCACAGCTTCGCCCGTGATTGGTTGTTTATTTTGCCTTCGGACCATGATATGTAGAATTTTTTATTCAAATATTATTGTTTAATGTGATCGGCAAGTAAATATAAAAAACGGTTAATGAAAACGGATTGAAATTTTTCTAGCGTTATAAATGATAAAAATAAATACAGATAAAAAATAAATAATTTATGGTTGATAAAGAATTTGATTGAAGTTGATGAAGAAAAAAAAAGAATTAAAATAAGAATTTTATAAGACTTCTGAGTATATGATGTTTTTTGTTATATTTCCTGTTGAAATTAAAATCATAAGATGATTCGGGTGTCCAGTTCGAGAAAATGCCACGTATAATTGCCCATGTGAAAAGCACTCTGTACGAAGATCTACGCCAACGTACTTGAATGTTTGACCTTGTGCTTTGTTTATGGTAATGGCAAAAGAAACTTTAACCGGGAATTGAAGCCGTTTGAAAGAAAACGGCAAGTCAGAGGGAATCATGGGAATTCTTGGAATAAATGCAATTTCTCCTTTCGCTGGCCCTGTAAGAATTACGGCTTCTATAATATTATTTCGCAACGATTTTATTTGTAATCTTGTACCGTTACATAAGTTCGGTGGTTGAAGATTACGTAATAATGTAATTGGAGCACCAATTTTTAATTTTAGTTTATGAGGAGGAAATCCCGAAGGAGAAAGAGAATTGAGAAATTCTTGTGGATAATGAATAGCATCATCTGTTGATGTAACTGTATCAATAGATAGATATTCACGTGAGTGTCCATCGAATTTTAGAAGGATGATATCATTAATTTCTTCTGCTGTTACATTTCTTGGAGAGATAATAGCTCTTTCACATAACCACTGATAAGATTTATTGGACAGATTAAAAATGTCAGGATAAACTGTAGAAATCAACTCTTCCACGTTATTGACCACCCGTCCAATCGTGTGATTGACAGAAATGTAACCATTTTCATTTTCTAAAGTTCCATTTCCAATTTTCAACAACTGTGCTGGAAAAATATCGTCCCCTCCGCATAAATAAACTCTCATGTTTGTTCGCAAATAAAGTTTTTCAACATAGTTCCATATAGGGGAAGATTTTAAGCAAGCATTAACGACATCAGCTCGAGTACCTTTAGGGATTACTGGTAAGGTTTGACGGAAATCACCAGCGAAAACAAATGTTATGCCACCCATAAACTTATTATTACACCTAAGATCTTTCAATGTTCGATCAATTGCTTTGATATGTGATCTGTGACTCATTGTACACTCATCCCACACAACGAATGAGGTTTCTTGAAGAATTTTTCCAAGAGGGCCATTTTTACGAATCGGACAAACGTATTCTGTATCAAATAATACATTTAACGGTAACTTGAAAGTCGAGTGAGCAGTTCTGCCGCCACTAAGGAGAGTTGCTGCTATACCAGATGAAGCTACTGCTAATGCAACTTTACCTGAGGATCTAATTTGAGCCAACAACAAATTAATTAGGAATGTTTTTCCTGTACCACCCGGAGCATCTAAAAAAAAACTCTTCCTTGATGATTCATTACGCTTTCTGTAATAACATTAAAAGCATATTTTTGATCATTTACTAATTTTGGTAAATTGATTTCTACAAATTCTTGTAATCGGTTATTATCGTAAGAACGCAAAATTGAGAATTCAAAAGGATCAGATGCATTTTCATTTCGAACAGGTGATTTATCTATTAAATGATGCACTTGACCCTGAATTTTAAAAGAGGGCATGAAGTTCCCTTCACTTATTTCGTTTGCTCCAAACGATGTCATTTGAAACAGAGTGTTATACCGTCTAGAATTATCAAAGAAATGTTTTGATAGAGGGTGAGAATTATCAATTAAACTTTTAATTAGGTCTGGAAGATCCTCAAATTGGTGTAAAACAACTTTACCGTCAGCGCAGCAAAGTCCATGGGTTTCATCTTTCCATTTTTTTGCATGGCACTTAGGACATAATATAGTCATTCGTCCAATTTGAAGCGCTTTAATATTTAAATAATCAATCTCGGATTGATAATTAAACGCTGATTTCATACTTAAAGCGTTACGTTGGTCCTGTGCAAGTGTTTGAGAACGTTCTGGTGAATTATCTTTTTGCCTTCTGTTATACATTCGAGTTGCATTGGCAGTTTTTCTGCCAATGCGTGCTCTTGGCGCTCTCGGCATGATGATGAATTGGCCACTTACCCGAAATTTAACTGTATTAGCATGCCCAATATACCTTTATAAGAATAATCAAAAAGTAGGTGAAAAAACTAAGCACAAATTATGCTCGTAATGGGCGTATAGCAAATAACCACACTCAACGCCTACCAAGCTCAGACTGAGCCCGTGATGCCACGTGCGGTGAGCTATGTGCTATTAATGCTAGATAATAGCGATTACATATAACTGGCCATGTGAAAAACATGGATTTTCAAGATTGTTGCTGCAAACACTTAGCGACTGCCCTTGTGATTTATTTATCGACATTGCAAATGCTAGCCGCACTGGAAAATGCAACCGTTTAAAGTCGAATGTATATAAAAATATATAAATGTAGAAATATAGGATGATTTCACGTCGTAGAATAAAAGTATACTTTTCCAAAATATTAGATTGTTTGCAACTGACCTCTGTGCAAAATACTAATGAATTTATTGCTGTTGTGGAAACGCAACATTTGTTTAATACAGTTATTATATAATACGCGGTGGCCGGTGACTGTCCTTAGATTTTTGCCTTCTCCTTTGTTTTTTTCATTTGTGTTACCATGGTTACCCATAAGTATACCTATGAACGTTTGGAATTTCTCGTTCAGGTCCAATTTTTAAAATTTTTCTCTCCTTAAGAACCATCCTCGTACTTCAAGGAATATTATAAAAAAAGAATTAGCGAAATCGGTTCAGCTGCTCTCAAGATTTGCGCTTAGCAACACATTCAGCGATTCATTTTTATATTATAGATATGAGATTTTCTTAATTACTCGGAAAACTGTTCAGAAATTCAAAAAATCATTCCTCACCGTCTAAAGTACCAACTGAACACCATTTCCCATAAATAACCTCCTATGATTGTGATATTAATTGGAACACTCCTGGTCGAAATCGTGTACACGACAAAAATTTAAGGAAAATGCACTGCGAAAAATATTAATATATTTACGTATTACTTAGCTCCACGTACAGACTTTTTGTTAAGCGGCATATGTTCCGGGGGTGGTACACATGATCTCAATTAGAGTCCGCCGCTGTCTCGTTTCGAGTTCCTATCGTTGGAATTCCGGAACATTCCACGACATCGACCAACGTTGCACAGTCGAATCCATTATTATATACTTTTACAAGCGAATTCTTAAATATTTCCTCATTATTTTCGAAAGAGACGTTGGTAGTGGTAAAACGTTAATAAACTTATTGCACTTGTGCATCTGAGCTGCAACACGTCGAAGTTGACATTGGAATCAAAAACTTTAACATTTGTTCGTCATCAATATCCACGGTGTTGCTTGTCTAATGACCGTTTATTGATGAAAAAAACCAAAAATATCGTTTTCCAATGTCATTGTACTTAGGCCCTAGACCCTAGGGTATACCAAAAATGCGGTACTCCGGTATTTATAAGCATCGGATATGAATTAGTTATTTTTGTTTACCCAATAAAGGCGGGTTTCCACCATACACGTTCTCGTGCACATGCATACAAATCTTTTGCTGTGATTGGTTGGTAACCAAGGTATACTATTGGTATACCACAGTATTTGAACGTGTATACCGCACGATGAACCATGTTGTTGATGTCAGTTCAACAGTTTCCGTGTACACGGTCCTACTATCTATAAAAAAAAAAAAAAATAGTAAAATATTGATATGAAAAGATTATCACATATTTTTGTTTTGTGTTCAGTGTTTTCACTTCCACACTTCGTTCCCAATTATATTAAACATGGAATTGTCCCAATTACTAGTAAGTTCTAATGTATTATTGAATTTTCATGTATATATTTATTTATGTATTATTTATATATAACTTGTATACGAGTATATAGTCTTTTAACGGCTTTAAGTTTTGAAAGGCTAAGTAAGTAAGAAGAACCTTTCTTCGATGCATTTCGCTTTGACCGTTGTAGAAATTTATATCTTCCATTTCACAAAGATTATAATCAAAAAGTATGAAATAACAAATTGTATTAAAATTTAAAATACCAAAAAAAATTTAAAGGCAAATTGCAATGATAACGAAAATCAAGAACCGTGTATATAGGTATATAACCAATGTTATCACCGTGAAATGTTTGGAGACTGTGTTGACGTATCACGTATGTATTTAGAACACGTACATGGGAACGTGTAGTGGAAACCCACCTTAACTCTACCAGTATACCCTTATACCAAGGTAACCCCAAGTTAACCTGTGTGATAAATACAGCCAGTGACGCCGAGTACGCACTTGAGGTGGTGCATTTGAACCTCTTACAATTTTCGGTAGGTGGGTAGGTAAAATATATTTCCTGAATAATTATTACTATAGTTAGTAGGTACTTACGTAATTATGACAGTTACGTATTACCTACGTTTGCGTATAACCATATTATAGCAGCCAGTAGGTTACAATTTACATAGATATATAAATTCGTTTAAAGCATAGTTAATAGATAAATATTCGTATTTATTTTAAATAGTGTTGACCATTGTTCCCATAATCAAATATAGCATATAATTATTCATCCCGGTATTAAGTATTGATGTTTAAATTATTTATGTTTACACATTTATACTCGATGATGCAATATCACAGAATAGATTGTAGGTACCGATGTATTCGGTCATCGGGTCGTTTTTATATCAAGGTATTGCAGAAAAGTTAAAACCGAGTGGACACTCAGTTTTGTCTGACAACGTGCTAAATGCACATCAGTCAACCAGTGTTTCCATAAATATCTCTGAAACTGTGATTTAAATTTAATTGTAAAACTGCATTATGTACAAATATATGTATTTAATGAAATTATATTATCAAGAAATTTAATGAAAAAACACCAAAAAGTGCAACAAAAAAGGTTCATCTCTGCGGAGTATCTGTCACATGAAACGAATTACCTACGTATTTGGAAAGCATAGTCTAAGAAAAAAATATTGCACTGAAATCTGGGCCCTACTGATGACTTTTTTATTTTAGAAAATATATGATAAAACTTACTCATTTGTCGGCGCACAGAATGAACCAGCTGAAATTATACCTTCTAATCTAGAAAGTAAAAATCACAACTCTGAACGGTTAAATAGTTTAGTGGGAAAAGTTGTAATGAAAATAACAAATGTCTGTCAAATCGCACGCATGCGTTGTATTGTAATACGCAAATCAATTTTAATACATTTTATTATAAAACAATACATACAACACTACAATTATTATTTCACTTGAAACACGGGTAGATTGTTATCCGTAGGTATAAAGAAACCATGGACGATTGTGTCCTATCACGCTGGTTGATTATGCTAATGAAAATCGCGCGGCGGCATATCGAAACTGGGTGCAGAAAAAATGGATATAGGAATAAGTAATATTCCGCAGTACTAAGTTAAAATATTTGTTTACAAATAAAATAAAATACACCGATTGATAATTTATTGTAAACGCTAAATAATAGGTACCTATGATAACCTGAAATATCTAAAACCCACAGGACTGCTAGGTGATTTATTTAAAATATACAAATTTCATACCCGATAAACATACTTTCAAAGATCACGCGTCAACTTAAATATATTATATACGTGTTCACTCATCGTCATTCGCTTAAGTCTGCGGGATCGGCTTCTCGAACACAGCCGTTCGCTGTAAAATTTTTTAAACAATTTTAAAAAAACACCGTTAAAATTTTTTAACTTATTAGTAATATGTTCTATAATGTCCAAAAAATGAAAGATTTTTTTTTGGTATGAAATAAACGTTGAAAACTTAAATACGAGTATATAGAGTAATATGAAAGTAATAATTACTACCAGTACATTTTTGGACAATGGACTTTTTGATGAAATTTCAACAGTGGTACCAGCGCAACGCTGACAAAAAATAACATGTTAATATTGTTATTTATTTGTGATAATTTATTTGAATACTATGAAAGAACGAATTATAGACCGATAAAATAATAAGATCTATCGTAGTTCTGTTATAGTTACCCTCACGAGTCACGGCCAAACTTAATTTTCCATTTCAAAACCATTTTAAGCTAAACTTTATCTATAGCACATGCAAGAATGTATAATTATTATAATTATATTCAATTTAAAATTGAACATACATTTTTTATTTAAAATTGTTTAAAGAAGTTACGAGTTGTAAATGTCCAAAAAAAAAGATTGAAAATGGGTTCGGGGCATCTGCAGGAAATTTAATTTGGATGTAGACATATTTACCAAAATTATTTACTCTCTATCAAAAATAAACATACATTTAATTGAAAATTGATATTGAAATTTTCAAAATGTAAATTGTAGATTATTGAAAGGGAAATTATTAAAATAGATTTAATTTAGAAAATCGATTATTTAAACCTTTAAATGGGAACTGATATATTATGTTATTTTAATATTGAATTTATATTTCAGAGAATAAGGTGTATTAAATTATACAAAAACGTAATCTTTCAAGTATCAAAAATAGAAGAAAAAAAGGCAATAATAAAATTGACATTACACTATAATATTGTCAAAGAAAAATACAACTTTAAAATAGGTTTTGTATAGTCCGGCCTTTTAAATATTTTCTCCAGTTTTTGAATGATGAATTGGGTGAGCCTCGGTTGAAATTGAACCACCTTTTTTAACCGAACTCAGCGCCACTGAATACGGCACTGCCATAATAGTCCAATAGCACATTTATTACAACGAATGGCTGTACATAGTAGTGGCGGCGGCGGCGACGACGACGGTCGTTTTTTTATCCTGTTTGCGGTCGACTGGTCACACAGCCATTGCCGCCAAAACCTATTAACTGGAACAACTTTTTCACGTGATTCGAACTTTGAAAACTTACATAATACGAAAATTGTAGCATTCGGCATTCCCGAATATTATACCGTAGAAAATACCCGCGTCGCGTACTGATGCATTATACACGAAAAATAATAATACGTTGTGTGTTCATTGATAATATTCCAAAATTTTTTTTTCGTTTCACGTTGACATTAACTCGAGGTTTGAATGGTGTACAGAAATATCAGCTCGTACCGTGTAATAACGCGTTAATAACTACACCCACATGTCGTAATGAATTCGAGTGTATAATATAAAACACGGACTCTAACGCGGAGAACCATGCTACATTATTTTGAATATTTAGTGAATAGTATTTGTTTTAAAATTATATTTTTCGGATTTGTATCTGTAGCAGCAAAAGTTTCACGGAGCAAATTTTTGTTCAGGAAATCGGACAATTATGGAACTTTCGACGGGTCATCTTTCTAGATAGTTTGTCCAAAACGAAAGAGAATTGAAGAAAAAAATTGGAAATAGTGTTTTATTTCTGTTAATAAAATTAGTGATTTTCTATTTTTGGCTTGACAATTGTTTACAAGCCGGAATCTAAACGGTTTTATCGTTCGGTTTAAAAGCCGGAAGATTTTAAACTGTCAGTTGTTTTTTTTATATTGGTTTTTAAAGTTAGAATTCCGACAGAGACGATTATTTTCACAAATATTAACGATTATTTAATTCATTTCTAATTTTTGAATGAGAATTTTTATCAAACTTTTTAGGTGAAATGAGCTACAGAATTTGTGTTACACGAAAAAGTTGTTTATCACAATATAATAGTACGCAAACTACATATATGTACCCATAGACAGCAAATGTAAATCGTATCGACATTTTAAATTTTTTTGAAAATCTTCGACAGTAGTAGTCACCCAGAGAGGAGCGAAAGAATATAATTATTGTTTATTATGAATCTTAATATTTTATTATATATGTTGTATATTATTAAAGTATTTTTTTTTTGAAATTGTTGTATAATAAATATTTTTTAATAAATACTATACAATTAAATCTACACTTGATTTTTTCGATACTCGTATAATTATTTTTTCGTACAAAACCCACTGTTTGCACATATTGTACCTAAACATTGTGTTTGTACACCATATCCCATATGATCGGAATTTCGTAAATATTATTTATTCTACGCTCTATCCCTATTGTTTAACAATAATTCACGCACAATATAATAAAATGTATTTTGTGTGCTGTATCAGTTGGACTAATAATTAATGTTTGCAAAAGGTTAGTTGTATGATAATTAATATTATCGTGTCACCCAGTGACGTAATTATGGCTTGACTATGGGGGATATGATTTGTACACACACGAATGAACGCATGTGTAATACATAAAAACTTACATTAAAAAAAGTGTGGTGAATTCAAGGGAAAATTATAACAGTTATTGGCCTCGTTAAAAGCAGTTTCCGTCCAAAATGATAAAATAACTACTAAAATATGGTTTTGTCCGGAGTCACCCCACAAGTCCGAAGTCACCCCATCTTACAGTACCTACCTAACTACTACTACTAGCGTAATTTCAACAATGTTTATAGGACATTTCAAAGAAAAGACATTTAAGCGAAAGGATATTTTGGCGAATAAAAATTAATTTTTATTAAGAAACAAATTTATGGTAAATTAAAAATATAATTTAATCACAATCAAGTGACGACGAAGAAGTGTTAGGCAATTTTCCTAAAAGATAATTAAATAGTTTTTTATACGATTTTGACAATGACATACAAGGAATGGTTGAATTTATGTCCGAAATCGACGAAGCTGATGAAGAAATAGAAATAGAACCCGAAGTCTCTCAAGTAAACGAACAAATAAATGTAAGTCCATTAGATTTATCATTCCAACCGATTCAGCCGATTCAAAATACTACTTATTTTAGATGTGGTTCCTATACTAATACAAAATGGTCTAGATTTATTCCAATATTAAAAAAAAATATATTTTGGAAAAACGTTCCGTTTTCTCCTCGGATCATACAATACAATCTGTTATAAATCAGCCGGCTTTGACCAATATTTTAAACCCAACTGATTATTTTACCAAATATTTCTCTAATGACGATTTTCCTAATATGACAAAATATACAAATATTTATGCTACTCAAAAAAATTTAACAAAATTTAAAAATACTTCTATATCTGAAATGAAAACTATGGTTGCAATACATATGCTTTTTGGTGTTCTAAATTATCATAATCAAGTACCTATTATAATATATATACATCAAAACATTTTTTTTCTTTGCTACATTTAATTCGGGTTGGAAAGGGTATGCCCATTCGTCTATTTATCCTCTCGCCAAAATGCCGTTTCGGCGAAATGTCTTATACCTTCATTAAAACCTAACTCTGTTTTAATCCCTTAGGCCAATATCAAAGTCGATCACCTAGTGAATAACATCAAATCAATCATTTTTTAGAATTATTCAAATTAATTTTAAGCTATTTATTCACTTAACTATAACTTCCGTCCTAAACACATTTATTAATCTTCTTCTTAATCAATTAAATTCACAAAATATTGTAATCCTAATGCCTCCCGGTGCATAGATAATATATGCACGAATGATATTATGTTTATAATAATAATACTATGTATTATTACACGGGGTGTCGTAATATAACTTAATCTTACAACGTTCATATTTTCGTGGGATCCTTTGTACATGCTTGGAAAAATAACATTCATGTTTGCCTGTACCTACATAGCGTAAATACAGCAGTATCTAAAATATATTTATTTATATTTGAACCGAGACCATTATAAGATATTAACATAGTACCTAAATTATATATGTAATATACGATAAATAAAATATAGTTGTAGCGTCAATCTACGGATAATGATAATATGAAAACCGTCCGTGGTATTCAATGTCCGATTTCGCGGGGTAGGCCGATCTGCGGTAATAATTAAATGTTTTTCTATACATCCACGGTGACCGCCAGACATTGGTATGAAACGGTAAATTTATTGCTCTGGTGATCATTTGCAAATGTTGACGTGTAAAACAATCGTTATTTAATATATTTAAATGTGTAGCACAAGCAGACCCAAACGAAGGTTTTTTTTTCGTTTCGCACTAAGGACGTTTCTTTTTGTTGCATTTGAACTGCATTTCGCGCACCATCCCGCGTATGCCAAATGCAGAATGAATTATTGCTGTTAGCATAACATAATATACCTATATATTATGTTTCCGCTTGTGTACTCAGCACCAGATATTATTATTATTATTTCACATGTGCGTTCGCCGAAAGCTGTTCAACTATACGTAATGTTATGATACCGATACGCATAATAAATTTATTGAAATAATAGTTTTAATTACATATTATTTTATTAGATCACAACATTTGTTAGGTCCCATGTAAAGATATTACTTAAGCGTATTGTTTCGATTTACTAAAACGTTAACGTGACGGATTTCATAACTGATAAGCCGTAATAAATGCCGTCTTACACAATTTTTGTTCGCGTAGGTAAGGTTAGGTTAGTCCGTGCGCGCGTCGTTTTTTCTTTGCTGGATCGGAAAGTTATCCAGCGACTGTTCATACGCACTTACGTACGTTGACTAAATTTCCTTACGACGGGTACGCAATTAAAGCTAATATCGCCACGAAAAATATTGGGTCTTAGAATTTTGAGTGTTCATAATTATTATGAGCTTTCTTTTACGTAAACGTTCGTTTTGCCGTTTTTATTGTTCGAATGTTCCGTGTTAATTTACATCCAGTACAGAAAAGTCGTTATCTAGGACATAATATGATTTTGATTATCGTATTCTACGTGTAAAATAATTGATATTGTTAAATTGGAAATAGTTTCTAATTTGATTATTTAATCGATTTTTTTCATTTTAATTTAATACTTTTTCTCGATCAGCCGAGTATTATAGATAATGGAATAATAAAGTCATAAGGATTTGTTCATCGATAATAAATGATACGTATGCACTCACATAAATGCAATGGATTACATTTTATGGAATTGTTTGTGAAGAGTTTGCTCGTTGTGGTTATATCGATTGTTCAAGAAATAAAAGATTGAAATTACGAGACTAGAAAAATGTAAACTCGTTCTCCAAATCCTAATACAAAAAAAATTGTAAAGCATACATGGAATTAAAAATTAAAAAAAATATTACATTTTTTTAAAATATGTGACCGTAGTATTTGTATGACAATCAACATTGTTAATAAAACGTCGCACGCGTAATAATCAATTGATTTTCAGTGAGCACTAATAAATTATATGGTTTTTAATGATTATTTTGCAAATTTCCATTTATTGTTTAGTGTTTCATAATTAGAGATAGGTTCTTCAATTAGTAGCTATACAACTTTTAATCGACTTCTATTGTAATTCTGCCGTATAGAAATTAAACTGTAACGTTTCGCTGATAACTCAAACTTTGAAATAACCTGTGAGTGACCAAAAATCTTCACGATAACTTCCTGCTGAACAACCGAGCGGGTCGTTTGCCTGGGATTATGGTGCTATTATAGAGCACGAGATCATAATACGACAGTAACTTGGGACGCGTATTATGATGTATATGTTATACGTATGTATATAAGATAAATTCGATAAGTAGATGGCATTCAATACTTCAGCTTGTTTGAACTTTGATAGATACATGAAATACTTAAACCTTTCTGTTAACCGACCAATATATAGATAGGATATAAATTGTCTGTGTTTTATATTTTGTCTAGAGGGTGAATGCTATTGATTTTGCAATGTGTTTTTTTTAGAGAAAAACTCTTCTTAGAGTAGAAACAGTGCAAAAGTTTTATGTGGTACACCCATCCATTAAAAAAATATGAGTAGTACTATAGTAATTTTGAAATTCCAATTTATTATTTTGCAAAAAATAAAAAAGGTATAATACGTATTTTGGAGGCTATACTTCTTTAAGATGCCGCATGATTACCATCGCATCATCATTATTATGTATGGGTTCGTGTATGTCTATATAATGTGGTGACACGCATCCATAAAACGTTGGCCAAAGTGGCAAGGCCAACGCGCGATGAATGAACATTTTTTTTTTTTTTATTAAGACATTGTTTAAATAATGAACTTATTACGGGTAGGTACTCATAGCTGCTATTTAAATTGACGCGCATAAAAACAATTTCGTATAAAAAAAAATTCACAAGTGGTTATAAAATATATCTCTGATGAAAAATTCACATAAGTCAATAACGCCGTGTAAGTATAATATACTATATATACTTTATACGGTGAATGTATGGGTAGGTCGTCTATGACGCAGCTCCTCCCAATGTATTTTTATCTAACCTCATTTATTATCATCGTTCATCACTTAAGTCTAAAGTTATTTGCTTTATTCTCTGCCCAATGACTATCCATAATATTTTATTTCCATATAATGTATAAACTCATTCGGTCAAGTTTAGAGGCATAAGATTTTTGTACAGTGTAATTTTGGTCATCTATTTTAGTTTGGAATAAAGTGTAACGTTATTGAAAAAAAAATGTTCATTACATTAAACGTAAAAGTTATTTAAAGGATATAACTTTATCAAATTGTTTCAACGTATATATATAAATATATAATTTTAAATTTGAGGTTTTTGATACCTCATGTTTAGGTTCACATCAGTTATATCATTATATGTAATACAGGATGAACGCATAAAGAACACTTTATTTTCTATATTATAATGTCATCGAAAAGTAATTTTATTCCTAATGCGTGTATACTCGTATACCTATTTTCGGTATTTTTTATTTATCTTAAACTCTAAACGATTAGAAAAACGTTTAATAATTTTCACATTATATAAAATAAAATAATTCTGCAGAGTCTTAAACAATTTATTATTACAATACGTATTTTATCCTATTTTAGTAATATAATGATGTATACGAAATAAATGTTGTTAATTTTTCTAAAGTAAAATAATTTTGATACTTGTAAATTAAATTTTTTTATAGATGTTTTTCTGATTATTCCTAGCATGTACACTGTACATTAATTTCATAAGTCGTAATTGATGATATTAATTCGGTTTCAAAAAAATTGCTGAAATTTCAAATTATAATATTTATGTAATGTCTGTTCATATTTTAGATTTCGAATGTAATAAACGTATTATGGGCGTAGTAAATGAATACTGAATATGAATGTTTTTTGGTAGAGGAAATTATTTAAGTATTAAGTGTCTATATTTAGTACTTAATGTAGGGTTATAAAAGCTGTATGTAAGTATATTACAAGTAGTATGCATATATTTTATGCACTACATAAACCATGATCGATCGTAAGCTTATATTGGTTATGTATATGTGTATGTCCAAGTATAAAAGCGCTTAGTTTTTTGTAATAAAATTAAAAAAAAAAATTAAAAAGCCAAATTTACTATCAGGCCATATTACGTCGAACTTTGTTCTGACCATTTATAAAATATTCCGAATGTAAAGCGCATTGAAGCTTTTGTTTTTTTGCTTTCATTTGTCTTTGACAAAACACATTTTGTAATTTATTAAATTAAAATTAAAAATGAACGAATATGAAACTTAAAAAATGTCCAATGCCAAAAGCAATAGCCTTTTTAACAGTATATATTTTAATCAAAAATAATGCACTTTATCATATAATCTATGCAGGTTGGACCTAGATATTTTTACCTATACTTTTAACATATCTACTTTAGATATAGTTATAACAATTATATGTTTATATTTACTTTTTTCTTTTTTTTTCTTTTTAAATCTCACCTTAACGAAACAAATGTTAAGCTCACAAAGGTTTTTTTAAGCTTTTATAGGTATAGCAAAAATTGTTCTTATTTTTAGATATATGACGATGACTGCAGTGAACTTTAAAAATTTAATTATTATTTCATCATATTAACACATTATCTAAATTATCTTTCGTATCGTATTTGATATTTTCATATTAAAATGTTACTGCATTAAAAGAAAATAGGTTTTGTGATGAAATATTGGTTTACATATTGAAAATAAGAATCTTTGTAAAATACATTAATTATTGTGTCAATTTACATTATGTTCGATTTGTATTTATAAAATTGTGCTAAGGTTACCATTTAAATGTAGCTTGTACTTATATAATTATATTACTGTGGGTTGATTTTTATTTGGAATCGATTTCATCTTGTGAAATCCTTCAAACTATGGTAAGCTTATCCTAGAAGATATTCTATGGGGTGGAAATGTATTAAATAAATTTTACACAAAATTCCATTTACAATATCTATTTATTTGTGTAGCTGCTGGACAACGTTTTTATCTGAATGTCAGTTTATTCTGATCGGTCTTAAATGTTGAGTAAATAGTGAACAGATACATTCAATAGTTTCATATAGTTTAATATAATTGTATATAATAAATACCTATGTTATACATTCTACACATAAGTCCGTTTACGCATATTTTTTTAAATATATTTAAACGTAATATTGCAAACGGGGTACGTAAATGCGGGTAAATTTTACTCCGGCTCTGGATTTATTAAAAATAAAATATTCATAAAATAATCCGAGTAAAATGCAATCCTGGGCGGTGTTTTTGTCTAGCACTACGCGTGTAGCACTAGGTCACACGACTGCAGGCTGGACAGAAATAATTACAAGTAACACAAATTGCGTATTTCTTGTTTCTCGCGACTAATGACAAAAATCAATCTCACCTAAATTTGCTCAATGTGGTGTATCACGTTATTATCGGGTAGTGTATCGAAATGTAATTAATTATTACATGCATTATACACCTACACATTTCATTGTGTGTTCTAAATTAGAAATTTCTCGAGTTCCGCAAATCACCTTACCACGAAATAGCGTAATTTTGATATATAAATATACATAGGGTGTTCCGTCAAGGAATCACCCATTACGATATCTCCTGAGATAATGAAGATATCCAAATTCTGTTTTTTATTCTAAGACTCACTAAAAAACCGAAAAAGGTAAAACAATATTTTTTTATTTTTGCAATTTAAACATTTTATAATGTTTATATTTTTTTTTATAAGACTCGCAGGGACTATGACTACAAATAATTCATATTTTAATTGAATTTAATGTTTTGGAAGAAAAGTTAATAATATTAAAATCATTAGCTTAATGAAAATAAAAATGTTGAAATGTTCAGAAAAATAATCTCTATAAACTGGCTATCTTCATTTTTTTTAACTTTTTTAACTTTTTAAAACATAAATTCAATTAAAATATGAAATATTTATAGTTTTTGTCCTTGTGAGTCTTAAAAAAAAAAAAACAAAATTTGAATATCTTCATTATCTTAGGATTTATCGCAATAGGTAAATCTTTGGTGGGACATATTGTACGTACGTTTTTATTGTACAGCGAAAAGCTTATGGCAAAGATATTTTAAGACTGCATTTACCTATTTATTTTACCAAATGAAAAGTGCATCTTGCTTTGTTCGCTCGCCCGACTTACATTCTTATATTAAAATAATTTACAAACAATTATATATATATATTAATTATAAATATATTTGGTTTAATGTTCGTAGAATTCCAATTAAATTAGCATGATATATAATTATAGTTAATACACAAGAATATATTATCTGTTTCGAAACTTATAGCGGAACGTAAAGGCTTAAAGGAAACTTTATTAAATTACTATATTCCTTGTAAACGCTAATACCTCCGGTGTGTGACGTTTCACCACTATTATTGATGCTATCAATATACTATACATGTTGGTAGATATTTTTGAAGGAGAATAATAATTTTTTTAATAATATGTGTCGATAAATTAATTTTTCGAAATACCAATGTATTTTCTATAAATAGTATTTGTTAATACTCCAATGTTAATTATTATTATTATCTATTATCGAATCATTAGAATAGTATATAATAATACCTATAAAAATATCAAGTTTTCAATTTTTTTTAAATTCTAAGTGAAATTTTATGATGATGTGAGCTCGGTTTTTTTTTTTTTTGCCATTTTTTGAATTTCTCAAAAGTTTTCTGAATAATTGAGAAAAAGCGGAGAACGGAGAGAAAATTTTCAAACGAAATCAGGAATGAACTTGTTTATATCTCATTGGTACAAGTTTTTTCATAAGTTTCTTTGAAGCCAAAAAAAAAAAATTTACCTAAAAGTTGCAAACAAATTTTATAAGCATTTAGAAAATGAAATGTTGACGTCATTGAGGATTTAAATGAATTTAATTTCATTATATGAGTTATCTATAGTTGTTATCATATATAATGTATCAATCATACCGACTCGAAACATTTACTGATATTTGCATTAATTAGACATTTCATAATTTTAGAAGCAATTTATTTTTTTTTAAAAAGTTAGATCATTCAAAGTACAACTTAGCTTAATAAACAATTTGGTATTTCAACTACTATATCGACCATATTTAGAAAAATAAAACAATCCACCCGACCTCTTTCACTCAGAACCGTTTTTTTCGAGAGCAATCGTACATTGGTTTCAAGACACATCCCTGTAACTCACCCGACTCAGGAGTTTCGTCCGTTCTTAACCGTTCAAATATATAAATCAAACCATATGCGTTCACATAATTCTAAATTTCTAACCAATACGAATATGTTAAACATTTAAAAGTAATATAGGCACATGATCAAATATTTTTTAAAATCCGCACGTTAGCGAATTACTCGGTTCTTTTCTATTTCTATTTGTTTCGATCACATGTGTTTTTCGGTTCCGGATCTATGGCGAAGAGGGCGAATCGCGAATCCTCGGTTATAGGGCGTGATTCCGAAGAAGGGTACTTATGCCATATGTAGACGAAGAAGCTTGCGCAGTTCTGCAGTCTAGTTTTTGTTAAAAAAATCAAAGGATTCAAGAATACATTTATGCAGTGATCCGACTTTTTAATTAATTACTTCGGAGCTGCATATACTACATTGTTGGTGTTCGGCGAGCGAGATCAAGTAGTGGAGGAAAACACTGAAAGAGTTGGCTGAAAAAAAAATTGTCCGATCTTAATTTTTCCCGCAGTGGACCGCGTAGACATCAAGTATTCTAGATCCGACATCATATTAGTGGTTTTTTTTGAAAACGAAATATTGTTCCACACCTCGTCGCTTTGCGCAATGCCGTTTAAGTATTACGCACGTCCCGTAACCAATAATACGAATAATCTCACAATACGTACGTGTGCTCTCGTCTTAAAGTCGGAGTCAGCCGCGTCGGATCCGAAAGTTGGCGACACTGCGCCGCAAAGGTCTGGCGGTACGAAAACCCGAAGAATCGGCGGCGGCGGCGGTGGTGGTTTTGTGCTTCGGTGTAGACGGTTTCGCTTCGGGCGTTATTACGAACGCAGAGGAGTGCCACGCGTACGCGCCCACGATATCGCAGTAAGTAATTAAGCACTTTGCAGTTCGATCGTTTTCAGCCCTCCTCCAAGTGCCGTTGGAAAACGCAACAAAAAGCATCGGACCACCCAAGTGCGAGTGATCGTACTTACGTCTAATATCATATTATGCATCGACTGCAATGTGATATTAGAAATATCGTTTGAAACGTGCCCGAGACGTATTGCTCGCATGGCACCACAGATATATTCCATTCTTTTTTTCTCAAGTTCCCATCGTATAGAATTATTGTTTATTACGATCAGTCGCGGAACCCGGTAAAATGTTCATTTATAACATTAATTATTTCATCTTCTCAGCATCCAACAATAATAATTATTAAAAATGTAATAACAAGCTGTAGGAGGATAATCGTTTGATTGCATTTGTTGTGCTATATATTACGTTGTTTTCTTTCTATTAAAGGCGATTAAAAGAAAATAACAATTATAATAATAATAATAATAATAATAATGATAATGATAATTGACTGTAACTAGAAAGTTTAATAAAAAGGTACTAAGACACATTTGTTTTTCAACACGAGCTTTCACTGTGATTATTACATGAAATGTATAGGTACTTATACTGATGTATTCATATAATTATGTATATGTAACATCATAAGGCATAAATATCCTGATGTACTCGTCCAACTAAGCTCATAATCGTTTTTCGAAATGGTACGAATTGTACGTTGATTTAAAATCTGAAAGAAACATTCACCAATATTAGTGACCCGTTCCTGTATCACACCCGATCCCCAGTATCGCGTCCTCTTTTTTACTGTATCAACGTAACACTACGATTGAGAATAGCTAATTTGCATAACTACCCTTGCATCAAAACATAATTTACACATCGTAATAATTAATTTTACCGATATTTTATATTAATTTTTTTTTTATGTTGTACCTGAATTTATTATGAGTTTTATTTGTATTATTATAAATTAATGGCATATTAATTTTATTTGAAATTTCTAAGTATCATTTATATTTATACTTGAACTGTATAAAAATTGTGTTTTATTTATTATTAAATAGGTTTTTATGTTACTTTAATATTTGTTTTATTGATTAAGGTAAAATATTTAATGTTTTTAAAGAAAAACTCCATTAGGAATGCAAATGCTTAGCCAATACCACTCAAATGAAAGTATGCGAGTTTATTTGTAGTGATTTTTTAATATTCTATATATTCATATCAGATAGTACATATTTTTAATTATTAAAAAATAATATTTGGCATGACCAAAAATAAAAGAAATATATTAATCAATAAAAAGTAATTTATAAGTTACAATTCAATTTTTAATTTATATAGTTTATCGCTCATATATTCTTGTATATAATTATTTTGTATAATAGCAAATATTATAAATATATAGTAGATATTATTAAATACTTAAAATACCTATAGTATGAGAAATTGTATTTTAATATTTATTCAAATTCACTTCATATTATTTTCTTATCTTAGCTAAAAACCCGGTAGGCTTTTCAAAATATACATTTAAGTAGGTATGTATGATATAATAAATATTATTTTATAATATTATACTAAGATTCTGAAGTATATTCAATAATTTAATGACATTAGTTTTTTTGGTATTAACATTGTATCAAACGATGTCTCATTTATGTATAGAAAAAAATATGGAAGGTGCTTTGTATTATTTTCAATTTTATCATTGTTTTTTTCTACAAATTTCAAAAATATTGAATTATCAAACAAGTGTTGTTTTTTTTAACATTGTGTTATTTCTTTTGATTGAAAACGTGTTTGTGTACATATTATTTTGAATAACGTACACATCAACGCAGGCACTACCTATATATTATGTTGCGTGGTGACGAGTCAATTGGAATCCGTTGGCTGAGAGATTTCGGCATTTTGAATGTGACTCACACTATACGAGAGACAGTTATTGTATTAACCCCTAAACGATCTGTTAGATTTTGTAGAATGATTAATAAAGTTGTGTCACAATATCCAATTACTTAGGCGTATGTATTTAGTTTAATTCTCAGTTGTTTAATCATAACACTATTGAAATGTTCACGTATTATTTCTAAGATCTGAAATTGATTCACATACTTCTTATCTGTGATTTAAACATTTTTGATAATCATGATTATTCTAGCAAATATGGTTTTTGTTATAATTTAAAGTTTAACAGAATAATTAATTAAGTGCCAAATGTTATGTTTAAATATTTGTATAGATTTATACAAGAGTACACCATTTATGTATTTAATATTTAACGGTTACGATTAGTTTAAGATAGTTAACATAGCATTATGGGAAAGTATTTTGATTATTTTTAAGGAGCTGGTTGTGCATTTTTTAGGTGTTTTAAGTAAGTTAACCAAGTTAGACGTTTGTCGAATAAAACTCCTAGCATTTTGGTAGTTTTATTATTGGCGATTACAGTGCCGTTTAATTTGATTTCTAGTTCATTGACTTTTTTCATTTTTGTGAATATTGTGCTTATAGACTTTTCAGGGGAAAAATTGAAACCTGTTTTATTGGCCCATTTTTCTATGTTGTTGGTTGTCATCTAAACCTAAAAAAAATGTTTAACTATATTTAGTATTAACTAATGGCACATGCTGCCATGTTATAAATAAAGATCAATAAAAAAAAGTATTATGGTTATGTAATATGTGCACTGATTTATGTTCAGCGAGTCGTTATAAAGTATAAACAAATAATGTTATTATATTTTGGACATTAATAATTGTCCACGTAGCTCACACAAAGTTTTTATAATGTTCCATGTTCCTGTACAATCATAATAATTATTAATATACTTGAGGAGTGAATCAAGGAGAACAAATACTCGGCTTCAGCATTTTACACCAATATTTTTTCCTTGTCCTTCAATGTTACCTTAATAATAAGCTGAAACATATTATGTATTAAATCGTAGTTATCTATTTATACGTGTATAGATTAAACATAATATGAGTATGAATGATAATTTATCATACTACTCATCAGATTAAATTTAAGTACGCGATCCATTTAATATTTTTACTAGTATGCATTTCCTTTCTAATGAACATTTAATGAACATTTAATGAACTCTATAATACAATAGTATGTAGATTTTTAATATTAGGTATAACACAATTATTTGTCAAGTGTGACTAATATGTGATCTTGTTTACTGTGTAAATGTGCAAGACTGAAGACATCGTTGAACTAAAAAAATACTTGACCCACATCATAAACTCACGGGTGGAAATATTATGGTAGCAGCAATATACTTTCATAAGTTTGAGATAAACTAACTTTTAGGTGGATGTAGATTTCTTGAAGAGTGCTAGCTCGCGTCATAAAAAAATTGCAATTTCTTATTTTTATATAACTCTTATACGTTTATATAAGGGTATAATAATATAATATTTTTATTTATATGTACTACTCTAACACATATGTGTCTCAGTTTATCTAAAATAAACTTCTTACACAGACGAACATTATATTACGAATATTTGAGATAAAGTCACATTATTTAAATTTTGAATCATAATTATACATTTGTATTTTCACGTACAAAATGGATCACCTTTTTACACCATATGAATGTTTATATTTTCAACTTAAGAACTAACGTAGGGGGTTTTAAAATCAAACAGTCGTTTTTATTTCATACAACTATAACAAAATTTTTACAAATTACCAAGACATTTTTAAATTATCACAAATGTATCTTTTACAGATTTACTCATAAGAAATTTTATAGAAATAAAAATTAAATACAAATCAACTATATATCGTACCAATCATAATGTATGCTATTTTCGAAAAAGTTGAAATTAATTGGCCAGACCAAATATTTATAATTTTTTTTTATTTCGTTAAGTTATATAGAATAGATTATGGTTAATATTGTAGTCATTTGTGTAGCCATAAAATACAAAATTGTTTATTAGATGAAATTCAATATAAAAATTGGCCCACCGTGATTTACACAGCGATGTCATCCGTGTTAATAGAGATATTAAAAATCTGTTTTTTTTTTATGAGAATCCCAGGGAAAAGGCAATTTGGTTGACAATAGTTTGGTGAATATCAGTGTAATATTAAAGTAGTACATTATTTCTTTGTAAACTAGAACAATTATTAAAACTCAATAATCTAAATGAAAATTGAAAGTTGAACCGTTAAAATGTTCAGAAAAATAAGCCCTATGGAATGGCTATCTTTGAATTTCATAACAATTATAAAATAAAATGTAATTTTTTAACTTTTTTAGTAATAAACTTATATTTATCAAACTATTGACCACACAAATGTCTTTGCCCAGGGATTTTCAATTACAGAATATGATTATCTCTATTAACACGGGAAATATTACCGTGTGTAAATCCCGGTGGAATATCCTGTACAGTGAATTTAAACGCTACTTAAGTTCGGCAATTTTTTCAAATTGTTATCAATTTTTTCATTCATAGAAGAAATATTAATGCAAATATGTCAAGTTAAATTTAGTTATATTTTAGTATATTTTAAATAAATTCTACAAGTGACTGTGTAGTATTTTTGGTGCGGCTTTACTATCTACTCCAAAAGGTGTTAAAGAAAATGTCAGTATCAATTCCGATAAAAAATGAAGCTTGCATTTTCGTAGAATTTATTTTTAGGTATTTTAAATCCAAACTAGTAGTTTCATAATGGAATTTTCTAAAAAAAGATTCCATGTAATAATACACTTATAATGAGGTACTTGAAAAATGATACAAAACCCTTAAAATTTTTGAACTTTCCATAATAAACAATAGCTTAAAATATTATACGCATACGTAGAAGTTAGAAATTGACTTATAAGTATATGTTTCATATCAAACATAATTATGCATAAATTTAGTCATGTCCATTATAAATGTTTGCATTAGTTAAGAAACTGTGAGAACACACGGTTTTCTCCTGGGATAGGATTAGGAGGGAACCAAGTTATCGGACAATAGCGATACTGGTTCGGTTTTGGATTATGCCATTTGTGAAGGAAAAACATGTTGGGGCTGATCAACAAGTATATCCTGTGTCGTTTAAATTAGTTATTACATTTCCAAGCTTATGAAACACACAAGATATTTTCAGCATAATTCAAACTGATCTGTCAACAACTATTGTATAAAATATAAAAATCAGTGTCAAAATGTCACTAAAAATCAACAACCAAGATAAATATTTAAATTTGGTATTACTTTTATTTAGTTTAAAAATATTACTAAAAATGTAAAACATAACTATAATCGATTACAACCGGGGCACGGGGTTGTGTGTAGTAGAAGGATTAGATTTAATTCGACACATTTTTCTCTTCAGAAGAACGTAAAATTCACTATTTCTTTGCTTGTATAATTCATAACAATTATAAAATAAAATGTTATTTTTTAACTATATAAGTTATATTATTTACTATCCACAATATGCACAACAAATAATAGCTGTTCGAAATTTAATTTCTGAAATATCGATACTTAAAGCTAAAGTTGCAATATTTCTTACATCAACTAGCGGGATATATTGTAGGTCTTCACATTTTAAGACTTATCTAATATTATTTGGATTAAAACTTACTAAAATTATAGAATCTTAAATTATTTCTCCAGTGTAGTTTTAAACTTGGATGTAGAACACGACGTAGTCCACGATGTGATGCAGTTTGAACGTATAAATTTCTTAATTAAGATTTTAATGTATACATATATTCCATAATCAATTTAAGTTTCTCACGTGCATCATTAAAATACTATGGAGTGACATAATTTGCAAAGTTTTATGGTTTACTTCAAGATGTAAGATTACTGAAGATGAAAGGATGTACGAATTTTCTCTTCCAAACTATGTTGTACTAGCTATTGAATTTATGAAAATTATTCGAAAATTTATTAATGTACTAATGTTAATTATAAACATGATTATTTATACAATGACATTTATAAACAAATTAATTTTATATTTTATAATCGTATAATTTTTCACTTCAATAAATAATAATAATTTTGTAAATGTAAATACCTGAACCTTAATAAGTAAGATGTATATACTATACAAGGCTAATAACCATTGTTGTTAAAGCCTTTCTTTCTTTTCAATATATAAAAAAAAAATAATATGATATTATTATTTAATTTGCTTATTATATTAAATATTATTTATTATAATAAATGTTACTTATATTGTTATTAAATTAATTTGTTGTAGTTATTATTGTTTATTCTAATACAATATATTATTCATTACTCATTAGGTTGGAATTCATTATAGTTCTGAAAAATATGTGTGATATTGTGGAAGTTATATCTAAAAAATTTTTAAGCAATTTAATCAAAAAGATATGTTATCGAACTATTAAATAATTTATTAAAACCACCAAAATTTTTACTATACTTATGTATATCTATTATGGAAATCATATTTTACAGAATGCATATGAATTACACGTCTAAACCTTTTCCTTTACTTTATAAGTAGATTGATTAGCTTATATATAATTTTTAAAAACACTTTTTACATGATATTATATAAAACCTAAGTACGAAATGTTGTTTGTACGTCCATTGTCTTTAATATGTTGCGATTAATATTTAGGTAGGCTTTTTGATAAATAAAATGTATATTTTTCTATTTTTAAATTTTTCATATTACAAAATGTTTGAGCATACCAGGTACTATTACAATAGTTTTAATCAATTACATTAATTAAAAATTAATATTTACAGTTAATAACAATATGATAGTGATGACCAATGATGGTATTGTTGTGTTTAAGATGGATCTTCTAAAATAAAACATAACATTTATTATACTGATTTCAGTTTTTTAAAATTATATCCAAGTTCAAAATATTTTATAAGATACATTTTACTTGGAAATTTTAAATTAATCACGTTTTTTATTTTTAGCTTTACTCGGTATATCGAGAATTATTATTAAACGAATACAGAAAATTATTGTTTGATTTCAATACCTATTTATAATAATATAAATATATCGGTGCTAAATATGAACAAATTCTGCGAAAGATAAATATGATGTGTTTTCATGTTACGTTTCATAATCGACTTTAAGTTACACGTCATGCTAAAAAATTTGACGTGGAAATTATTAAAACTTTATGGAATGGTTTTGTGAAACTTCTGTGTCCTTTTTTGTTTAAGATTTAAATTTAAAATTATTTGTATCTTAAATTATTGGTTGGGTTCACCCTAAGTAATTTTTCCTCGCTACGGGGCGCACTAATATTTTAACAGAAATACAAATGAAAAACTGATATTTTGTAATTTGTTGTTTTATTTTATCTCTAATGCGTATTTTATAAGAAAAAATAGCTGATAGCTTTAATGGTTTTATGGATATTATTCTACTTAAACTCCATTTTATATTAAGTGTGGTACTGTGTAGAAGTAGTTTACTATTACTAGATACTTACATTTAACGTTGTTGTAATATATACAGTTATTTAGTTATTTCTTGAATCACACATTATCCGATTTTATCTTTTCTTTGACTATCCAGGTCAGATATTATTGAGCATTTCTCGTGATAAATAGACTCTAATGACTGTTCTTCGTTGAGAAAAATATTTAGAAAGACATATACATATAAGTGTATGGTGGGATTAATCTCAACTCTTAAGTATATTTCTACAGTTTAAGTTCAACGATATTTCTATAATTGGTTATAATATTATTATAATTTCAACAATTAGCAAACATAGTAAAAATAGGTTTTTCGTTTGCTTTTTTTGTTTTCATGAAATTCTACTCGTTGCTTATTAGATATTAAGAAAACCTATGTTCCTATTTTATGTGATTATTATTATGATTAACATTGTAAAATAATTAAAATAATTATTGTAATAATGTTTTGTTTCGTTACTCATACCTTTTTACTTACCATCATTTATAATCATCTATAATAATGCTTCGTAATATTATTTCACAGTTTCACTGTGTGACTATTATTATATTCGTATATGTTTGCGAAGTATATGAGATTAACCTTTCAAATTATAACTAAAAAAAGCACGTAACAAAAAATATTAAAATTTTGACATTTAGAAAAAAAGTTTTTAAAACTTTCATGCTGAGCATATTATTAGTGAAATAAATGTATTTTACAAAAAACCACGGACCTAATGCAAAAAACGTAGATAATTTTTATACGAATCATTTTCTTACACGAAGAACTATAACTGTTGTGAAATAAACTGATGAATTCATCGTAGTTGTAGTCCGTAGAGCGTGATTAAAATAAAATTACGTGCAGCTAACAATTTTTTATATAAACTAAAAATATCTTATGAATCTGAAAATTAAATACAAATCCAGCCGTACTGTTTGCATTTCATTTTAAACGGTAATGACTTATTGGTAGTTGAAACTATTTTTTCTTCATGAAGCTTGAGTTACAGTGACATTTTTGTATCCTAATAATAATATACATAAATATTCATGTAGATTACAATATCACCGTTTTATAAAACATAAAAATTATCTACATATGTATTTAGGAATGAGTAAAAAATGTTTAGTTTGTAGAGTGTACTGAGTTTTTTATTTGTTATCTATGGATAGAGTATAATAAGCATTTTCTGTTTTGTAAGATTCTCTAATAGAATAAATATTAATTAATTTATTGTGAATAATATGACTAGATTATCAGAGTAGCTAAAATGAATAACAACGAAATGGTATCCACTGAAGTCGTATACATTTTTTAATCAGATTAACCTTAAGTCCCACAGTATATTGTATATTGTATTCTATGCTACACATGTTGAGTACATATTGATATATGTTTCAACCTAGGATCAAGATTTGAAATTATGGTTACAAATAATAAGTAAAAAAAGACCAATGACCATTGGTATCACATCAGCAGATCATACTACATATAGATTTTGATAAGAGATATAAATATTCGAGTACCAGAATTTTTAATATTGTAGTATTTTATTTTAAAATTTTCTAGCTATAAAATCACTTTCTATAAACAAAATATCAACACTTTGAGGTTCTTAGAATTTCTAATACGTACGTTTTATCATTAGTGGAATGAAATATAAATTATTTTTAACATAATTGTATATTTTACTTAAGAATAAACTTTTGAACTTTTGAATTTTACTTAAAAATAGTTTTTGTTTTAACATTTTTGAAGCATGACTAATGACCATAGAATAATTAGTAACTAGTTAGAGCTTTAAGAAATCAAGAACATACAATATATAATATCTAAATTCTAAATATAAATAAATTGTCCACGTACTCAGTCCAAATTACATTGCAGTTTTATTATAAAAATTAAGTTACTTGGATATTACTTATAAGAGCAATTATATTTAAAATTCTGAATAAAGCGAAAACGTTATCGGTTCTTAAAATATTTATTTTCATTTACACATATTGTGTATTTGAATGAAATTAGTAATACGTATACTAATATTCATACTAGTATTTATAATACCGTATTATAAGTAACTTAGTAGCTAGTACTTTAAATATTGGATTTCATAATATTACGTGAAATTACATTTTCAATAATATTCTTAGTCTTACATGTTTCAAATGTTTCGTATACGCTTGATTCTAGTTGCATAATTTAGGTCAATATTTTATGCGATATTATATTTCATTATGAGAATCTTAATGTTTTGATCTTTAATGTTGATGGATAAATACAAAATTGAGTAGATACATAATCGCAAATTTGTGTTTATAGATTTTTTTTAAATGGATTTAAGAAGATAACTAAGAACGTTCTAATATTCATTCAAAAATATAAATCATTTTTATAAGTGAGGTGTGATATAGTTTTTTTTCATGGCACATAAAATAAGTGTTTTGAAGTATTGAATAATAATCTCTAAAAGCTAAAATGATTCTGAGTGTAGTTTCAATTATTTTACATTTCACAAATTGATATAAAATTTTTTTCTTTTCATTTTAAAATTCCGTGTGATTTTGCTCATGATGATGATTTCTTTGATTATTTTCTTTTTCTAGAAATAAATTCTAAATTAATAATTATAATTCGTACCATTAATTACAAGCCTAATTTAATAGATATTTTAGCGTTATAATAATGAATCATGGTTAGTTTAATAACTTACTATTGTGCAACGTACATGATTATAATTATTTGTCCGAAATGTTGAAAGTTTCATGGAAATGTGTTTAATATTATGTTGTTGCACATTCAAAAATACTTTAGTTTTTGTATTTTACTTAATAATATTTATACTCTTCGAGTGCAGCTCATAAATCATTTTTTAGACCTCAATTAATGAAAATTATAATTATGGTGTATTTATTTAAATTTTAAACCGTTGTAATTTGTAGTAGAAATTCTTTGCGACAACAGAATATGATATCGATTGAAAAGCAAACGCATTACGAGTAAAATAGACCATGTAACCAGCTTTTTGTTTTTATTGAGAGCATCTATATAAATGTATAGTCAAAAAAAAAAAAAACCTTATTTAATAGCCCGCCTAATGGGTTCTTGTTGGTTTGTTATTTGCAGGTGTGTATTTAAAATAACAATAATAATTATGACGTAATAAAACATGCAGCCTAAAAAAATCATAAAAATAGGTTGCAATGAATAAACGGAAAAACAATGATAAATTATAACAATAAAATAAATATGTATACAACAACAACATGATGTGAAGTCTGTCGGAAGGAGGGTTATCGCTGGTGGTACGTCGAAGTTGACGAGTGTAGGCGAAGGTTTATCGCCGTGAAACTATCATTCTCAGGCCGCTGAGTGCACAATATACATGTACAATATTGTATAGATTATATTATGAAATTATATGTATACGATATACAATATACACACGCACATTATAATATAAATTTTAAATTATAAATACCGGGTGATTTATAAGCATTTACTATATGTGTTGATTCGAATTCCGAATTTAGAAATCCTATTTATCGTAAATCTTAAGTTCTTCATTTCTCGAATTGCAATAATCGTCAATAAATATTTTGAGTTCCATATCTTGGCACAGAGTATTTCTCTGCAAACATCGATACATAAGATTTGAATATTCAACCTCGGTACTATTGAAATATATTAATATGAGTGGACTAAGGTGCAGGGGTACTCCGCTCAATGTTGATGCACTACTTAGTTCATAAAAACTCTTACAGTATGTTGAGCCAGTAGCACAGTATAATAGCTATCGACAAAACTAGTGTACGGGATTTGGTTATAATGAATCAAGAATATATTTTGCGCCAAAATATAAAAGAAGTGTGTGCATAAAAAATATAATATACTGTATCTTATATATTGCCTTACGGGAGAAGTGAAAACTTAAAGCAAAGAATTGGTATACAATCAAACGTTTTCACGTACATCGGAATCAGTAGGATTTTTAACAGTCACTATTTGAACAAGACACGATTTAGGGCTATACGTGATGGGGTTGGTTTGTTACATATTCACACTGTGCACACACTTATTGGGGTACGGTTAAGTTTTATCGCATAAATGTGTGTCAGAGTGTAACGTACGCTAGTCGCGTCAGAGATTTTTCCGTCGCGCTCGAAGTGTGAGGGGGGGGGATGGCGTAGTAGGATGTGTGCACTGGGTTTTATTTGTCGGAAAATTGAAAAACCGCGATGAAACAAAAAAGGACATCGTCTTTCGCCGCCACCGTCGTCGCATCCATCGGTAACGATTTATAATGTTATTATTATCATCATGTTAATCCAGCCGTAGAAGTCGTTTAGATGGTCGGACGACGATTGTTGTCACGGCCAGGTTACGGTACGCAATAATATATCCATTGCACGACAACGCAGGACGCGACTGAGATACGGCTTATCTCGGTCTCGTTATCACCGGCGGAGCGTAGGACCGTGGCTGTGCACTCGCGCGGAGGGTCGGCCGGCGACGGTTGGTCATCGGGGCGGGTGGAGGAAGGGTGGCGGAAAGTTTTGGCTAAGCGCACGTATAGTGGTGCGCCCGCGCGCTCGTACACTATCATAACGGGGTTGGAAGGAACCGCGCGAGGGATAGGCGGCGATGAACGAAGGACGACGCGGTGGCGGTGTCACTGTCTGCGCGCGTATACGCACACACACACACACCGCACGTTATCACGCGACATGCGGACCAACGACTTTGGCTCGTGTGCGTATAATGTGTACATGTACGTATATACATATATATGTATATTGTATATATTATACACACGGACGTGTACTTATGTGCAGCACGGGAGCGCGTGCGCGAGTGCCGCGTCAACGTGTACGTCTCCTTACCGTTCACGGCGGCGGCGGCGGGGGCGGCGCGAGAGGGTTGAAGTCAGCTGACTGGCGTGCGCGCGGCGACACCACACACGGCACTCTCGGCGTACGCGTACAACGCGAACCGTACTACCAACTTTGCGGTGCGGCCGCCGATACTTTTTCATGCCCGTCAGTGGCGATGCCGCAGCCGTTCGGAGCTTTATTATCGCCGTCGCGGCGCACCCGTGTCGCTGATTCCGCCGCCGCCGCGTGTCGCCGACTGTGTTCGTCGCCGCCGTCGTCGTCCAACAGCAGCAGCACCAACAACAACAACAACAACAACAACGCGTCCGCCTCCGACGGCCCTTATCGCTGCCGCTGGCTCCGCCGCGCTCGCAGTGGTCAGTCGCACCGCCGAGCGCACGTTCGCCCCGCACGGCCGTCGCCGTTGCCGCCGTCGTCTTCGTCGTGGTCGCGGTCATCGTCGTCGTCGCCGCCGCCGCCGTTATCGCTACTACCGTCGCAGTCGCCGTTTTTGTTTTATCGAACCGTGGCCGCACCTCGCCACGCTCGCTAAGCTATTATCACTGTACTGCCGCCGTTATTATCAACGTGCTCGCAGGTACACGAGCTTCCTATCACCACCACCGCCACCCCCGCCGCAGCCCTCGTCAGCACCACCGTCACCACCACAGGCACCACCACAGTCACCACCGCCACCGCCACTGCAGTCTTACGACCACTACCGTACAATCTCTACTCGCCACGCGTCGCCGTAAGTACAAATGTGTGCATTAGTGGCTCACCCCACCCACTCGGACGAAAAGGAAAAAAAAAAAAATTCCTTTTGGACTTGAGTAAAAGAAGGGAAGTGTAAAATTTTTTTTTTTCGAATTCGCGGCCTATAATAGTAATAATTATTATTTCGTTATTGTTATCACAGCCACTGCGCTAGCACGATCTTATTCATCCGTCGTTATAACATCACCCCTAGCCGCGCCGCCGACGGAAAATTCGTCTGCAAAACTAATTAGGCTCGTTGCCAATTTCTTTCACAATGGAACTGGGCCACCGCCGCCGTCGCCGTAGTGTATATAATAGTCTCATTGGACCTTTTGATAAAGACTCGCCGAAAAGAAACCGCTCTATTGCCAATACACCGTTATAGGTCCCGCACGCCATAAAATTTATTTATCCTATCAGCAATAACTTTTCTAATTTCCGGTCTCGTTTGAAGAGAAACCGCGAAATAAAACGCGTATTATCATAATTTCGTGTGGGTACCGTTTCCCGGCCTATAGACCCGATTGACTGCGCGCGCCTTTGATCGGTGGCACGTGTAAAGGCATTATTCGTGAACTTAACGATATTAAATAGAGGAAATTCAACTCGTTAAAATCGCACGTTACCCGCGTGTACGTGGAAATACTATACTAGCCGTGATGTGATGCGCTCGAATGTGATAATCATAACAATTCATCCGTTGCCGAATATTATGTGAAACGAGAAAACAAATCTCGCCCCGTGTCGGCGAGATCTCGTATAATTTCTTGCGGCGAACTCTTGGACTAGGTACCTACTTCTATTCTATTACCGTTATTAATGTGATTATTTACGACAATTCGACCTACACGGGTTTTGACAATCTCATTACGCGACCCGTTGACTGAGGAAGGATCGGCGAAGTGAAGGAATGCGGTGGAGGACGCGTGTATTGTATGTATGTATGAAGTGTACGGCCTTGGAGGGGGGTTGGGTGCGGGGAAAAATTGTTTTCAACAGAATTTACGAGAAAAATCGAGTTTGTACTAGCCGACTGGTGACGCCACCCTCCTGTTCGTACACATGACGTCACGCTGGTATTATAGGAACTCGATTTTCTCTCCACCGAATAAAATCCGTTTTTTCTTTCTTCTGGCCATTAAAAACCGGCAATATTGATCAAGTGTCGTATGAAACTTAATTTATATACATTATACAACTTTATATTGTATTACTGGACGCCACTCGTATACACACGCACACACACGCACACACACGCACGCACACGCATATATACATAATAGCTATCAGGTTTGGCATCACTAGTTTTGTTGCATTCGAGGCACCTATCAAACATACATGAATATACGCTTTTACCTCTTTTTAGACGCACATCCGAACAACTCGCCGCACGGTTATCTCTCCCGTGTGCGGAAGTGAACGGAAATGTCAACGCTCCGCACTACAACCGTTTTATTACACGCGGCGCGCGTTTACTATATACGAGATCGATTCGTCGGGCTTCCTGTATTGCCTTACCACTCGTGTCGGGTATCAATGAAAATGTGTCCACTTTTAACCATAACGCACTATCGCGCATTATATTGTTTCGTTCACAGTTACATTCCGGTACTAACCATGTATGGGTGTAGTATGATCTGATAGTAGTAGTAGTATGTACTAGTGGCTTCAGAAACTTGACTTTGAGGGGGTGGGCATACATGTCAAAAAGTTATTTGAATCAAAGAAACCAACTATTTACGACAGGTACAAAATGCAATTCGCCGCAAAATATACTGTAATATGCATAAATGTCGGTAACAGTCGCATTGTTTATTTTCAGATTTAAAAAATACACACTGTTTTCCTACAGAGTTTCAATAATATTAATCTTTTTTTTTTGCAAAATAAATAGTGTAGTTTTCGTAATGCCTGGGAGTGGCGGCTTTGTCTGTCTATGCCCATCCCTCCAAAGCTGCCACTGAGTTAGTCTGAGTAGGTTATGTATATGTATACCGGAGAGTGCTATCGTACTGACGACGAGCAACGACCAGCAATGATTTTAAGTGGACCGCTATCGTCATCGATATCAGCTTTTACGATTCTACCCCGCATGCTTAGCCCGCGACGGTCTTTTATTAGAGAGTTTGCGGACATCGAAAAGCAACAAATATCCCTGGCTACGTCAGGTTGAATTGGTAGCCCGTAAAGTAGTGGTAGTAGTTTCTTTGCATCCTGGTACATACGGTTTGTGATCATTATTGGTGTACAGTTTCCGAACCCATAGGCTATGTAGTTCTCTTACTTTCCCCTCCCCTTAACGCCACCCCTTCCGAACATTTTATCGTGTGTTTTTCTCGAGGCAAAATGTATACGACCGCCACTACGCGTGAACGCGAATAGAATATATTGCTATGTGTACCACTGTACCCGTGATATGAAACTCAAACAATTATTTAAATCGATGGGATTAGACAATCGTTGTTGCGTGGACAAGATTTTACGATTAAATAATATGTATTTTGTGTACGAAAATGTAAAAAAATTATTAAGAAAATCCGATTGATGCCATTTGTGTGTTATAATAGGTTGGCCAGTTGTAAAGTAAATTACGAACATATCTGCAAAATCTGATGTTTTGAATAATAATACGTATTATAAAATATTCAAACGATATATAAAAAATAAACATAAAAAACAAATACAAATAATAATGCTTTCAAACATTTATTTTTATGATTGATGTTTATAATCAATTATAGGAAATGTATCTATTGACTATTATACATATAATTTCCATTCGAATAACAAATTAAACAACTACTATCATCATTTGAAAAAAAATGATAAAAACAATAGTGTACATATACTGTATATACTTAACATAAGAGTTACATTACATTTATTAGGAAACCATGCAGCTAATATATTTATAACTATTTGTCATAAATGTTCATCAATGCCATTCGTTAATCAAATAAATTTTCACTTATATTAAAATAAAAACGATTTTCAAGTATAATATTAAATCGTTAAATACTACACTCAACTGTATCAATGTACTATTTTATTGATATTTGTTAATGTTTAATAATTTTTCCAAATTATTTTATTAAGATTTATGAGTGTTTATTAAACAATAAATTATATACATCCTTGAAATCAACTATATCAACACGGGGTTGATAGGTTTATTATAAAAATAAAATAATATTCAATGCTCTGAACTGATTTACCAAATTTGAAAAATTATAATTTGAGTTTAGTAAAGGAATAGGTACCTACCAAAATTAGTTTTGTTATTATTGATATTTTCTTACTTGACGGTGCGTATATTATTTTGATGATACATTGATGATACATAGCAATATACTGTTTTCCACCCATCTTCCAAAAATAAAAATGTAATGAAACTATTCCTTAACCCTTATGGCCATTAAGAAAATCAAAACAGTCTTAAAGTAATCCTTCGTCAATTAATGCGCCTATGGAGTTATCCTTTTATTGATAATATTTTGCGAGTTTCAAACATAATATTATACAGTAACGCTTGTGTTTGAGTTGTATCCAAAACATATTAACGTGAAATGACCAAATTAATTAATAATGAAAAATGAATAATTACGTGAAAATCTGATGTCTATTTATCTCCTGTATCCTTACGTAAATATAATCTATGTCTGGCAGCTGATGAAACAATTATACACATACATAATCCTGTATATTACTACCATAGTGAAATGTATCCAATATTTAGTTCATGAACATAGGCGCCCACACACATTTTTCTAGGGGGGAGGGGCAAGGTTCGTGAATTATAAAATTATGACGTAAAAAAATGTATAAGTTATTAATTTTAATTTCACATATTGTCATTATATCGTACGTTTGATTTTAAATAAACTAGGCGGGGGTAAATGCCCCATCTTGCCCTATGTTCATGAACTAAATGAACCGATATTAATATTTATTACTATTTTTTTTTCATTCCTTACAAATTAATTGAAATTTCTAGAGTGCAAGATCCCTTAGCATAGGGGAAAAATATGGATTATTTCTTTAAAAGGGTATTTTTAGATGTGCCTCAGGCGTGTGACCGGATAAATCGTTTTTACCTACATCATATTATTTTATAATTCGCTCGTATTTAGAAAACCGTACTTACTTACCCGATATGGTAATTCAGTATTGTAATAATACCAAATTAAAACAGGTGTACTCCAAGGTAGCGATCTCTCTCCAGATTTATTCGATGTTCTTACGGCTGACACTCTTCAGAAAAAAAAAACCTCAAATACTATTATGGCCACCTATGCAGGAAATGACCCTATAGAAACCTCAAATTTTCTACAAAACTATTTAAATGTAATTTATGAATAGTCATCCAAATGGCGAATTAAGATTAATCCAAATAAATTAATGTATGTCCTATTCACGCTAAAAAAATCCTTACCCCCTGCTCACCAATATCAAGGAATACTAATTCTAAAGCCTTAGAAATAAAATATTATGATGTAACACTTGACAAAAGATTAACTTGGGGTCCTCACATCAAATCAAAAGGAAAATCTTCAGTAGAAAACTTAATTTACTATGCAAAGTTTTTAAATCAAGACTAGCTTTCCACACTAAAATTATAGTCTACAAATTTAGTTCTATTTGGGCCTATGCAATCCAAATTTGGGGATGTGCAAGGCCATCTCAAATTTATACCTTGTAAGCCTTCCAATCTATCACCTTCCGCACTATCTCTTCTGCATCATGGTACTTATCCAATTCCAGACTTCAAAAAGACTTTAAAATAGAACCAGTAAATCAATTAGCCACAAATCACTATAAGAAATTTAATTCCGGATTTCAGACTCACTTTAACCCTTTAATCGCTGAACTTGCATCCAACTCACTTCCTGGAAATCCTCCTTACCGACTTAAGAAAAAATGGTGCCGTGATCCACTTATCGTTTAACGGGTTTCTAACCATTTATAATTACATTTTGAAAAAAAAAAAAAATTATCGTCTGGTTCTATCACTGAATGGTCTTCCTCCTCATGTTTATATCATTGTATTTCTTGTGTATTTTATTATTTGCCTATTATGTTTTGTAGCATTGATTGTTAATATTCTTAGTGGAAAAAATGTTTCAAAAAAAAAAGGCTCTGCTTATATTACAATATTAAAAAGATTTGTTACTAATTTTGTTATAAATCACTCTTAAGTCTTAATACATATGTATAGGATATTATTTTTTAAATTCTCCGCTCTTCTTAATTTATTTAAGTGAAAGGTAAGATAAAATAATTTTTTTCTCTTTAAACCAACAACGTATGCAGCTTTCAATAAAATAATATACACTGATTGTACATTTTGTTAAGCATTGTATAGGTTTAAATCGTAACACATTTGATCGAAACTTAAAAAAACGTAAACATTCACCGTAATAAGTTGGCAACAAAATATATTTTTAAAAAGTGGCGATTTGTTTTATCTCGACGAATGTCTGTAAGTTCTTACACAATATTATATATTTTTATAAATTGTCATTTATTTTATATATACGCAACGAATGACTCATGATTGTACTGCATAAGTTTTGTAGTAAACAATTAGATTTACGGTACCTAATTGTGTAACACCCATCGTGTGACCTAGTATGGGCTATCAAAGTGTGTAAAAAAAGTTTTAGGATTTAACTTTTCTAAAAGTTCTGGTGAACTTCATTTTACGACAGTATAATCTCTAGGCAATTAATTTTCTTACGCAATAAATAACATTTTATAATTAATCATGTATGTTCAATGGACGCGTTTACTTAAACGTGTGTTTCGATGACAAACATGAAAAAAACTAGTGACATTGGTTTACGTATACATATAGAATAAATTGGATGTAAGCAACCAAAAGCTATTGTGTACATCTAGTATAAAGTATTGAGCGGACAGATAATTAATTTAGACGTACCTGAAATGTGTCTTAGAATTTGCGGTATTTGGGTATATTTGTAAACTATTTGATAACGTTGGGTCATGCCGAATTCAGGTGACAGTTTCTTTTAAATTTAATTATAACTATATTATGACAAAATAATAATTACTCGTTTAGATATTGTAAAAAAAAAAAAAAATAATTAAAAAATGAATATTATTTTTAAACAATACAAATAATATGGTACAGTTAAAAAATATAACCATTTTATATCAATCAAACATAATTTTATAATTTAATATAGTTTTCCATTAATTTTTTAATTTTCTATCATCAACATCTAGTATTATTTCTAATAAATAATTTATAAAGATTTATACTAAAGAACAACATTTGAATTAAAATTAAAATTAATTTTTAATAACTTTTTTATAATAGAAATGTAATCTTAGAATTTTTCAATAATTAAAAAAAATATAATTATACAATAATGTTTGCGTAAATTAAACAAGTTTTTAGAATTGAATTTTAAAAGATAAATTAATCAATTTTGGAGATTAGTTTTACTTCAAGTTAATGGGTATAATATAGTATCATATACTATAATAATATTTATGTTATTAATTATTTTTCGTGTTATAATTATACGCCGTTCAATACATGCTGAATTAAAATTTTAAATTATATAAAAAGAATTAGACTTTACGAAGCAACTTAAAGTTTAGTTTAATTTTAAAGACTTTTTAATAAAATAAAGACGTTTTAATACAATAATGATATAATATAACTGACAAAACTGTTTAATGCTTATTTTATATTAATTCATCTGTTTGTGGTTATTGAAGTACACAATCTAAAACGAACTCCAATCATTAAGTGTTTTCTCTCCTTGCAGTATTCAATCTAATGATTAGTTTTCAGCAACTTCCATGTTATTCTATCACTTTCCTTTCTCTTCAGATCTTTATATGAATTACAACCATGATCTTCTATTATCTGACTTTGGTGTTGCGATCTTGGTTTTCTTCTATGATTTCTTCCACCGTTTATTCCTTCTAAGATTAGTAATAGCATAAGTGTCTTATAAAATTGAAAATATTATAATATATAATTTTAAAAATCTAGTATATTAATAAAAATGTACTTATGATTAAAAGCGGTGTATTCTACATCAGTTAAAATAAATAGTGTTGCATGAATCCTATATTTTTTAAGATTATGTTTATTGGAAAATTATTAATATATTTACCATTTATACCATACATAAACTTGTACAATATAAATGAATGAGTTAATAATACAAATATTAGATTTAAAATAAGGGAATATACAGATATTCATTTTATAGTGGGCTGCGTATGGTTTTGTGTTGAGAGGTTATTTAGCCAGTGAAATGTCATGGTACATCAATGCATTGGTAGACAATCGAAAGTCATGATGTAAATCCCTTCCCCTATTATTTTGATCTCATTTTAAATTCATTTGATATACATGAATAACAGCTAAAACTGAATAGTCACCGCTTGGACATTGTTGATAATGAGATACATGAAAACCTCTTCGAAGTTTTAATGAAGCAAGGATTCGTAGAAAGACTGTTATTTGCAAGCAATTATGTGAAATATTATATGGGATTGATACAGTATGTGATATAGAGAAAAAATATTTCTATTGTACTAAAAATGTATTTTGTATAGAGAATTGGAGATGGTCATCGAAATATTTTGAAAGAAAACCAAGGAGGGCAAAAAATACTTCAAGATTATATAAGATATCGAAATATAGAAAAGGAAAAAGTAGAGTAGGTATGTTGAATTGGCCTGGGTAATAAATAAAAGTAAATGTGGGTTTTCTTTAAAATAAAATGTCGGTTTACGAAATCTCAAGAATGAAAATTATAAATTATAGTACTAATGTACTTTGTCGTATGAATGCGTATAGTTTGTATCCCGTTTAGAAAATGATAAAATTTCATGAACATAAAACAAATCAATTCCTACAGAATTTAAACATTAGACATGCATTGTAAATAAATAATAAAAGGAGGAAGATTTAAATTTTTTTATAAATTTAAATAAAAAATGAATCACATTTCAGAAAATAATTTGAATTGTTGTAAATTTTGTTTCAAGAAAAAATTGATAGTTTGAGAAACACGTTTGTTTTTTAATAAATTATTTATTCATGGTATCTTGATTTTTAAAAATGAACTTACTATGACTCATTACATCAAAAAATAATAAATAGAACAAATATATTATATGATGAAATTTACATATTTATTATGATCATCAACTTTTTTATTTAAAACTTCTAAAATTATATTGGGTTATAAACTGTATAGCATTTGTATAATTTATTTTATAAAGATAATATTTAAAAAAAATTTACTTTTAAGTACATTTTTAGTACTATATTAATATAGTATGGTGCAATATCTGTGTAGATTGGGTTGGAATATTTTACATAAAATATGCTTTAGAAATTTTAAAAGATTTAGTTTGATGTATTTTATTATATTTGTCCTTGTAAAAAAAAATGGAATATAGCGAATACGTATTAGTTCAAAGTCATTTTTCAAAAGCGGTGCCCTACCACTTGTAAATGCAACTACATAATATATTGCAACTTAAGAAAATTTGCTTATGTAATACGTTGGCATGTGGCCTACTCGAATCAGTGGCGTGACTGATCAATACTGCTAACCTATCACAATGGCTTGTACGTCCTTACTTCCTAGTATTTCGTAAGTTCATTAAATGTATTAAAGTGACACATATAATAATAAATTGCATACAGCGCCGTATTTAGTAAAGGTATAAAATGTCGAACAGTGCGTGACTAAATATTTTTTTATTGTTAATTCTTTCAGAATTATTTAATTGGAAATAAAAATCGTCGATATATTTAAAATAAATTAAACCAGTTTACTGACTGATTATACTATACTTATGTATTTCATCTATATGAATATCCCGAATTAAATGACCGTAGACTTTTAATCGAAAATATTAATTTACGTCTGCTACGTTTTACAACAAAGAGAAAATAAAATGTAATTTAACGTGTTCTCATACAGACGTACGACTCGACTTTTTATTTAATGTAATAATTTTTTATTTAATCAACGAGCAGTTAATAGAAATTGTTCTGTTTTCAAGATAATATGTTTGATTGCATTACAAAATAAAAAAACTTGCTTTTGAAAAAAATATTTTATTGCCACTTATGGCATATTTTTAGTTGAACGTCCACTAGTTATAATATAATATTTGTTATGTGAAAAACAAATAACTAAGGTTATATTGTAATCATCCAGACGTATTTTAAATGTGTGTTCTATAAATGGTCTAACTTATATAGTCTTATATTCTAATGCTGTTACAGTGTTTCATTTTCATAAGATTCGACTTGCAGTTAAGTATAGTGTCAAAGTTTATTCATTCTCAAAATTCACCTGGCCAGATTTGTTAACAAATTTCAACTCAACGTCACTTTGAAAGTGTAAAATAAACTTTAGTTGTTTAATGACAAGTATTTTTCTTCTTTATTCTTTCCCCTCGCTCCACTATCTTTCTACAACTTTAGTTTGAGAATTGTCGGTGTATAACGTTTAAAACCAATAGTTTCGGGTATTTCTAATTTGAAACTAAGACAAACTCATGTCGTTCCATAAAACAAATATCGTCGACGAAATCGTTTCTTGTATTGGCTTTTATAGCGATGTGTATTGTTTTTGCAAACAATACATATTTATGGGTGGTCAGCACGCACAACCGTTTGCGCCTCGTTTTCAACGGTAGAATATATTATTTCGTTGGTTATTAATTATTTTATAGTTTAGACATGTTTTAAAACGGACAGGTATATTTTATACTTTATGATTAAATTACTTTTTATTCGTAAGTGGTTGAAAAAAAAACATAAATAAAAATAATCGATTAACCGTATTTTGGCAACAGTAAAAATCCTTAATGTGAGTGGTTTTTTTTTACATAAAACACCTCCAAACGCCTTTTACCTGAGGTTCGTTTAGTAATTAATAATTAATAATTACTGATTATATTTTATTTATACATTTATGTATATTTTTAAATCACATCGAGTAGAAATTATAACAAATTCTGGTGAAATAAATTTTTTGAATGATACTTTAGCAAATGGTGTTTTATATTTACATCGCAGTCTACAGTAGGACTGTAAGGTAAATAATATCTATTACAAAAGTGATAAAAGTTTATTTTTCCATTTAATAGTCATTATTATTTTTAACGATGACATGAATAACTAAATATCCTGTCATTTTCTCATATGAAATATTATTTATATTATTAAATCGTTTTATAGATTTTTTTTTGATCATGACATGGTCTGTTTGACACTTATATTATGCTTGATAATGTTTTATAATTTACACAAATTATATTTAAAATAACTGTTTTAAGGAAATTGAAGATTTGCTATTTTAGTAATAATTTAGTTACCTTATATTAGTATTTGGATTAAATTATTGTTTATAGTAAATATTTGGAGTTAGATTATAAAAATTATCAAGAAACGCTCCTTCTTGATTGCAATAATAACCGTTTCATATGACTCTTATCAAACTTTAGCGGAAATAGTTGAGAAGTTCATTAATTATGTAATTTCCATAAACCATAAAATAGTGATTAATTTAATACGATTATATACAATTAAACTAATTTAATAGTTATTTACATACAAAATCGTATTTTATTTGTCATTTTTTTATTGTGGTGACTGTTGGTAGGCTTACGATTAAATCATAATAGCTAAATAGTAATATCTGAAAGATTTATTTGTTTTATAAATTGATTTAAAAAAAAAACCTTACATATTTAATAAAATTGATGGTATCAGTGAAAGAAAGTTGTACTATAAATAATGATTTAAATTATGTAATATTGTATAAACATAAAAAAAAATTTTATTAATGCAAACGTGGAACTCTGTGTGAAATAACTCTGTATAGCGAAGTGCCTCCAATAGGAAGAGTGCTTCCTGTATACGTTAACATTCTATCTATTTAGCTAATTTCTCAATAATTTTAACAAATTGCCTTAAATAAAAAAAATTTAAAAAAAAATTGATTTTAAATAAATAAAATTATAATGTTTGTTGAATTAATAATGTATGTAATATGTAAAATCGTTGTAACAATGTATAAACTTCTATATAGTGCTTCAAAAAAATTAATTGAAAGTCAAAGATATTTTGTTAATTAAAAGAAACTATAATTGTTGTCCGTACCTAAATAATACTAATTTTATAATATGTTATTCAAACAATATTTTAACTTTGTACAATTACTATATTACGGTTTTCTGTAGAAGGAAAATAATTTGAACTTTTGTAATCCGTGTAGTTAAATTACGTATACTAAATACGGTTAAATTATAAAAATTATTAAAAGTCTTGCATTATATTGAACGATAAAAATTATTTTAAAATGCCTTATTTCTGCCCAACCATATTCCACCGCATTCCAGTGTAGAATCAAGTATGATACATTATTACGAATGCGACCAATGTATCAAGTATGATATACCTATAGAATCCAATATTTTGCTGTAAACTCTTTACGTTAGTAGGTTAGTTATAATGGACACACATATTATGTAGATGTTGATTTTATATTGAATTTGAAAAAAATAATAATACTGTTCATTTTTAAGTTCAAATTTAACCTAGAGATGGATTTAGTACGATATGAATAAGTGATGTATAAAGGTATGTGTAATAAGGTATTTAAAAATGCATAATGAAACAAGACAGTAGAATTTAGTTAGTTTTCTAAATATTTTCGTAATTTATGTGAGTATATTTATAAACATTTTTTATTTTTTATTTTTTTTATTTTAAATTAATTACTAATAAATGCAAGAATTTCTTTATTTTTCCTTGTAAATTTTGTGATGTCATAAAATTAATAAATAACTTTCAATAATTTAAAATAAACTACCATGCCTTTGGATCACCAATTTTTTTAATTATTTTTGATTTAACAAACGATTTCAATACGTTAGAACTAATAATGTTTTGTGTTTAATAATAAGTGTATACATGTTTGCAGATAATATTTTACAAATGCCTTCCTATAAATCTTAAATTTAATTATTTCAAAATTCAAACAGCGAAAGTCACAAACATCTTACACAAACAGCATCAAAGACCATAAAAGCAGTAGGAGCGCGCAACCTACTAATTGACATTGAAAGTACTAAATTTCGTTTACTCGAACACATCTGCACCTCACAATTAAATTATACGACCTACATTATAAAGCAATAATCAAACATAACATCTATTAAAAATGTATAGTAATTTCTTCTTTCCTCTGTTGCTGTACAAAGCTGCACAGAGCAAAAGAAGTTCCAAAAGAAGTTTATCAAAATGTTTTTCCTTTACATTATTTTCACTCGACTTTAGTTGATAAAAAGTTTTATCACTGATAATTAATCATGAAATTTAATTTTAGAAAATTCTATATTTTGGCATCCTATTTAATATTGGTATTCTATATTTTTAGTTATATATATATATATATATATATATATATATATATATATATAAAAAAAAAACAATAATTATTTGTTTGTTCTAAGTTATTTTATTTCTGGGTACACGTATTTTTTTATTATACATTATATATTTATTTAATTTTGGACAAGGCTCTATTTTTTTTATGAATTTTAAATGAAGCCAAGTGTACTGAATTTTCTTAACTTGATTTATCATTTTTATATTTCATAGAAACATTTATTATTTACAATTTTTTATTTTTTTCTAAAAAGGTGATATTTGAAAAGTAATTTGTGTATATATATTGAATTGATTCTTATAGTATTAATGTTCTAATAAAATTATTTTAAATTGTCGTTAAATAAATTACCAATAATTATATTATATAAAAAAACAAGATCGATTTAGCGTTATTTCTGATGCAGTTAAGAACCTATTATTATTATTATTTTTTTTATTAAAATATAATCATCGGTTTCTGAAGCCGTTGGACGAACGAAATAATTGTTTAACCTCTTTGTTTTTTTTAATGTTTTCTATTAGTATTATCAGAAAAATTCACAATATCCATGTAACCATAATTTTTTTACTCTCCTCGTGATACAAAAACGTACCAATTTTTTATAACATTTGTGATTATATTTTCATGGTTATTTAAAAAATAATTAAAAATATTTAAAAAACTACTAGGCCACACAAGTCTCAGTTTAATTACTAATTTTTTTGTAAATATGCAATAAAAATAGAGAACGACAAGATATTACAATTTTATAACTGAAAATTAATTTTAAAATTTTATAAAAAGAGATATACAACTATGAATGGTTAATGTTTTTATGAATATGTAAAATGTGTAATTAAAGATGAAACTAGAAATTTCCATTGGATTAGTCCAAAAGTTAATAATTTTATTTTATGAGTTGTGGCGAATATACAATTTATCAATATAGGAAAGAATTTTTCAGTGGCTGTCATTTTCTCAAAGTGAATCTTCCCTATTTGCGTAAAAAAAAGTCCTCGGGAACTTATTATAATCTGAAACGTGTATTTTTACAATCTAATAAATTCATTATTGTTAAGTTTTATACCAGTCAAAATTAAATAATTAATATTAAATCCATATGTCTTTTTTATTAAATTCAAGCATAAACTTTTGTCAAAAAACTGTAATTATTTGAGTACTTTTTGATCTAAACGTTAGCTTACTCTATAGAACCTATGTAGCATAACATACTGTAGCAAAAAGAAAGCCATTCCTTAGTAGGTTCCTAAGACATGTTTATCACTGAAGATGATATCAAACGTATTTTTTGAAAGAATTTTTCACGATAGTTTTATTTTTTTAAATTTAATTAAATTAATTTTTTGAGGAGGTAGTTGGGCCAATTGAAATAAATATTTTATATAATGGAATTTTTTTAAATATGACGATCCTATTTATTACAAAATAATGAAAATTGAGAAAGAAACGCAGAATAACATATTATTTTTCTATTGAACAATTTTTTTTTTTTAAATTATTATTTTTATTGACCAATAAAAATGAATATTTACAATCTGTATACAATTAATACAATAAGTCATATGTATATATATATATATATATATTAATGTTCTTGGCGAGACCATGTCTTTAGCGTGGTATGTCATAATGTCATTGAACAAATCTCCGCTAAAATGTGTTATTACCAAATCCGACTATTTTTCTGAATTGCCCCTGCAAATTTAAATAATGTTTCTTTAGAAACTGGTTTGAAGTTAATTGATTTTTTTTTTTAGTTTTTTGATGATTTTCAAAAGTTATCTGTTAAAATGCATTACCTAATATTGGTTTTTAATATTTTCAAAATTAATATACTACGTCAAATTTTTAAGCACTTCTATAAAATAACAGTTAATAAATATTTGGTTCTGGAATTAATTTCTGGTGACGGTTATTATTATTATTATTGGTGATGATATAAAATATTGATATTTTCGAGACAGTTTATTAACCGTGTGATGAAATTTTTGAATATTTTAATGTTAATATATAGCCCTCGGTTGCTCAAGTGAATAGGGTTAACAGAGAACTAATATTTTGGCTTAGATTTTCGTTGTGAAAATATTATCATATCTAGTTGGCTTTGCCTGTGGTTATACTTATTTCGAGCAAAATAAACTTACATCATAATTTTATAAGCATAGGTACACACTATATTGTTTATTTGTGAAAATCACAAGACAATCTGATGTATACGCGTAATCAAATTTTTATGAAATAGCTTACAAAATGTTTTGATCCGTTGTGTGGGTATTTTAGTATTTTAGTAATTAAATAATAAAGTCGAGCGTAATTACTAATTAGTTATGTAGGTCTTAGCTACCAAAAAATGTATGATATGAATATAAATGCGTCTATATGTGTGGGGCGTTTGAAAATAATAAAGTTAATTATTGAACTAAAGTTTTTATAAACATTTTTTACTCAGCTTTATCAAAAGATTTATTTATTATTGTGCTGTAACTATTGTTGATATGTACTGTTGTATTATAAGTTATAACTTAATTAAAACAATTGGCTTGAACTATATTAGCACAAACAAGAATATATCGTAATAGTACAGCAGGCCCCGCTTCACCGAATGGTAGCTTTAAGTCTACATCATTAATTCTTTATATGTATTCGAATTTCAAAGTTAATTAAATATTTTAGAATTATGTTTTAAACAATTCATTATTTCCTTTATTGGATTATGATGAGTATTATATTTACCCCGGTACTAATTGCAAATTAATTATTACTTATAAGCCATATAGTTTTATAATAGTATTAACTATGATAATTAATTAAATTAAAGCTTAAAAATTATATTTTTTCTGGTGCTAATTGATCAAAATTTCAATCGTATTATTTTCCATTTTTAAAATACACTTTACCTACAAACGTTGATTTTGTTTATATAACATTATAATATGATATAAAACAAAGAAATTCTCAAATTTTATATTTCAATAGTTGTTTAATTGAATTGGTGTTCTAAAACACTTTTTATGTTATTATGTTGGTTAATAAAAATAAAGTAAAAAAAAATCATTACGTGTTAACTGCGTTAAAAAGGAGTCGGTCATGAATTAAATGAATAAAAAATAAAGTACTTAAAGATTGATCTTGGTGCTTGCTTGCAGTAAGAGCTTTTATAAGATTGCTCTTTAATTAGAATATAATGCAAATGTTGTGTTTTTATGAAAAATTAAGATACCTACTTATTGGTATTGTTATTGTATAATTATTAAATAACATTTTTAAATAAATACTATCTGTGTATATTAATAACTATTTACTAGATATAGAAATATCTAAAAATTATATTTTTTTGAATTTATTATAATGATTATTTATTGACTTAAATTCATTATAAAAAAGATTTATTCTGTTAAAACCCATTTTTTTTAATGATTTGTAGATAAATGGGCTTGGTATAAATTACATATAATTGTATGAGTATGTGTGTGTGTGTGTGAGTTTGTGTGTAAAAATTAGTCGATAGTTTATTACATTTTCACAAAAAGGTAATTTAATAGTAATTTATCTACTTATTTTCATAAAATAAAAGTTTTATACATGTTTTTTTTATATTTATTACCTAGTTATTGTTTCATTTCGATAACAATTCATGCGAATAAAACGTATTGGTTTTAACATAAAATAATATTCATGGCATTAATTCACCTTTATAAATAACTATTATAAACGCGCGTGGCTGTGTACTAAACAAATTAACAGCGGATCTAATTTTGAAAGAGAGCGAATGTTTCATAATATTATTCCTAGTACCTATCACATTATGTTTACTTACGGTACGGGCAAAAGGCTTTCAGAACTAATTAATATAACCACTCCGCACGTAGTGTCCATTTCGCAATGCATTATAGTTTCGTTTGAAATCAAAGATCCCCGCACCCATGGAAGTATGATGGCGGAGATTATTATCATAAAAATGCCATTGACGTTGTCATAACGTGTATATATATTTTATTGTGACCTAAATGTGTATATTACATCGAAATGACATTTTATTATGAGCACGTTATCAATTTAATTGGTTTTTCCGGTGAATCGAATTTTTATTTAAATTCAGTTCAGCAAAACGTGCGAGAAATCATCTATAACAATAATAATAATAAAAATAATAATCATAATAATAATAATATTAATCATAATAATAATAATAATAATAATAATAATAAAAATATTTTCCTCACGGCGGGCATTGCATACAGTCGAGTGTGGTGGGAACTCCGTTAAATCAATAGGGCTGCGCTCATTTTTACACAATGCATATTATTATATTATTATTATTAAGGCATATTGTAACAATATAAGAGCTCGCGGATATTGATGCGTTCGCAAAATTTAATCTAGTTATAATTTCCATTACTAGACGAGTTATAAATCAGTTCGATCCAAGTACGAGCTGAAATCTACAAAATATATCAAGATTAATTTTTCGGTATTTTTGATTTTGTAGATTTTCGACACACCCGTGGTTTAATCTTGAATTTTTTCATAATGTATATTATAATTTTACGTTTAGATGACAGTAACATTGTCCATCGATATTCATAAAGAAGCATAACAAGAAGTGAACATTGCTCGTGACCGATAATTTTATACTTTTGGATTGGTGGTGGTATGCTTACTATAGCAGGGGTCGCCAACCCTTCGATCGTTATAAAAATTAATTACACCATTATATAAACTTATATAATTTATGTTTTTATTATTTAAAAAAAAAATGTAATAACTGTATTGCACAATTTTTTTTTATTCTCAATTTACACTGTCTATAATATAAATAAATAGTTTTCGATCGCTACAAACTTACAATTTTGAATGTATCTCACTAGTTGTAAAAACGTAACGATCCCTGTTACTATACTCTACATAGGTAACATTCGGCGAGATATTTATGTAAGACTTTGTGCGATTTTCGGCATTTTCGTAAGATATTCGTGTCTGCGTTTAATTTTGAAGGGCTGAATATTTCGCATATTATAATATTATACTGCACGTACACAAGTGGTTTAATGGGATTTCCATATACAAGCAACACCGCGCGAGTACATCGGCCGCCGACGTCCAACGTTTTCGACGAAATGACGGCTCGTGTGTCACCCGCTGAGGCCGCTATCCACGTGACGATATAGAGGTCGAACGGGTGGGCAGCAGCAGCGGGTATGCAGGAGGCGACGACCGACTGCAGTATAGCAATTATTATTATTATTCGTGTGCATAGATGACCGTCGTGAGGACGTGTGAGAAGGCTCTCTAGAAGAAAAGAAAAGCTAGGCTGGTGCAGCGCAGTTTGCAGGGTGATCGAAACGGCACGCGCGACGTTACACGGGACTCGACTTATATACTGCGTTTTGGCACGACCGTTTTGCCGTCGATTGCAATGTATTACGGAGACGGAACGACGGCATAGTTGCAAAGTTTAGCGTTCGCCCCGCAGGTGGTGTTTTCCACGACCGTCGATTCGGTTCAACCGACAAAAATCACGAGGTAGTATGTAGTTAGGTACACGATATAATGTATAACACGCGACAGTTATGGGTAGTGTTTTTTTTTTCAGCCCGGAGATGGTTGCGTACTACAATAAATATGTATACCTATACAGTGTGGTTGTAATTCATGAACACGATTGTATTCTTACGGGAAACGCGTTACGTCTGTATAATCGGTCATTCAGATACTTTTATTTGTTACCATGCATCGTGTCGCGTAATGATAATTCCGTGAAATATCCACCGCGAACGACCCTGTATATATAGGTACATATAGTATATATTTATACGATGCGTACGCTCGCGTAAGTACACATACTCGTATACTCGTATTCATATTATAATGGCGATGGTAATTATTATCGCTATTATTCTTATTATCATTATAATAATTATAATAGTTATTATTATTATTATCATTACGGTCAGAACTCGCGAGAGGGTGTAGCGTACTGGTGTGTGCGTGTGTGTGTGTGTGTTTACACCTCGTAGTAAAACCTTTTGCGTACGTTTACTCCGTGACCCGAACCCACCCGTGCGACCGCCTGTGTAGTGTGACGTCAGCGGCGAGAACGTTTTACGCCCCAGGCCGAAGCATGCAAATATCCACCTCCACCTCCACCCCCCCCCTCTACCGGCCCGCCCGCCGCATACGCTTGGGTACATATTATAGTATACGCACGGCCATATGATTATACAGGGTGCGATCGGATTCATTTCAGACGACTCGTGCGGATGTGTGGAGCGAGATTTCGTGTATTAATTTAAATCGAATATACAATATTTACGACGTGTATTACGGTACAATATACCCACCTATTAATATTATAGGGTAACATCCGTGGGGATATTATCAGTTTTTATACGCGAACTTTGGGCGAAATGTCGTGTTCACCGCACACGCCATTGTGTACGGTATACATCATGACGTCATACTATGCAACGAGCTCGCGTGCGCGTTGGTGTGTTCGAAAGATGAACGCGTTACATTACACGAAACGGAGTTTTAACGTTGTTAAAAAATAAAAATAACACAACAGTCGAGCGATTTTTTTCTCTATGTATATAATATATATATATATATATATATATATATGTTACGTGTACGCAGAAGACGATGAAAAAATAAAGAAGAAGAGAAAAGTGATAAAAAATTGATTGATCGATTGGTTAATTTGCGGGCACGCGCGGGGTTACACGTAGACACGCCGAGGGTGTATATGGAGCCCTCCAGGGTGCCGCCGCCGCCGCCACCGCACAAATGTAGTAGCGATGTGTATTGGATGGAAGTTTTATGGGTTCACCGTGTATTCGTCTAGAAAATATATGTGTGTATGAGTGCGCGTAAAAAGGAAAATTTCGTTTTACAACCGACGGATGAAGCCGGTGTAGGTTGGGCGGGGGGCGAGGGCAGCGGTGATGGCGGAAAAAAAAATTACACGTACACGCGCACGCACACGGTGGACGGGATAGAGAAGGTTGATCGACATTGAGGCGTAATAAATAGTGGGCGAGCGTGTGCAAATGAAATACACCGAAAAACACGTATATAGATGGACGGATTGATATATAGATCGATATGTATACAGACGGAGACAGAGTTGAGATGGACGAGGTAGAATTAAACGTGCCTTTAACAGTTCGTACTCATCATCTCGAGTAACCGCAGCTAGCGTTCGTACGGTTTATGAAAATAAATAAATGCAGTCGTTGTGTACTGCGAACGTATAACAAACATTACCTGCCGCGTCCGCCGGAGTTCGCACGCGCGTTTGCACAGATGCGCGTCATGATCGCGGCCACCGCGGGACGATCGCCGCCGGTTACCACCCGACCACTCGCCTCGCCCGCACTCGTATTTGTACGCGTCACCCGCGCACGTATCGTGTACCGTGCGAAACACGTGCGCGTATACATTATCACGTTGCTGCGTGGCGTCACGCGGGGGTGTCAGCAGGGTGCGGCATGCTCCCACATGTGACAGATTAGCAATCCGGGTTTATTTTCAGCAATCAAACATTGTTTTTAGAGGATTATTTCCGATGCGAATGTGCGTTTATTCCGGTACGTATCGGTACAATGACAGTGCACTAAAAATGATGGAAAAAAAAAATAATAGTGCATAACCGCAGGGTACACGTCATACAGGTACGGTGTGCAACTGCAGTTTTTGAGATGCGTCGGTCAACAGACTTTTGAGACGGGACGGGTTATGATCAGGGCTGTGAATGCGCTAAAAGACTATAAAATATGCATGGAATAATTACGCACTACGTGCTTACGAAACATGCGTTGAAAAATCGATTTTTTTTTCTTTTTTTAAAGTACAAGACTTGTGACTTTTGATTTTGAAAAAATGTCTGCGCACTAACGTGGCACGCCGGTCATTTAGCTAGGCTGAAGCTGCGGGTCAAGTTTACCAGTCTAGTATATTCGAAGAATCGTGTATCGTTTTCGCATCGAATGCGACAGTGCGATGCACGTACATTGCGTAACATAATACTATGTTTTATTATATGGTGTTAATCATTTATCTTTATGTGTTAACGTGATGGAATGATATTCGTCGAAAGTCGGATACTCTCATTATCTCGGTTTTATTTTGTGTCGCAGGTAGTCGATAATTTTATTTTGTAATTAAAATATTTGTTCGGCGTGGGTGCGTGTGTGGCGGTGGGGGGGGGGGGTTGTGGATGAGGCACGAAAAACCTACAAAACACCCTAACCTCGAGGTAAACGATTTTAGCGCATCCAAGTTTTTTAGACACCGAACGCGCGCGCCTATGCGTGCGATAAATAACGCGCGCAGCAATAATATCGTACACGGGCCGCCGTTGTTCCGCGCACGGGCGTCACTTGTTGGTTCAGGTGTCGGACTCGCTCGCTCACACCGGGTAAACACTATTGCGCTTTCGTCGTCGACGCTGCCGCCACGTATAGGTGCACGATAATATTTCACGTGTACGTACAGAGTGATATTTTATCATACAGCAGTGGCGCTGCTGCCGCCGCCGCCGCCGCCGCCGCCGCAGTCGCCTAACGATCGATTCGTATAAATATTCTACTGTACCTCGGGTAAAATATGTATACACTTCTCCTGCTGCTGCTGCTCGACACCACTACCATATAATATTATCTCGTCCGCCGTGCTTTTCTACAAAGTCGAAGGTGCACAATACGCACACACACGCACGCACGCACACGCACATGTACGCACACGCAAGCACAAAATCTGTGTACACGTTGACTGGACCGAACTCGGGACTCGGTGGCGGCGTCACTTGGAGGAAATTCTTTGGAGGATACAGATCGTAATCGTCGTATATTTGTCTTAACGATTTATAGCACGAAACTAGACCGAGCAGCTTCGTCACCGTCCCACTCCCCCCCACAAGCGCATTTTGTCCTTCCGACATAGATGTACGACCACGCAAAAAAAGTTATAAGTTGGAGCGCGATGGAAAATTAATAATAACAAAGAGTATACACTATTATACTTTTGAATATGTATTTCGGTTTGAACGCTTGTACGGTAAATTTATTGTTCTTCGGTGCACAGACGTGCCTGTACCGCGGAGAACGCTGCACTGGGATAAAATATTACGGTTTCTCGATAGAAATCTCTATTAATGGTCGGGAACTCGAAAAATAGGTGCTGCGACTCGGTACAATTCTATCGTAACTCGGTCTGCGATTTTTATCTCCTATAGAATCATGACATGCGTGGTTGCGGTGACGCTGGCGTCTGGTGAACATAATATACGATAATGTAATTAGAACGGTGTATAGCAATTTAAAAGCCACTGGTTCGGATGGTTTGGGGTCGAAACCGAATCTTCCCTCCCCTCCAGCAGGTACGCCACTGACCCCTGACCTTCTCGATAAAATGTGCAGTTGCCCACCGGACAACGCCTATGTTACGGCTCATCTCACCGCGTAAGAGCCCTTAAGAGTTAAGATATTTTTTACACCAATGTTGTTTCCTACGCTCCCTGTCCTTTACCACAACTCGAAGAACACGACGACAACCATTAGTTTTTCGTTACAAAACCGATTCGTTTTGAAATCCGTCGCGATCAGTTTTGGTTCATGCAGCCCCAAAGAATCGTTTCGGATGTTAGAGGTCAACAATCGCGCGGACCACTGCGGCTTGAGAACCATTGCCGTATGAATATAATATATTCCGTTTGCACACGTACAAGACGTACACGATTTCGACGATGCCCTGCTGCATATTTGTTACTATTATTATGACATATTATCTGCGCCGTCCGCCCGTTACCCGGTTAGTTGGGATTTCACGCGCGGTCGCGTGTCGCCGGCCGTTGGTTTTCTTTTTCGTTTGTCGCTGGAAAAAAAAAAGAGAAAAACAAGAAATATTACGCACGTACATACAAAGGTATACACACTTATTCGGTGTTTATTCTTTTTTCTTTTCCGCCGGCCCTTAACCCGCCTGTTTATACGCAATTTACATGACACGATATTATATTATGCTTCGTGCTTATTTACAAAACGTGCATACGTATATACTTGCGCGTATTACTTTCGACGCGCGTACTTTCATGTTGCGCTGACCCTCGCCGCCACCGTGAACCCCGGGAATATCTTCATTTTCGCGTGACACGCAAAAATCGTTTATGCGATCGCCGTGTTCGAATTCTGCCCTCGTCCCTACACCGCCGCCGCCATCGTCGTCCGCCATCCACCCTTCTGTCGCTTCCAACGGCGTTCCCGTCACCCCCGCCGTAATCGTCGAAATAAACCGCACGAGTTTATAATACCACGCCGCGCGCGCTCGCTCGGTTCATTCGCTAATATATTTCGTATACATCTATGTTATATTATATTATTACACGCACACACACGCGCGGGCGCGCGCGCACGCATATACAAACGCACACCCACACATACTCCTCACGCACACACTATACACGAAAGTACACAGTACACACGCGCACACCCACACATATCGACGCGTGTAAGTATATACACGGTAATATGTGTACACGATGCTTACAAAGTAGGAGTAACCCGACACGATAATCGCTGCACGTGTTTTATTACGCTCGGAGTACGCGCACAATGTGTAGGTATCGAATACATAATATTATATGGTTAACGGCGGCGGGGCAGTCCGGCTCTTATCTCGCGATCGGCAGTCAGCGCGCGGTGAAGTATTTATAAAGGTACATTGCGTATTGTGTAGTGTGTTGTTCTACGAAACCATAATTATTATTATTCGTGTAGCTTTGGCGAACGTGCGCGCGGTACGGTATTGAAAACTTTCGTCGGATGTGAAGGTAGGCCGTGGCGGACGGACGCGCGGTAGGTGGTCGCGCACAACTACCACGCCGCCCCGCTCCACCGCGGTTCGCAATAGGCTTCAATGACAACGTACGATGAACCCGCGAGCGCCGCAATAAGTCCTCCTACATTTTCCTCGATTCACCTCGATTCTGGTCACCGGTTCCTTTGATTTCGGATGTGGCTGGAACGTACAATTTCAAACACGAATTAAAATTATCTAATTTATACGAGACCGAATGTAATGGCACATTTCGGATTTTCTGGTGCGTTACCGATTTTCTCCTCACTAGTTGCACATTCTACAAGAAGGGTATTTTAAGAGTGCTCTTAGAACATCTCCACTCAAAATTACAGTTTCCCATTTTTTTTTCACGCCGCGTCGTTCCGATCATATTAAGTACCTCGTAATTTTTTTATATTGCAATATAATTAAGATCGTTTCAACAATATCATACATGTATCATATAGGTGCTTTCACAGGTACGTCATGTGTCGTGTCGTGAGATTTTCTAAGTTGTTGTGGCTAGCATTATGTAAATATATTATAACTATTACATCAGTTGGTTTTTGATTATTATAAAAATATTAATACGTGATTTGCTTCATCAATTTCAAGGTTATACGGCTTTTATATTTTGACTTGGATACAACTTCATACAAAAAATTGAATCTTAGAATTTCATAAATCACTAAAAATGTACTTAAAATTACGTATTGTTATTATCATTTTTACCTATGTATATGCTTTAATTTTTTGGGAACTACATTTATTGATGTTTTTCTAAAATTAACATAATATACAAAGATATTTATACCTACGAACAAATCGTTATCAAATTATTCAAATTTTCTATGAATACAGTACAAGGAACTATGCTTTAATACCTATAATAATATTAATGTATAGTATAAATTATCACTATTTTTTGTTGTAATACACATAATACTTTGATAAAAGTGATTGAATTAATAGCTATACTTACAGTTATAACTTATTACTAATACAGTTAATTACATACATTTTGAAGACGCATATTATTAAATGTTTTGTATTCAACCGTAAGACGGCGCGTCGCGTCGCGGCGTCACGAATTACAATTATTGTAAATTTGAAAATAATCCATCAAAAACAGTTATCGATACGAGTACATTTTATGGATGTGTCTGTGTACGATTCGGTAATATGTCTGTTGATTGCAACACAATCACTCGTATTTGCACTCATTGCGCGTATCACTCGTAAAAAAATATCGAGAGCAAACATATTTTCAAGAATTTAATTCAGTTCGAGGGAAATTTGATTGCCTTTATGTCGTTATAAACTGATAATATTTTAAATTGAATTTAATTGCTGCGCCTTTTGTGCTATGAATAAACGCATATATATATATATATCGTTTAATATTGGTTTGCACGGGTTTTCGTTTGATTTCTGTTATGAAATGAGTTCATAATATGTATACCTATTACTATACTCGGTTTTTTTTTTAAACATTTTACAGGATAATTGAGTAGTCTAAAGGCATATTTGATGAATGCTATACCATCGTTAATTATAATCATGAAACATTGCTTTTTTTTCTTTTTTACTAATTATTTTTTTTTCATAAATATTCAAGTGTAATGAAAATGTCTCTTTTTGATTTTATGAATAATGCATCGTAAAAAACAATTAATTTAAAGTGGAACTGATTAAGCTAAAATGTGTTAACAGTCAGAAACATAACAATCGAATATTCATTTTATGTTTTTATGATCTCAAAATTATCTGCATCTATAATTGTCTGTATCTAGGTACCTATTTCTGGATATTGTCAATTATAAAATTAGCATATTATATTTTAATTTTTAACTTTTCAAATTTAAAAAGAGACATAAATACGTAAATCATAATTTACAGTGTGTTTTCGCTAATAGGTACCACTAATTATTTCAGTCGGATCACCTTGGATTGAAATGGGTTTACGAACCATATTTATTTTCAATGTAGTCCGTGAATTAAATATCTCGTGCATTAACATTTCGCGTCGGAGAAGTCATATTTTAAAATATCACTTTGCATTTGTACCACGGTACGAATGAAAAAGTGTTTTTTTGTTATTATTACACCGAAAATCGAACGCCATTTCATTCGTATCTTTATGGTCTTAACCCTTCAAATGAGATGACTGTGAAGCTTTTGTAACGCTCTGCAGCCATTTTAATATAATGGCGATTGGCTATTTATAATCTACCACTAGAAATGACGCGTTCGGATATTAATGTGATGTCAAAAATTCGATAAAAAAATTGATAAATTCTCTTACTGCTTTTTGGTACTTAGCTGCAAAAAAACATTTTAGTATTCAGCTTATGGGGAAAAATTTTTTTTTATCGAATTCCAAAAGTTAATTCTTACTATTCTATAACCCTTTAATATATTATTTATTAAATGAAAAAAAAAATGATTACGTGTAAGTTTTCATTTCGTTTTTACTGAAATCTCATTTTCTAACGGCACCAATAGCATTTAAAAATTAAAGTAATTGTCTATAAAATGTCTTTCATTGAGTCAAAAATTTTATTATTTTTAGTTTAAGATTTGGAAGGCTGTGTTTTTTAAAATACAAAATGATTAGGTATACATTTGTGAAAACGTTTTGAATCAGAAAACTTATTTTAATATTTGTTTTAAAATGTTCCGCATTTTATAGTCGGCAAACTATTTAACGACAATTTTACTTATATGATAGTTTTTCAGAATACATAAATAATAATTCGAAGAATATTGGATTGAATTCTACTACTGACAGCGTACTTTTATCATTTGAACAATAAAATTATATATTATTTAATTTAATTACTTTTTTTACGAATACTCTTAATACGTAAACATATGGTTATGATATTAATAACTTATGTTATGACTTGTAATGTATTATTTGAACATACCATTTTTGATATAAGACTCGGGATTTATTATTTTTTTATATATTTAGGTATGATTGTTAACTAATTAATGTAATTTATATTATAAACCATTGGTTATCTTAAATTTAAGAAAATAATATACATAAATTTATATAGGTATCATGGATTGTAAAGTTAGACATTTGTAATACTAGGCATTACACGGGACACATTATAATGTTTCGGATGTAATTTATAAAGAAAATGCCTTTAACGTTTTTATAATAAAATGTAAAAATTAATTTTTTTCGGAACAGATAATTAATTTTATTTAATTGAACCAAAAATTAATTTTTTAACACTCATTTGGAAAAAAAGTTCTTATTTTGAAGCCGACAGGTCTCTGATGGTTTCAAGTTGAACTTTACTTTTAATGTTGTCTAACTTTTTTTAAATGTTCAAAAGTTTTAATGGTTTTACAAGAATCTAACACAATCCTGTGTATATTTTTGTACTTTTAATGACACAGATTAAATTTGTATTCCTGGAGTTACAATTTTTTTTTAAAGTTACTTGTTTTTTTTTTGAATAACAAATAAATACAACTAGTTTTTGTTCTGTTTTTAGGTCCTTGTGCATAATCAGAAAGCTTCGCAGCTGACACAAAAATGTCTCTCCTCAACATTAAAGGTAACGTACAGACCGTTTTTCAAACATACGTATTTCATTTCAGTTCAGCCAATTAACCCTTAACCCTTGTCTAGTCACTACAAGCAACAATAATCCCTCAACCGTCCTGTGGTGTAACCATCATTTGAAATTCAGACCACGTATAAATTAAAATTACGAAATCTCGTTAGTCTTGTTCGGCGATACGCCGTTTTGTTATCCCGAAGAAAATGCACTCTACTTAAAATTCTGTTCCGTATTCAAAATTGTTTTAGAAATGTTTTGAAATTGTTATTGTTATTATATTTTTATTTTTTTTTCAGTGAAAATGGCTCGTTACGTTGGTGATCAAGGTGAGTATTTAACATAAATTTTTTTCACCTTGACACAATTTTATTATGCTATTATTACAACGCCGTGTGGATTTTTTTTTCGCGAATACAAAGAGATTGATGACCTGACAACTTTAGAAGTTCGGAAATTTAGGTTCCGATATACGGCCGTTACATGGTTTTTTCGTAACTTTACGTTTTATACAGTTTGCCGTTATTACGCCAAATTACCCGTACTAACTTAAAACTTTGCTGTTCAGTCACGATTCATGTAAACATTTTGTTACTTTCCTTTTCAATATTGTGTCATAAACGTGTATACGAATAATCATATATCTGTGAATAAGGTAGAACATGATTTTAAAATGGTTTAATCAGGATAGAAAATAGTTATCAATAACACCTTGTTAAAATCTTTATATGTGTACATTATAATATATTTATAATACTAATATCTATGTCATAATAATTTATTCACGATAGTAAATGTTCGTATAAAATAACACAAGTATCACGGCGTTGTGTATAGGTGATTTAGCTACATGAGTGTGTTGCATGAATACTCACTTGCCTATTGTTGTGTCGGACGAATAAAAATATAGATTCGGTTTGTTTTAGCACCACAATTCAGCACATACGCTACGTTAAAACTCCAAAACGTTAAGTGTACAACTGTCACGGTGAAAGGAGCAAACCCCTGTTGGCAACAGGATTTTTTATTGTAAGTTTCATTTTTCCTTATAAATTCATTATATTATATACATAGCAAATATTTTAGATTAATTTCGAGTTTATAATATTCTATACATGCAATGTGATTAACATACATATTTTGTGCATGTTTGTGAATTTTCATTGAAAGTTTCAAGTTAAATTTAACACAACGTACATTTTATGATTTTTAAACGATTTTTAAATTCATAATTTAGTATTTAATATGTTGAATCGAGTTTAAACAATTTTTTTTATGATATTTAATATTTTGATTTTAAATATAAAAGAATGTTTTTATGACTTGATTAATTTGTTTCGTGAAAATTGGGTTAAAAATCCATTGAAAGTTTAAACAAAGACATTTAATTCTTCTACGATCCAGCCTTGGAACTTTTACACCATTCGCGCGTCAACCTAACCTTGCGCAACGTTTTATTATATTTTGATTAATACATGTTATCTGATATAAAATTATATATATACATATATATAGCGAGACGAACGACGTGAATACGGGTCTGCTGGTGGAAGTATGGCGCAGAGGGTTTCTTTTGGACTACGCGATAGGCTATCACATGGTCAGTCTACCGACGGTGCGCTACTCCAACGAGGTAATCGATCATCATAGAAATATCTATATATGTCAACAGCTTGCAAACTTTTGGTCAAACCTTTGGGTATATTTCATTACTGCAGTTTCGAGTGTACGTAGGATACTTGAAACCTAAAAGATAAACATAAAAAAGTTAACGGTAAAATACACATTTCACTGAATATATGTATTGCGTGTGGTTATAGGTACACTTGAAACAAAAGTCAAAACTAAAAAAAAAAAAAGAACAAACTTATATCATTTTGTTGAAAACATGTGTGACACGTTGGACAAATTTTGGATACTATAAGCCGATTCGAGTGTTTATTGAGTCCTAGTTCAAATTACTTTTAAATGTATTACTTACATAATTAGTATTTACAGACAAGTGCTCTAATTATTTCCACTTACATAGCTTGCTCATTAATCCAATTGGTTACTAGAGTAGAAATAACAATCTAGCTTCGTTGTCACGAACATTGATATTCAGATAGGGTAAATGACAATTTTATTGTTTTAGATATATCATGTAAATCAGTCATATGATTTTAATAAAAAAAACAATGCACAGTTTTAAAGTAATTTAAAAATATAAGGTATCAATATTAACCGTGATTATGATTTAATTTTATATTTATGTATTTAATATTTAACAAACAATAATAATTCTTATCGTTCGTTCAACACATTTTCAATACAAATGAATGGAATAATTTCAAAAAGCTTTCAAAAATCTGGTGATATAGTATATCTTATTTAAAATATTATTTTTTAATTGTTTCATTTCATATATTATAATTATTGATTAACTTGTACGGTGGATTGTGTTAAAAACTATATAGATTTTAATATTTTTCTTTTGACCTAATAAAATGTTGAAAATAATATGGTAAACAGCAATATTAAAATTTATTTCTAATATTAGATTATTTAAATATTGATGTTTATTCAATTAAATCTTAGACTTTAAAATTTTATTTTAAAATTAAATTAATTCATTGGAAGCTATTATTCTTGCCAAACAGTTTTAATTAAAATTATATTAATTTTAATTTTAAAGTCGTGTTTCTATTAATATATTTTTAGATTGACATCAACCTATTATGTTTGGATAATTTGTATACGTTGTCATAACAATATCATATATAAATGATTGTACAAATATGTACAACTAGGGTTGCCACCTTCGAAAAACGGCAGACCCGGAGACAGGCCGATAAGTAAAAATAAAAAGAAAAAATTCATTGGCAAAATATATAGTGCCTATACGCCTATGTATGCTGCTTAGTTTATACTCTGTGGGGTGAAAATGTAGGTAATGAAATTATGAAATACAAATAAATATTAATATAATCACATATTTTAATGTTAAAAAATGCAAAATATTGTTGCTGGTCGACGTTGACATACCATATAGACATAGTATATATGTAATACTATTTTTATGACTACCCGGATAGTAATTGACTGAACCCGTAGCCCGTAGACTTTTTATGTAAAACCGAATTATCTGAGTGAAACCCGGAGAGGTGGCAACCCTATGTACAGTTAGGGTTCTCTACGAGGATTTACTAGTCTTATAAGGGGGCTACTTGAAGATTTACTATCTTCGTATGGTACACGTATGTACACATATGTATAAGAATAAAATATAATGTCTTGGATTTTAGATAATAAAAATCTTAAATTATTGAAAAAATGTATTAATTGGTCAAAATGTCTTAAATGTACAGGACGGCGAAGGAGATTGGGTGTCTCTCGATGCTGAACTTGAAATGAGCGATGGTGTAGTGACTGGTACTAGGTGTCCTACCGGGCATTACCTGTTGATTGATGCAAGATTTGAATTACCCTTTGGTAAGTTTATCGTGAGTGTATTAATTTAACTTCAAACCAATCCCCGTGTTACCCGTATATATTTTAAAATATACGATACACCATACAATATTGTTGAGAGCTAATATTATTATTCTAAGAAGAACGAAGAGGAATGTTTAAACATGTTAAATCATGTGCGAAATCATGATGATTTTCAAATTTTAGGCCCTTACGACCCACCGACTGGTTGGAAAGAGATCTTAGGAGAGCTGAATAGTTCCAACACGGCCCCACCAAGCGCCAGTGCATCAGGAGGTATAATAATGAAAAATATACGAACACTTAAACGTTTCGCACGTCTGTCTGGGCTTTTACGGAAGCATGGTCCTTCTCTAACACTATACACCTTTACTCTAATCGATTAATCATATGTAAAATCAAGTGGGGATTGCCATAAGCCATTATAATTAATGTTAATTGTACAATATACTGATATACTTACATAAAGATGTAAGTCGAAGCTCATACACGTGCATTATGATTAAATTATGTGCAGAATAAATAATATTTTCGTTATAAACGTTTGAAAATATTATGTATGATAAATTAATTCAAGTTTCATTATAAAATATTCAAAATTAAGATTGAAAATTTTTCTTAAAATAATATTTTTAAAAATGGTTCTTATTAATACGAAGATTTTAAAGTAGAAAAGAGTGAATCGATAATTTCATCCTCATGCAATATAATTAATAAAAATATCATTTGAATATTAGATGCAATATCCCTTTCAACAATAATTATCTAGTTTACGCTATTAGAACTTAAATTATATTTTTCAACAGCACGAAAATATTTCCAATAAATCATATAGGTACCTACTTTAAATTAATAGATAGTATAATAATATTCTTGCTAGAGCAATTTTAAATTTATTTGTAGTTATTTTTATTTCAAATGAAGGGAAAAAGGTTATACTTATAATATATTTCATACATAAAAAATATTTATTTTTATGCGATACATAACTTTACTTCTTTATTTACTTTTATGAAAAAAAAAATGTATGTTTTAACGATTTAATCTTGAAATAAAATGTAGAATGTAGTAACTAAATAACAAAAAATATGACCAAAAAAAAAATTATAACAACATTTGTAATTTAAATATTTTGATATACGTAATATAAATACGTAAAAATATTTGTAACTTACAATCTAAATAGTTCAATCAAATATTGAAAAAAGTAAAAAATTAAAGGAAAATTAAAATATTAAGTATTTATTGAATGCATCAGATGAAATATAAATTGTAACTGAATGCTGTCAACATTTTATATAAAAAATACAAATACTTTATTATGAAACTTATCTTTTATTGTAAACCTCATGGAAATTAACAAAACTACTGGGTATAATGTTTAATGTGGCAATGGCGACCCCTCGTTTGACTTTGCACGGAATTTAATTTTTAGTTCTTTTCGAATCTTTCATTCTTCTCGAACCCTTTTCAGTGCTCTTTCTTCACTTCATTTGTATCTGTTTTTTTTTTTTTTTGATTAATGTGTATCATTATCAACGCCCAAGATTTGGATTTTGGACCGTTGAGTGCATTGTAAATATCATGTTGTTAAAATTCACACACATGTTAACAATTATGAATTTTTTAATTTAAAAAATATTACCCGGATAATGTTGCTTTGAACACTATTATTTATTTAACCCCGTATAATCTATAGTCATCTCTCCCCGCATTTTGGACCACATAACTATAACCCGAATCCGCTATTACTCATCTCTATCTCTTCGGAGACGATTAATGCTTTTTGAACGACGTGCACCTTAAAAACAAATAGCTATGTATTGGGTATTAATAAATTACTCTAATACGTATATGTATATCGTATATATTTATATATATCTATATAACGTGTACGCTATTATTATTACATGTAAATGTAACAATACATACACATATCGTAGCTCTGTCGCTTGAATTTTAATCCTCTCAAGTACCTAAGTACAGTACAACAACACATCATTTATAAGTATGTTATGTGTATATTCATGTCACTGTTGCAGTATACAAATTATTTTAATATACCTATATTGTTACATATATTATTATGCTGACATACTTATACCTCTATCGCTCATTCGCGTGGTTTTCTCATTATTCTTCTTCTTTTTTTTTTCACTCACCCATCCTCAGTGCATACCTACATGTTATTATACCTTTTTTGACGCTTTTACACATTTACTAACACACACACATACACATACATGTATATAAATAATATATTTATTTATATAAATATATTCGTATAATATTTTATACATAGAATTGTTTGTCGACACTTATACTTAAACATATCAATGGTACATCGGGCGCCGCTGGAGCTGGATCGGCAAAACGCTTATTAATCCAACGCGTACGTGTCTTTGCACACACTCGTAAGCGGTATTGTTCACGTACACGTACACGCCCGCCCGGCTGGGGATTGTGCAAAAGGTTCTCGTGACTTTTCACGAAAAAAAAAATAGCGTATACATAAATTTACCGAAACGCGTATATCTAAATGGCTTCTTGTTTCGTGGATTTTATTTTATTGTCCTTAGCACGTCATCTAATTATAATAATAATGTTACGGTAACTACCGTTTGTTGAATACAATGCCATAAAATATATAGTTTAATATCATGTAGTTCGTAACTGTTATTGGCCAAAATTCGAAACTGTTAAACTTTCTATATTGGCTAATCTTCAATTTCTAATGTATACGTCAAAACTATGTTTTTGCTTTTGTTTTGAAATATAAGTGATTGTTTTAGTTTTTTTTTTTTGAGTTGCAATCATAACGGGCATCAACATTATATTGTAAATGTTACACAATGATATTTGTTTTATTGAAATTGAGTGTATACATTATTCGGGCATTTATTTTTAGTCATCATAATAATCAGTGTAACTATTAAAAATAATGATATTTAAACTTTTTAAAAATTTTTATCACTTTCATTTTTCGAAAATTTTTTTGGCATGGTATTGTTTTTATGACCAATAATCAAATATAATACATATTAAGTGGTTCTGGCAATAATGTTAATCTTTAATACAATGCTTGTAATTCTTCCGTAGCCATCAAACTTGTGAACTTTATACATTATTCTACTAGCATCGATTGGTACTAAATAAATTTTCCTAATTATCAGGTATACGTAAATATACTCGTATATATTCGGTGCAGTGGCGTGCCGAGATTCATCATATTTTTTCCCCTAATTTGGCTTACCATCTCACAACCATAAAATATATAGTAAAATGGAAAAAATCACCTTGCCACGAAGCGAGGATATATTGTTATACGTTATGATACTATATATTTTTACCCAGTCCGCCAGTCTTGAACATGTTGTCTAGGTGGCTAGGCATAATTATGATATATTTCCGGCATGGCACTGATTTTACGTATACCTGAACAAAGTAATGTGTTACTTCAAATTATGTTTAGAACAGTGTTATGAATTGCAATAGATTTTTTTGAATTTATAATTTTACAGTTACCAACATGGAGCTTTCAGTCCTGTTTAATAAATGCCAGACTATGAGGATAACCGATAAAACGATATAACATTGTTACACGTAAAATGTGGAGTAGAGACTTATATTTGATACTTTTCTTAAAGAGGAATATACTAAAAATATTATTTTCCACTAAACACTTTTGTGATATATTTGTACAAATCGAAATCTTTAGATATTATCATTGGATTACTTAATATTCGTTACTGTATTCAGATTGCATATACCTGCTTATATAATATTAGATATATTGTATGTACAACACACAATTATCCTTAGAGTAGCTCACGTGTTAAATGGAAGGATAAATTGGGTAAGATCACCTAAAATCCTTCTTACTATATATCGATCCATCAAAATGTTACTCATTAAGAGCAGTTATATTATTACGATCTACCAATAAAAAATAAACGATGATGGGTGGGAGAAAAGTTTTTTTCAACTCGCTAGAATAATCACTCGATAAATAATGTTGTACCTGTTCTTGTTAACTCTATGATACGTGCCAGGGAAGCAAACTCGAGGGATTTTGGATGTAGATCCCTTGTCTACCTTTTTTTTTTGTAATACGTATATAAAAGTTTTGACAAATTTGATTGGAAACCTTATCGATAGCCGAATTTAATGAATATTAGTTGTGACAGTTAGTGTTCTGGTTTTGGGATGGGAAAAAATGCTAAAAGTTTTCCAATACATTTTTCCTCACGGGCAATTGCTAAAAAGCTTGGGTCATCGGATAAAACTATATAGTACGTAATAATATGTCAAGATTTGTTATTTGTAGACAATGATGAAATCTGTGATATCGTGGATTATCAAAAAAAATTCGAAATCCTGAACACTTTCGAACAGGATTCCAGATCCGAAGACGTCTCTGCACAATTTCAACATTACGGGCAGTGTAAGTAATAACGTTTGATGTTAAACGGCGGGAAAAAATACACAGTTTGTGTTATTTCAGCTGCAGGCAATTCGGAAGATAGCGATTATACAAGTGATTTCAACTATCCAATATGTCAACAACAAGCCAATTCCTCAGCCTCTCAATTTAGAAACCTAGCCGATCAACTAGAAATGAGTCCTAGCAGTAGTCCAGAACATCCAAATACAAGTAGTTTAGAAAGACAATTTATTTATATTTTTATTAATTCTTGTGTTAATTTTATATTTGTTTTTATTTAAACTCTAATAATTTAATGGTCATAAAAAAATACAATTGAGAGGAAATTGGGAAACACGGGAAATTATTAAATAAGATAAAACATGGAAAGTTTATCATTTTACCTAACGTGATATTTTCTTCTGTATTTTTTTACAGTCTTCTTTATTTTTTCAAGGGAATACTTTTCAAAAGACTTCAGTAAATAATTTTGTACAGCTTAAACTTTAAACAAAATGTATTATTGTTATCAGTAAACGTCCGGTTCCTCATATTTATTCGTAGTATATTTAAATTTTATTATAGTTCTTAACTAGTTTTACAAATTGTGAAAGTATTTCATTTGAATTTCTTCTAGAGAAAATATAATTATCTTGAGTTCATGCAGTATTCGTTAAATTTTGAACTAAAACTTTCCGTATATATTTAAAAACATATTTTACTACTAATATACTTGAGAATCTAAATATATACTTACAAACGTAAATCAACTGAATGTTGCTTTATTCAATAATCGATGTTTTGATTTATTTTTTAAAAGCTGTAGGCAAATAAATTTTTGTTAAATAACTATTAATAAATATATATTTATAGTTAATTAAATTTTTAGTGAATAACTAATTTACACCAATGAGTTATTAAATATTGTGTTGTGATAAATCTCATGTCAGTAGTAAATATACAAACATTGTTTATCTTAATATTAGTGATATGTCTTTATAATTTATATTAAGAAGCCATTTGCGTATGAAATTAAAAGAATTCATGATCATAAATTTTGTTTTCTTAATTTTAGAAAGCTCAGTAGGAAGTCAACACTTATTTGGTTCCCAGAGGTATGAAGAAAGAAGGGTTCCAGAGGATGATTTATATTATAATAGTAGACCAAACAATTATAAAGACCATAAAAGGTAGTGAAAGTGAATTATAAAAGGTTATAATTTTAAATATGTTATTCAATTAACAACAATATTTCGCAGGCGGAAAAACGACTATAAAGTTGGAACTAGTGAATGGTATGACGAAGGATCTTCAACTACGTTCCAAGACCAAGAACGATTTCCCACTTCTTCCAGACATTCTTGTAAAAAGCATGTCTCTAAATATCACCAACGAAAAACAAATAAAAGTGTGTTTTATTTACCTAATTTTTATTACCCATTGTTCATTTATTATGTTTTTTAGATAGGAGATCAAGTTTGGAAAGACAAACGTCTTTGTATCGGCGGAATTACTACGACGAATATTACGATAATGGGGACCAATTTGAACCGTATGACAATAAACAGTGAGTTTTAATTTATAATATTTCTGGTAAAATCAGCTAACAATTATTAAACGAAAACCTATTTACACATGCATTCGCACATATTACAACCAATAACTTTTAAAGTAATTTTAAAAAATAGTTTAAAACGATGTTCAATAATATTAGAGTTTGTACATTTCTTTTTAAAAGTATATTTTTGTAGATATACATTTTCATTTAAAATTTTAACTTCCATATAATGTCTGCGTACAAAAGAATAGGAACATTTTTATATCCTTTTAAATACTTACATTTTAATGTGATTTTTAATTACTTAAAATTTTAGACAACTAAAAAAAAATTTTTGTTCGTTAATTTATATTAATCAATTTTATATTTATGTATAAAATTATGTTTTATTGATTTAATTGTGTACACTTTGTAAGGTAGGAAATTATGCAATTGGTATTAGAATTTTAATTTATACAAGGTATTATTTCACCGTTGACAGTTACTAAATATAACATACTTATTAATTATGAGATAATAATCATTTTTCTTGATATCAAGTTAACATAAGATGATACTAATTTTACACAATCTACTGAAATAAAATTCATTTTAGTTTATGTATTTAATTTGTAATTATGGATTTGTAATTATTCAATTTAGTGGTGATAAAACTGATAAAACATAAATTTCATACTAAAATGTAGAAAATGTTAGTTTGTGCATACAAATAAAACAAATATAACATTATGTACATATTGTAACTTATTACATAAATTGCATTTTTCGTGCCGATCAACTAAATATTATATTAATTATGAAAAACACACGTATCTTCAAAAGTCTGATATCTAATAAGTTCTACTATATCTGTATTTTACCTAAAATGGGATTTAATTTATCAATGTTAAATGTGTGTTTGCCTTTTTACTGACAAGCTCTTGTCCTATAACACAGTTAAAAAAAACATTACAATTTATTTTTAAAAAAAGAATCAATATATTCCTTTGTCATGTGAGTTTTTAAAAATAAATGCATAATTATTATCTTTATTTGCACATTAGATATTGCAACAGATAAATCCTCATGGGACATCCTGTATGTTTGTGAATTGAAATTAAATGAAATTAATTAATATTTTTCAATGTATAGTAAAATAAAAGTTAAATTTATAAGAATCGTAAATGTTGGTTAGTTGACATTAATATAATGTATTTTTATTTTCTAGAAACTGTGAACAAGTGATACCATATGGATCGAGCAAATACTATAACGATGGACCCAGTGAAGAAATTTATAATTATGATAACAGGTTAGACATTTGTCAACGTATTGCTTGTATAAAGTTAGTTAAATATGACTTTTGAAAAACGTTTTGTACATTTAGTTATAGCTATGCAGACCAAAAGGAGGAAGATAGTCAATGGGACGGCGGGGGTGTTGGAGAGTACTACTATTCGCCTGGGTCGAGTAGTGACACTCAACAACTAAAAACCACTTATCCCGTGCAGCAAGAAGTCGGCGAAGAAAATGAAGAGGTAGAAAAAAATCAATAAAAACATTATTGGAAACCGGAAAACTTTTATTTTTTTGCTTATTTACTAAAAAAGCAATTGTATATTGGTTATGTTTATTTACTTGGTGATTATTGTACATGTTTGAGGTAGACAAAAAGAGTAAGGTGTCAAGTTGAATTTTATTTTTGTTGACTTTTAAATATCGAATAAAAATACACTTATAAAAATATTTTTTCAAACGTGTGTGGATGTGGGTAAACATATCAAAACTGTCGCAGGTATATAATATAGTCACTTATATCCCACTCGTTGTTAAAAAAATATTGATATACTTTCAATCATATTGAAGATCCCACACTTTCTGCTCATTGTTTGAGTATACATTTCTAAAAAAATATTTTAAAAATAAGCTTAGACGATTATAAAGCATAATTGTTTTAGATTCAGCAAAATGAGAAAAGAAACATTATTTTTTGAACGTAAATTACATAGTTGTGAGTTAAATGTGCCTATATACAACCAAGTAATAAATATAAATTATATTATTTTATACATTAAACAAAAAATAAATTCATGATTTTTTTCGTAGCCAGGCTTATTAAGAAACACGTTTAAGTTTATATAATAATATATATGGTTCCTAGCAATTTTGTCTACATAAAAAAAATGTTCTCCGTCTTAAATGATTTATATGTATTTTCCTTTATTTTAAATGGACGCTCTGTTTCTTTGGATTCGTATTGTAATTAAAGTGTAATAATTTATCTCACTCAAATGGAAACAACACAGAAAATAACTGACCACTGTCAATCTCTTGTCGACCTTTTTAATAGCGACTTTAGGGAAATTAATATGTACAGTACATTTTAAGTAACCTTTACAGTGCGTTAATAATTAACAATAAGTAAACTAAATCATAGTAAATAAATATTTTAAAATACCAATTGATTATTAAGTAGGCATCTAAAATATTTATTTTATTTTAACTGTTACAATAAATTGTCTATTAATTTCAACCATAAATGTTATATGAAAAAATAAATACAAGTACATCCATCGTTAATTGTATGATATAAAATTATAAATATATTTTTCTTATAAAAGTTGGTATTTGAAAAGCTTTCTATTTATAATAAAATAAATTATAATATTGTACCTAAAAAAAAGTCTTGTCTCAGTCGTGCTCATAAAGTCATAATTATTTTGCAGTTGTTAGCTATTAGTAGGTACCAATAAATTAATTTGCTGTAGAATATCTCGGTTAGGTTAGGTTAGGTGGAATTATTTTTCATTATTATTAGTATTTATGATAACAAAAGCATTTATTTTTAAATTCATTTGTACTATTTGCTTTCGTGCTAATGGAAAATTAATTAAACAAAAAAAAAAATAACTCAAAAGAGGATGTACAACTTTTGATCTCCCTTTGTTTCACCACAGACGCGCGTGTGCCACTGGTTATAATATACTGTATATCATAGGCGTGTCAAGACCTCTATGGCTGGGGAGGCCATTTATATAATTTAAATTTTTTACTTACTACAGCGATCTACATTTGCGTTTATAATTTTATATAATTTTAAAATATTAAATATAAACTTACCAACATTTTGTTTTGATCTTTTTGGCATGAAAAAGGCATGGGAAGTTTTCAACCTTTTACATTTGGATTTGTTAGTAGTCATACTGATTATTGATATTTATATTGTATTAAATGTGTATAAATACCACAGCCACCATGAGGTATGAACAATACAATTTCGGTATGATCAAATTCGTGGCTCATGCATAGATCACAGTGTAATACACAAAATATTTGATATCAAAACACCATTTTATTTTATTTTGATATACATCTATATCGTATTAAACTTGTATAAATTCTGATATAAATTAAAAATAATGTTGCGTCGCTGTTATCAATTATTTGGAACATGCAGCAGGCTGCTGCAGCTTATTAACAAAACAAACCGGCATTCCTCACAAAAACCACGGTCCACGGTTGTTAAACTTATCTACGTGTTCGTGTGTAAACGTGTACAATCGTGGTCGCGACGAAAACTCATTGACATTAATCAACTTTTTTATCGATCACCTATCATTATTAACATTATATTAATATATACATTATTAACATGGTATGTTAAAAGCCAATCAAAAAATATAATCGCAGATTTTATGTTATCTGTGGTATAATGTTTTATATATTGATAATGAATATTTTAAAATATTAGACAAACTGATAGCTGTTTAAAATTTATAGTTTTAACCACGGTAGATTTTTAGTCAAGAGGCCAAGAATTAAGTCACTGTGGGGCCGGTGCCCATCCTGCCTCCCCCGTAGACACGCCTATTATGTGTATGAAATAAGATATTAAAATATTGTAAACACATTAGCCCGTGTACTATAATTTTTTAATTTTAATTTACAAAAATTCGCATTCACTTAAAATATATTATGTTCTAGGTATATTTCTCGCCGAATCAGAGCTATGAAGATCGCCATTACCACGAAACTCCATTCGAAATATCACCTCCAGCTGTACCGGCTCAACGACACAAACAACTTCCTGAAATACCCACAAAAAAGACTCCTTACATGGAGTACTACTCGAATCCACCATATTACAACGACCAGACACCACAGACACCTAGTACGAAAAAAATGTTACCTCAAATACCCCAATCCCGAATCAAACCTTCGCCGTCGTTACCGCAGACTTATCAAAAAGTCCTACGGAAAACTAGCTTTGACCAGAGATCCAGCTCATTGGACCATAAAGATGGTGAAGATTATACGTACAGCGAAATGGCCAAAGGACAGTTCGAAGAGTATAGTGACGGGGGGTATTACAACGATAACGTTAATTTACTGCAAGAAAACCAATACGCACAAAGCAATTCAATTGGTATGGCTAATACGAACAACGATTATGAAAGCCAAAGTCAAATCGTCGAGGAGAAAAAAGAAGAGAGCGAGGGTTTCAATCGAAGAGATACGTTTATGAAATTCTACCAGAGAACGGTGAAACATTTGGAAAATCCCCGAAGCTTTTTTCAACAACACACTGATTCAGCAGAATCCCAAGAGGAACACAAAGAGGTGACCTATGCATCTTATTATTAAACTGTAACGATACTTTAAAAAGTACCAGTATTTGTCGTACTTACAATATTTACTTTAATCATGAATATTGTTAGTAACCCGTTCAATAATACAAATGCGCTCACATGGATCAAAAATAAATACCTGACTTGTGTAATTAAAACAACATTTAAGACCAATTATATTATAACTTTTCCAGTGATATTTTCTAACAAAAGGCATGGGAGATGATTATATATAATCGTCTATTTATAAATTAAGTGGTTATAAGAGTACACTTTTTATGAAAAGGTTACCTACTTGAAAAATTCTTGTAAAAGTATGGTATTTCTTTTTTACTATACAGGTTCTTCGTTATGAATCGTATAGCAGTGGGCATAAACTTGAGTTTGTGATACATGAAGATGTGACATCATAGTATTTGTGATTGATATTAAGAGTGTATGCCACACCCGCATGCGTTGTCACCGTCTTATAAACGTACAACATAGCAAATCTGTGTTCAGTATGACCAATTTAGTGTAAATAGCTTTAATTTTAAGGTAAATTGATCTATTATCGAACTCAAAAGGAAGATCAGTATCTGTGTTCTCGTAGGTTTTTTACAACATTTCAGTTTATAAGTGAGTTATGATTATGTAACATATTATAATTTTAAAAAGTTATTGACACACTTATTAATTAAAATATCGTAAAAATCATTCGAGAAGACATAGATCAAGTTTTTTCCTTCAGTTCAAGTTTTTTATATTAAGCTTTCCAAATAAAATTGGTTCTACCGAACACAGATTTGCGATATTGTGCGCTTGTAAGACGGAGAAAACTCAGTGGCGTCCTCTTAAAACTCCATATAAATGCAATTTTCTTATAATAAGTTTTATATTATCTATATATATATCATATTTATTATGGATATTATCTATTTTTATCAAAGGTATTTTGTATTGGTTTTACATATACTTTCTACAGTAGGTTTAATTTGACCAAATTATGAATAAATGATATTATTAAATTTCACTATAGTTTATTACACTTAAAGATTAATACCACTAATTAGATATATATATATATATATAGATAAATATATACATATATAGAAATGTAAGATGTCTTTGGATTTTTTTTTCACTTTTAAGTTATCTTTGGTAACCACAAAATTACGGTTACATAATATTATTACAAATTAATAGCATATAATAATTTTACTTCTTATTAAATTATTGGTACCAATTACCATTCTCATGGTATAAGTCGTTGAAATATTTATCAATTATTACTTGCTGATACTTTGACACTTTGCTTTTGTACTTTATTTATTTTATAGTCTACTTTAAGTTAATTTACAATGAATCAAGAACAATATATAATTAGTTTACTTGGTACTGGTCTTGATTCTGATTTGTCATCACTATCAAGTGACGACGAAGATGTGTTAGGCTATTTTCCTAAAAGATAATTAAATAGTCTTTTACACGATATTGATAATGACATACAAGGAAATTTATAATAGTTAATAATAATTATATAAGTAAATTTATGTCTGAAAAGGACGAAGCTGATGAAAAAATAGAAATAGAACCCGAAGTTTCTCAAGTAAACGAACAAATAAATGTTAGTAATAAATGTAAGTCCATTAGATTCATCATTCCAGCCGATTCAGCCAATTCAAAATACTACTTCTTTTACATGTTGTTCCTATACTAATACAAAATGGTCTAGATTTATTCCAATATTAAAAAAAATATATTTTGGAAAAACCTTCCATTTTCTCCTCAGACAATTACAATAAAATCTGTTATAAATCAGCCGGCTTTGACCAACATTTTAAACCCAATCGTTTAATTTACGAAATATTTCTCTAATGACGATTATACTAATATGGCAAAATATACAAATATTTATGTTGCTCAAAAAAATTTAACAAAATTTAAAAATACTTATATATCTGAAATGAAAACTATGGTTGCGATACATATGCTTTTTGGTGTTCTAAATTATCATAATCAAATCCTATTATAACATATATACATAAAAAAAAATTTTGTATATATTATTAAAGAATCCTCAAATGTTTTAAGATACATTTTTTTTACATTTATACATTGATTCAATACACTCAAAATGTTAGGCGAATGTGCTATGAAAAATTAGAATTCAAATAAATAAGCTTTTGCGAGTCCTGGTGGAACTCATAAATTGGAGATAACTATATATAGTTTGAATTCCAAGTATATTATTAGTTTAACTATTTTTAGAATACTTTAAAAGCTTATAATGGTATACGTTCTGCAATAAAAAAAAAATAAGTTCAATAGAAATTTTATGGCATAAAATATGTTGTACATTTTTAGCTTTTTCACATATGACATATTTTATATGGTAAAATTGAACAGTAGTAACGATTTTTGTGTAAATCGTTTTGTAATCAAGTTGGGTATCACTTATTTTTCTTACCATTGATAATTTTTTTTCAATACGATGTAAAAATGTTATTAAAAAAATACTTTTTTCTGTTTTATTTATATATTTATGGTATTCAAAATGATTATTTATTTATTTAGTTACAATTTAAAGCAAGAGATAAACTGTGCTAGATACATTTATATATGTATTCGTCATATTGTCAACATATAACATTATAATTAAACAACATAATTGTGTATAATTATATATATATATAAATATAATATGTTGGGGATAGTATTTTAAGTATAGTGACTAGTTTTATCCGTTGGTCATCATCAGGTTATAAAATTATACTGAATTATAAAAAATAAATGAAGATATATATTAGAAAAAATAATGATCATAACATAGAGTAAATTATATAAGGAAATAAGTAAATAAACGATGAGTCTTTTACGTAGATTATAGATATATCATAAATAGAAGCTGTTATGAATTATTTGTCTTTATCAAGAAAAAATAATTTTTCTTACAATAAATATCAATAAATAACAACAAATTTAATTTCAATATTTATAGAGAACCTAACCAAAGTAATTCGAAAATTCCAAATGACTTATACCATCCTCATTCACAAAAATGTGCTTATTTTAATTCCATATTATTAGACTCGATGATTTAAGAAAAATCCTAAAAATGCACACGAAAATTAACAATAATATTATTTTTTTTTACAAGAGTATTACACTTTTTTCTTTAGACAATTTATAATTTAATATCGCATAATTTCTATTTAAATAAAATTATTTAATACTAAATATACCTTTTTGTTATTTTAGGAGTCTTTTGAAACAGCTGTGTCATCCGTTAGTACGTCTAATCGACGATGGATACAAGACATATCTTCTCCAAAAACAAATAGTTATGAACAGTATAAGCCTAAAGAAGACATGCCATCTTCTGGAGGTTATACTTTAAGGCCACAGGAGTCCACTGAAAGTTATCAAGAAGATTTACTACCGGTCAATGACCATAATGATGAGCCGGAGTCGCCCAGGGTATTACCGGATGTTCCGCCTTCTACCGGTTCTGTTGATAATATGTACAGTCCTATAAAGCACTTCGCGCCTTCTATATCACAACAACAACAGTTACAACAACAACAACAACAACTGCAACAACAAAAGCAGCAACAACTGCAGCAACTACAGCAAGAGGAGGATAGCATTGAAGATCCCGACGACGAGGATCAATTGGACCAGGACGATGAAAAAGAATTGTCGGTTGACGATACTAGCCTACCGAGGCCTCCAGAACAAACGGCTCCCGAAGAAAAAAGTAATTTGGCGAGAATGCGATGGCACAAAGCTTATAATAAGATCGTTCATCAGCTAAACGTGAGTACCTCCTATGTTTTTCATTTTGCTTTTAGTAATATACAAATAATAGTAGTACATATATAATATATACAGCAATATAGATACTGTCTAGTCAGTTAAAAATGATCTATGCGAATCATTTGAAACCATTGCATAAGTAATGATTTACTTATACCTTAAATTGCATCATGGAATGATGGAAAAAACACAAATTCAGTCGGTAGAAATATTTACATTTTGACAATAAGTTTGGTATTTAATATTGTTAGCATAATCGTGAATATATTATTGGAAAAGTACTTTCAACCTAGGTGTTCAATATACATAAACTTAATGTTGTTCTTATAACAACCAATCCTCGCAGTAATACGAATTGACGTATAACATTATAACACTAACATATCTAGACGTATTTTTTTTTAAAAATATACAACTTTGAAAATGATGAGAATCGGATCACTGCATTTAATGTACGTCAATGTCCAATATACATTGTCGTTTTTAAATATCATATTCATAAAATAATGTAGATAATCTCAAATTTAACTGATGAATGAATCAACGAAATTGGTAAATTAAAATATTGCATTAATAACAGCTTAAAAATGCACAGGAAAATATTTTTTTAATATTTTTTTTAAATATTATGGAAAATCGATTCAGTTTATCTTTTTGGCATTGCGAAATTATTTTTGAAATATTAAAATGTCTATCCAACCTCTAAAATGAGGCTGTAAATGAGTTAAGGCTGTTTATCTTACTGTTGCTTGTTCACCAAGCCATTGTATTTTTCGCATATAAAACGTAATTTGAATTTACCTTATTTTAACAAAATATTAGTTTTATTGATCATTAAACCAAATTTTAGGATTCAGAAAATAATCGAACTATTAGTAAGCGTAATAATGTTGTTTCGTAAAATAAATTATACTTGTATAGCAAACAAGCAAACAAATATTCGAATCAGACATTTGTGATAATGTAAAATTTTGAATAACTATAAGCTATTATGAAACTATTTTACACGCGGAACTGTTATAGTGTAGTTTATATTATATTTTGAGGAAAGTTAAGTGTATTGGAAATTCAAAACGGGTCATAAATCATCAACATTTTTGCTTTTATTATGTTTTCACGATATCCGTTGTCATTTTCGGCATTGCTCGCGTAGAATATTAAACCAGAAAATTAAAATTTACATATTCCGGCGAGTAATTATTAGTAACATTATTAGCAACTTATAGAGTTTATCAGGAACATTAAGCAGTTCGGTAACTAATTTTTTCAAGTGCCATTCTCATAAATTATTATCTCAGACAGGGATTAGTTAATCTGTTTATTCATATACCTGTACATTATTTTGGTAACTATGTGTTTTCGTAGATAAATATATTCATAAAAAGACAAAATGGTCACATTATAATTTTACCGCAGTGCTAGTGACGTTTTCGGTAATTTGGTTATTATGTGGCATAAAATGATATACCTACCATTATTACGAATAAAATCATTAAAAACGAGGGTGGTTGTTCATATTTTATTATTTATTTACCGTGTATATAATAAAGAATTATATAGATTTAAAAATTGACGGGCAAATTTATAGAATATAAAAAAATAATATGTCAAAGTAGAAAGTTTTTTTTTTGCACTCCATCAATCCTCGCGTCTCTCCATTTAAACCTTAATTTACTGCGCGGGGAAACATTCCGGATTATAAAACATACGAGTAACGAGGTGGTTAATTTTCCGTATGATAAGTTACATAAAATTTTATACCCACGACATCCCGGTAAAATAAAATTGATTTTATGTATTTTACGAATAAAATGCGTTTTGGAAGCTGTTCGCGGTGTTGATTAATAGTCATTACATAATGATGTTTTATATTTTCACGTAATTATTCATTGGAATATTCCAATACTTATTGATTGGAATTAATGTGTATTTATTTTGAGATATGACCTAACCTGTAGATATAATATAATGATAAATTAATATGATTCAAAATGTAATTTTAACTTTAGAAAATAATTCTGACTATATAAATAATAATTACTATGCGGCCTGATAACAAGTATTAAAATCAAAGACTGTTTCAGGCCTAGTAAGACATAAGAGTGGAATATGGGTTACTGAGAAATATTTGTTCCCGCCGAACTACACACAGAAAAGGAATTAAATCCAACTTTGTAAGGGTCACTTAATGGGGTGTACAATGTACATAGTATTCTATCATGATTATATTATCTATATAAGTTAGAAAGCAATGATGAATTATTACATTCAAAAAACAATTCTGAGTTAAGGTTGAAGTAATAATATGTAGTTGAACAATTTTATAGTTCTGTTGTTAAATTTTTGAATAAATTTTATCGACTCCCAAAAAATGTTGTAGTCTTTAGTATCTCATAAAATACAGAAAATGTATTTATCATTACGCATAGAGATATATATATTTACAAGAGAGTTTTACGTTTCAAATTATCATTAAGTATACATTGCCAACAGTTCAATAAAATTTTGCAAGTAACAATTTAAATAACAACTATGCTGAATATATATAATGATTATGGTTTTTTTTTTTTGTACAACTAATTCAAAAATATATAACTATTTTATTATTTATTAGAATTATCAGGTATGTTATGATTTCAATTTATAAACACATTTATTAAAATATTATTTAAAACCAAGTTTATTGAATTTCAACATGGACAAAGGATTCTAATTGCCCGGATTTTAATTTACAACTTTTATACATGTAATTTATCAAAATGAATGTTATGTTAGGTTTGATGATGGTTGAAATTGTTCTGAAGTTTTTTTTTCTGTTTTGTGTTATATATGTAATAAGAACATTTAAAGAGGTTATCCGAAAATTTAGTCGATATTCAATATTAATTATAAACCTATGAATAATGAAGTATAATATTTTGGTATATTTTGACTATTCAAAAAGTTTATTAGAAAATAAATGAACATCCTAGTATTATATTCCTCGCTTTGTTTTGAGTACAAAATAAGAATTATTTATGTATGAAATGTTTTCATTCGTTGAGATCTTAGAAGGTACTTTAAGTCTAAAATGTTTTAACGTAATGTTCTTTGGCACTGTTGTTTGTATAAATTATTGTTTTTTCGTATGTTTTGAGTTTAAAATATTAATCGAAACAGGTTATCTCATATTTTACATATGAAAATAATGGATTTATAGGGAAAATGGAAAATATAAGATTATTAGTTTCAGTTTTTGAATTATTTATCATACTCTTAGGTCCTTTACTGTACGCCGTACATTTCTACGCAAATGCAAAAATATAGTTGAATAGGCTTTGTAGATTTATGCTTTGGGCGTGCAAGAATACATAAATAATGTCCATCCCTTTTAAAGACTTTTTCACCTGATCGAATTTTTAACTTGTTGACGATTTATGAACTCCATTTTCAATTTCATTAATATCTTGAAAATACAAAATTTCGTTGATTTTTAAAACTTATTTTTATTTTTCTGTAGTTATGTCGTGTTTATATATGTATATTTGTGTTTTTAGTAAAAATGAATGCATTTAATGAAAAAACGTTGAGCGGACATTTTAAAATAGAAAGGTGTAGGTAAAAGAAAGCTTTTTAACATCGATGGGTTTATATTTGTAAATTTATAAACTGAAAATCTTATCATAATTAATTTATGGAGGTATTTCATTTATCAAAGTGTTTGAAACCAATAATGTTATTTGGTTTATCTTATTGAAGAGTCTTTTATAAATACGTTTATATATGAAATTTCCATTTTAGTATTGAAAAACTTTATAAGCTTTATAAATACGTTTTTTTAAATGAGCAAATTTTAAATTCATATTCAGCTATATTTTTCTTACGTATCACTACTAACTATTACTGTCAAATAATCAAATCGTCGAATGAAACAACGATGTACAATTCTCGTTTAAATTGGTTCAACGTTGGATAGTATGGTAATATAATATTATAACTAAATGTACATTCGTACATTTATGATCAGAATATTTTTAATGACATTTTAAGAATAATAGTAGTATATAAGTAGTATAGTCATTTAAGTTTTATGTGGTATTTTTAATTTTATATAACTGTCATAATAATTTATCATTTAATATTACAAATTTTCAAAATGCATAATTTGAATAATAAAATTTTAACATGACTCATGTCATTATACGTCTTATAATATTGTACAGAGTTCTAGTTTTTTAAAAGTTATAAATAAAATCGGTGTTCATTTTTTTAAATTAAATTTAAAAACCCAGTAATAAATATTTATTTCTCGTTTCGCTCATATAGATACAAAGAATAATTAGGTTAAGTATTGTTATTATTATTTTGAATTGGAGCAAAAGATTTATCGCTTTTGAAAATTAATTTTGAGTGGCATTCGAAAAAAAAGAGATTAAGATTTTTGGCTAACTATACTTGCTTTCATCTTTTAGTTTTTCTTTTGCTTTTTAGGCATTCATAATTTGTTCAAAAACATTTAGATCTTTGATAAGAATATTTCTTATCAAGATTAATATATACATATATTTATATCATTATACTTTCGATATCTTTGAAGCATACATTTTATGTTCAACTTTCAATCGCGTGTCTAGATCCAACTTTTGAAGATTTTTATGTCGAAAGTGCTTTTTAAAGAATGATACATTGTTCTAGAAATAAAAGCTTACTTTCTCACCTGGAAATATAAAATCATTAAAATACTGCCTTATTAATTGATGTCATTCTTGAAGAATTTCTATTGTTTTAAAAGTTATTTTTCGAACTTAAGATATTTCCTAAGACTTATGGTTTCGCTCATAATTTTAAAGTAAATATTTATAAAAATTATGTTTTTCGATTAAGGGAAATTAAACATGTATAATCTTTGTATTTAGTTTATATTATGGTTTGATGTTTTTCATCATCATGTTGGTGTCAGTATATTTGCATATACATGTACACTGTACAGTTGTACTTACTTATAATAATTCGTATAGTTTTTATTGAAAATTCTCAAGATCATGTTCATGGAAATAAACTGTTTTAAGATACACATACATACTTATATGTTTTTTTATTCTATTGCAATTTACAAATTACACTATTTACAATTCACACAGCTGCAAATACTGGAGACATTTTATTTTTATAACAATCCAGTATACATGACATGTAATCATTTGTCACCAGGTATAAACACATCTGTAAAAGTCATTAAAAAACGTTGATACATGAAACGTTCATACCATGAAACACAGTAAAATAACACGAATCGCGATGTATGGATAATTGATGTATGTATTCGAAATGAAATAGTGTCAGATACAGTGTACTAATTAGTAATTGTGTAAGGTTTTTCGTATACATGTATATAATTTCTATTGTGTAAAGTGTAATGTATTGATTCGATAACTGAAATTATAATTCACTGAATAATCAATGGTTCCTGGGAGACTAATAAAGTTTTTTTATTTGCATTATAAAAAAAAAAAAACTGTGCTGCTGAAAACTTTCTTCGGCATCAATCAAAATGTATATCTACTCAATCATTTATAACGATAGACCATGACAAAGAGGAGAATGCAATGAGAGTGAAAAAAATAAAATAAACTTTAGCTTGATTACATGCGATTTAAAAGATCGCATACTAATTTTGAGATCATTAATAATAGTGTTTATAAAAATTAAAATGTATCATCATTATTAACTATATAATAATATGATAATATATTGATACTCACTGCATTTACCTGCTTTGTATCAAAGTAATATCATCGTTTTTTTTTCAAATCGGTATTACAATAATTTTATTATTAATGTAATATTTTTCTTATACTTTATTATTTTTAACATTCCAAGAAGGTTTATTGATCTGATACTGGTACATGGTACATATTTTTGATTGAATTATTAGGTTTGACAAAAATATATTGTCATTTATTTCAAATAACTGTCGATGCCATATTATATTTTCCATTTACCCGATAAATATTTAACATCAATACACTGACTATAGCGTATTCTTGAGTTCTAAAACGATTGGAAAGATGAGCAGTAATTTGCTGGTGTATTTAAACAAAACTTTTCGTATACCATTCGGAATTAAGGATCGGAATCAAGCAGGAATTAGGTTGTTTACAAAATTAGTTATGTATTCGAACGCAGGTAGTATGGCTGAATCATTAGCCCCATTGGACAGTAAGTTAGTGGGAACGTTAACGAACTGAACTGGGTTAATGAAGTAATCGGCTTTATAGGCCAGTAATACAAATAACGATAATTGTAAAAGTAATGATAATAAAGTAATTATAGCTGATTACTGTTATCACCCACCAATAGTAGTGCGTATTACCAACCACAGGCATTGCGACCGGCGAGTACACGTACTACGTACAGTGTTTGTGCTGTACATTTAAAACTTTTGTACACCGATCATACAATTATTCGTGCCACCCTTAAGTATCAACATGAACAATATTATCTTCGACTGTTGACGATCACGATTATTGAGTTGAGCGGAGAGTCCCCGCTAAGGTTTTCTTAAAAACGCGTAGACATATTTTAGTTTTACGAGGATCCTTTAAGCTTTGATAATATAATTACTTTGACTATGGATACATTCGTCATCAAATGTCTCATCTCACCTAAGTCTCTTTCATACTCGTTTACTATACACGTTCGGCGGATGTATTGATTCGTGAAGATTTAACTTTTGCAGGTTTCAAGTTTCATCCGGTTATTATTATTAAATCGGTTGTCGGCGACAACAATATTTTATAGCTTTTAAATGAAAAAAAAAAAACATTTCGTCGATCAAATCATGAAAAATATTTAATAATAATATATATTTCTGTACGTCGTCGGTCGTCTGTTTTAAGCGTGGGCACATTTCTGAACATTTTGTCCAGAATAATTTTCCGCCTACTACAGCTGTACGTACCTGTATAGATGCGTTCACCTCTCCCCACTCGTGAAATACGCGGTCAAGTGCGCACAAACCGTCTGCGCGGCCGTACTCTCGCCGTCAGCTGCTGTCTTCGCGTGCGACACAACGCGTACTCTGAACGGTAGGGCGTCGCGTCGTGGCGATTACGAATGTAAAAAAAAAAAAAACGTCTTTTCGTTTTAATTATTCACGAGCACATACTATTTATTACAAGCCATTACTACACGACGGACGTGAAACATCTTTCGGCCTGGACGCGTATAATAACCAGCGTAGTTCAACCGCGTACACATCATTATCACAATATTATAACAATATGTAGGGGTACCCGTGAACCTTGTGTACAACGATGATTACATTTCTGGATTCATAATAGTAACAGTAATAATATATCCGTCACAGAGATCGATTCCGTTGAAATTTGGTTGTGCGTATTTCATTTGTCAGCGGCGGCGGTGGCATGCGGGCTTATGTTTAACCGACCGGAAATCGTTTCGAGAGCTCTTGACCCGTTCGGGACACGGGAAAATAGAACGTTACCCCCGACACACGCATTGCTATTTATTATGTGTTTGCGCGCGTGTTTGTGTATACGTGTCAGATATGACACTGAACAATTTCTTAGAAATGTTCATTAAATTATGCTAAACCGTATCTCCGACTGCGCCGCACTCGCGCTGGAGTCGAAAGACCGCGCGATATACACATACGTGCGCTGTACACGCTCATCCTGACAATATTGTAAAATATTTCGGTGCATAATGACGACCACCGAGTACCTCGGCCGCAGTGGTATATCATTTAAATATCACGCGTTTGCACACCGACCGGGGGAAATGGGTCGTTCGTAATGATAAAAAAAAAAAAAAAAACATAAAAAAACAAACAAACAAAATACGTCGAGGGGGCCGCGTATTGTAGCATGATATAGCGAACGGCCGCCGTATTATTATTATTGTACAGGGTACCGGTGTGTGTAGCGTATGCACGGAAATGTATAGGTGTAGTGGAAATGCGGGCTAGACGCGCGTGGTTGACCTTAATCATTATTACGTATCGGTTTTGACCATCCTTGTATTTAAATGCGAGTACACGACAAAACGTTAAACGCATAATACAACGCGCGTATAATTTATATGTGTGACGGTATAGGCCATAAATTATCGGGCTCACTCCCTACGGAATTATTATTCTTCGACGGGAATCCGGCGGCACGGTGACAATGTTAAAAAATTTACGATTATTAGCAAAAGATGATCCAAAGTGATATATAGGACGCGAACGTAATAACTATTATGATGTACAAACATTTTTTTCCCCGCATACACGTGGGTACGCAATGTGTATATAATAATATACTTACCGCTCCACCAAACTTTTAGGATATAATTCTGTACGCACGTATCGAACGTTGTATCGTTATAGTTTCGTTGGTTCAGTGCCACGTGTAGGTTTTACGCGTTCGATTTTATACATTATCACGCGTAAGCGCTACGAATTGTTAGTGTATGTATTATTGTATTTTTCTATGACCGTACCGCGTATCACTCATGAGATAGAAATGTTTAACTTTTTGCTCCGACCACCAATTGAGTTAGACAAATATACTGTAGATGGACGACAATTTATTTTATTCGACGTCGTAAAACTTGGCGTTTTATTATTAGAAAACGATGTCAATTATCTCTATTTTCCTCGATCGTAATCCAATATAACGCTCATGACAATTTTTATTTTGACTTGTTGATGGTTTTTGCGGTTCTTTAATAAATGGGTCATGGAAAAAAATATCAAAGATTTTGATAGAACTTTATAATTACTTTTAAATTCAATATTGGCTTATGAAAAAAACACAAAAAGATTACATTTTGTGATAAAGCTCGGATGATTTACATCCAAACTCAATTGACTTGTACATTATTACATACACAACCCAATATTTTTCACAGTCATATTCACGTCTTTATAACTTCATTGGATTTTTAAATTTAATAAATATTATGTCAATTGAATTGATTATTTTTATGTCAGATATTCAAATATTTCATTAAAATGTTATATTGGGTATTCCTTTGCATTTTGCTCGCATGTTAAGTTATATTTTCTATGTTATAAATACATAAAGCCCAAATCATTATTTATACCAAAGCATTTTTATCGATATATCAAAAAAAAATAATAATAACCATAACTTCGTGTTTGAATAAAAATATAGTATGCCTGTATAAATACAGTTATCTTAAAGTAATCTAACGAGGTCACATCAACAATCAATAAAATTTCGAGTACATTATAAAACCACGATTTTTAATTTTGGATTTTCACCAAATAATAATAATAATAATAATGCTAATAGAAATCAGGGCTTCGTATTTTTATTATTTATGTAGTAGTAGTAGTATATATATATAATCGGTCTTATGTACAGTGTACAGTGTACACAGTATATAATGGTATTGAGATTATTAAGAGTTTAAAATTCATAGTACAAATAATATAAGCTTAAACATCCTTGTTGTGACTTATTCGATTGCACCTATCCAACTATGTAACACCATAATAATATGACGCCACGCAAACCACCCGAAACAGTTATAATAACATATTCAGAATAAAATATACCGCTCGTATTGTTAGAGTTTGCTGTAAGTCTTTGTTGCCGGTGCAATATAAACGTCACACGATACTGGCACTGGAGCGGAATATCTATTCCTTAAAACCCTGCAATCGGTAAAAAGATCTAGGATCTAGAATCTAAGACCTATCAATATATATCACATAAAGATATATACATTTTATATAATGTATAGATTACAGTGAGAATAATTGATTATCTACCTATATATATATATATATATAAATATATATATGTATATGTAAAATGGTATAAACTCAGAAGCTGCTCATCCAATCCTCATGTGGTTTTTTATTTAAATTCTTCAAGTCAGTTTAACACGTTCAATGCCTATAGTATATATGACGGATAATTATAATAATAAAAAACTTCCGTGATCTTGTCACGGAGATGAGAGTATAATGAAATGAGAAATATATATTTTTAGATAATTGAGAGATTATTTATAACACACAAGTATATTATGACGATACTTTAGAGTGATGACAAATGGAGAAGTTTCGTAGATTACACGAGACCAACAAAATACCATTTCAGATTTCTATACATTAAAAGTATTGTAGATGTGTTTAATAAAAGTTCATACAACTCTTATCAGTACCTGTGATCAATGTTTTTACTAGCTTTAAATAAAATGGAAATTGGGTTCTATGAATAAATTTACGTCTTAACAAAAAAAAAATATTAGGTCATTCGGGTGATACACATAATATGTAAATATAAATGTGCATAATATTGTGTTTGCGCACCAATTAAAAAAAATTCATTGATACAAATAAAACGATTTACGTGTGGGAGATTATGAACATTTTGAAAAATGTAAAAGTTAAATAAAATAGGTATAATAATAAAAGACTTAAAAGAGTATGGACAGTATGGTAGTATGGTTTGGTCGAAATGAGATTTGCGTAAATAGTTTCATACCAAAACCCACTCGGTTTCGGCCGTACAAACAGTTGTTCAGAAATATTCCGTGAGCGGATGTACCCAGGAGAGTGGTTTTGAAATCAGCATTGGTCCTCAGGGCAATTTTAATAACACATTTCATCTCGTCCGCCGAGATTATTTCGGCGGTGGTTTTTTCTATTCGACCGTCATAATACTGTTACAAAAACGGTACGAAAATGTTTGTGGATATTTAACAGGCATATATGTACATATATAATATATATATAATATTGTACACCTAACGAGCAGGATCTATAAATGGAAACAAAACATTTTTGCTGGTCCGATGATTGTTTTGTGCTCGTAAACGGTTTTACGGTTCAAAATTGCACAGGACCATTGTTGGACACGAGTGTCCGAAAACTCGTTATTAATTAATACCGGGTGTCACTTGGCGGTCGTTATTGTTAGCATATTGCGTTGACTTTATAGTGACTACAGTGCTCGTGTTCTGTTCGTAAGAAATAGTCAAGTTTTATTGCTGATGTTATATGCGGTTTTATTGTAAGGATTTCTAAATATTATTTTTTTTTTACCTATAAGTATATCAATTAATATTTTCACGACGGTGAGTTATTTACGTAATAAACTACTATGAAATGGAATGTACTTACCCTCGGGTTTCCGATCAAATCAACCAATAAGATCGGGACTACGGTTACGGGTGCTGTATCTCCGATCTAGGATTTCAATACCTATTATTTATATCTACCTATTATTTAAAATAAATTACGACGTTCCGTATACATGTGTTTTGTATTTATTATTTTGGCCTCGCAATATTGCATTCTGTAGAATGTAATATAATACTACCGTTTTACATAATTGAATAAATTAATACATCAAATATTTTATTAATTTATGTATGATATACAGCATTCATATAAATTGCTATTCAACAGTTAAACATTAAATTTTAATATGTCCCGGTCGAAATTATAAAAAAAATAAAATAAAATATAATTGAACTTTGAAGTGAAAAAAACCACTTTAACACTTTCTGCTTGTGTCAATTAATTTTCAAACATATGTTTTTGCCGTCGTTGGTTTTTTTTGTTCTTTTCTAAAAAAAAAAATTAATTGAAGTATATTTGCTTAAAAATACAGCATGAAGTTTTTGCTTGCAATAACATTCATTTATTAAAACCAAAAGTAATCATAAAGAAGTCATATGTGTTCATATGTTTTATACACGCATAGCCGTATACTACTCGTATATATATTTTATAGATATATCCTTATTTCTATTTCCAATCATCTTTCGCATTATGAATTTCGATTGTTTTTTTCCTAAAAAAAAACCACCAACGCATTCGTACAAAGAAATTCTTATTTTTAACTATTTATTATTTTGCGTATTGTGTTGTATGTTATATTGCAGTATAAGAATGAGAAGTCTACGTGAGCAATACCCATTTAAAGTCTGCGAGATGAGCAAGAATGCAAAAACATTCCATTATATCTCACCATATCCATTTCTATATTATTCTCCTTTCTAAACTTTATACGCATATAATTCATGAACCGTTTATTTCTTTAAATAGCAAGACATATTTCACTTTGAAAGTATGTAGTCGTTTAATATCCTTGAATATTCCGAAAAGAAAAATGGAATTTTGGTTATACCGACCTGACGATTCAGAATTATAAATTATAACATAATCTATACCCTAATAACGTTAAGTCTACAATGCAGAATAAATAGAATAAGTATTTATTACTTTTGATTTGTTAGCATAATGACAATGGAAAGAAATATTGTCTCATTAGAATTACAATAAAGACTCAATATTTAAACAAAGTAAAAACATCAATAAAAGAAATAAAAAAAATATTTTTCATGTATTAAAATTTAATACATTTATAAAAAAAATGTTTATATTTAACATTTCAAAAGACGTTAAATATTTTAAAAACGTTATCGCTTTATGTTTAATTTCAGTCCGAACGTCCGTATAATAATAAGTGTACTCGTACGTCGTTGAAAACGCTGTACTACGAGGAAATGACTTTTGACACTTTGCGCATCCGTAGAATACGGTTAATGTTAACAATTTTTTCTTTGAACAATAATTGTTGATAAAAATACTGTAAGGTGAACTGTTATTACATCAATTGTTATTGCGTATTTCTGTGTGTGTGTGTTTTTTGTAGTCGATTGGCCGTTAATATTTTAGTAGGTAGTATTCGTATATGTTATCTGAAGAGGGTTATATATGTTTGTGTGTTCGCTATTGTTCGGCTCGGGGGCTTTTTTTTTATTGCTATTACTTCTACTATAAATGAAATAAAAACACGGAATAGAGCTTGGGTCGATATAACCGGACGACCTAGAAGATTTCTAGGTAAAACGTATGTAAAACGTTAATCGGCCTCGGACAATTTATAATATGATACGTTGCCGTGACAAATGGTCAAGATAATAAGATGATGATCGAAAAGGATCGGAGTAGTTTCTCGATTTTTAAATACTTTGAGACGGGTGGATGCATGTGTACCGGCACAAAGTCGTAAGGGAATAGTTTTAAACACATAACGTGTACACTGTATTAAGCTGCACGTACAGAAAATATTTTTTCAGACCAGTTTCTGGTGACTTGGAACATGGGTGCAAATATCGATTGTACTTTAGTGGCGAAATAGGTAATCCGTCGAAATTATATATTTCACCGGTTATTTTATTTTTTGTTCTCCCCTAGAAATTTTTCTGGTGACATGGGAGGAGGCTGATCCGTAGTTTTTGAGTGGTAAATTCCTCGAGCCTCCCACCCGACCCCCCCCCCCCCCGTCCCGTTATTCTGAAAAGTTTTTTCGGAAGTTTCTGGACGCTTCGTTTCCGCCGACGAGTCGATGTACAAATGCACGCGTGGAATCGAATGGCGTTATAGTGGTGACAAATTAGGGTTTTTTAATTGATTTAAACACATATCGCCGCGGCTAAAAGCGTATGCGTACGGGGGAGACCTTGGGGCGTTATCATCCACAGCATGCGGTATACACAAGATAATTGAAAGGCCATGTCCGCCGGCACAGCGTGTGATAACGACCTCCCACCGACCGGTATTTTTTTTCGGTTTTTTTTTTCTTTCTCCCGTGTCCGCAACACACACATGCACGCGCACTTACATAGACAAACACCCGTACGTGTGCACTCGTATAGTGGCACACTGGCACTTGCCATAACCGGACGACGACGACGACAAACGATATCGTTTCGCGTGCCAAGTGTGACGTGTGTGACGCGTGCAGTGCGTGTAAGTCTCCGAGTGCGTCGGTGTGTGTTGAGTGTGTGTGAGTGTGTGCGTTTTCTCGGATTCAAAGTCGACAATATTACCGTCGTCTGCACCGAGACCGCGTCCGAGAGACATCCCTGACGGCCATGGACCCTCCGACGGGCGGTGGAGGCGGCTTCTTGTCCAACAGACGTATCAAGTTCACGGCCGTGTTCCCGATGATCGTCGGCACCCGGCGCACCATCTCCAAGTCGGATTCGTCTTCGTTGGCCAAGACCGGAAAGACGGACAAGTCGGCCGGTGCCGTGGTACCCGCTGCCACGCGCTGCAGCACTCCGGTAGCGGAACGTCCTCCGCTCGCCGTGTCCAGGAACAGGATGAGACGCGGTTCGAGTTTAACGGACTTGAACAGATCTGACTCGTTAGCAGGTACCTTCTTTTCGACCCGTGAACGACCCGCAGCTGTAATAATAATAACCGTTTCGATTTTACCGTGTTGTGTCTTTTCCTTTAACGCGCCGTGGATTTAACTCCGAAACATAACCCCGCATTACAAGGGTGGACTGTGCCGTATAGCCGATGTACAAAGGTATTTGTACGCATGGAAAACGAGGTATTTCTGTAAATCTGAGTGTAACAATCGTGTGCTTTTGATTAACTTTCATTTTTACTCAATTTAAAAGCATAATAAATATACATGTGATACGATATACATATAGTTTGGCCGTCTCTTAACCGCTACACCGCTGTCTGCGGGGGCATACAGGGGCCGTTCGCGAGACCACGCGTATGCGCTCAGCGTAATGGATGTCCGGATTCTAAGAGTACTTGAGGAATTCGATACAATACGCGTAGGTCACGTTGGATAGAACTTGGCTAGCTCTCAAACTTTGTTAGTCCTTAATAACTTTTAGGCGCACTGCATCGAAGCAATTTATATCCACTTTCGATAACATCGGCTTTTCAAACGAGTCCATAAATTACTTTAATGCATCATTCTTCTTATATTTTTTTATATAGCCGAGCTCGCGGCCGTTTATATTCGATGAAAATTCATCGATACATTAATTAACTGACTACACATTGTAAACAATTTCAATCGTTCGTGAACACACCTTCGTTCAATGATTGTATCTCACGTCAGTCGATAACAGTTATATTGTGTGTACTTCGCAATTCACATTTCGGGACCACAATAGCGGCGTGAAATAAATAATTAATCAGTTTTCAGGTTTGAAAAAATGAGTTTAATTAATTTCTGTTAAACGAACTTCGTGCTGTTCGAATGATTTTATCTTTTTGAAATATTTTCAAAATTATTATATAAATTATCTTTTATAAAGTTTGTACTATATACTAAATAAACTATTTCTGTGATGAGTAAAAATGTATGACAATCGTAACAATCTAACTACGCTACGATGTTTACTTTTATATATAAGTCCGTTTCATATTTTTGTTTGTGTAAGATACATTTTAGTAAACTTTTAATGAATATTTATTTGAACAACTTCAAACTTCTGCAGCGTTCACTCACATGTACGAAACTTAAGTTGGTTAAAAATTACATTGCGCTATAAACGAATCGTTTTAATTTATTAAAAAATGTTTACCGCGACATTTAATGTGGCTGTCCGTCAAAACCCGAAATATCTGAAATGTACTAATCATTATTCGATACTAACTTCGTCAATTCTGCTTGCGATCCGCATCATATTTTATAGTCTGTCAAATCGACTGTACCACAAAACGTAATACATTGATCGAATGAGACTTATGACCGCTATAAAATGAGTGATACGAGTTCATCAATACGTAGTGTAAAAGGTCAAAAACAATTTTATCTGAATTATATTCGTCATATTCATCGCATTAAATACAAGTATACCATTTATTGTATCAATCAAACTTGTTCGGGTCGATTTGTACAGAACATTATTTTTATTTTTTTTTCAATATATTTCCCATTGTTATTATTAAATCCGCAGTGTAGCACGGTGGCGTTTCATAACTTTCTCGATGTTTCATCATCGAGTCCGTAACACGGGACTTTCCGTCGCGGTTTAATGTGCTGCACCCCGAGTTCGATGATTTCGGCACAAGCCGTGTTCGTTATATTTTCAATCGGAATTGTTCTCGCGTGCGGCGTGCGAGAGAAAAGAAATCCGGTGGGCTCCGAGGAGCGTATTCTTGTTATCGATTGCGTCTTGTCTAACCACGCCTCGTTCCGAGTTGATTCCGCGAGAATACGTAGAAACATGGAAATGCGCGCACGTATACATGCACACATGCGGTACGTGCACACGAACAATATATCATTGTGTGTGTACACGGAAAAGAACAGCACGTTAAAATCGGTCGGTAAACGTTTGAAATAATCGTAACTCGCGGTAAAGGGATATTTTATTACAGAGCGTATGAGTAAGAAAAAGAAAAAAAATTACATTTCAATCAAACGATTCGGCTTACTCGTACGACCTGGTCCCGGAGTCGGCCGCATGCCTAGTGTCCGCAACACGTGCATTTTCATCTTGAGTTCGCTTTTCCTTCGAGAGTACCGCGGTACCGTTCTTACCAACGCTCCGGCCAGCCACTCCGCTCCTCGTATCTGTAACGACGACCGGGTCGGGGACGGCCACGCGCACGGTACCACTCGTAAACCGCATACCGCGTTATAATTATTTACCCGAACAACCGCCGAGAATCGCTCGAACCGAGTGAACGGTTCATTTGCTTATGCCCGTAAAAAAACAAAAACGCAACGTTGTGTGCCCCCAAGGTTCCACTGGCAGTTTCGGCGACCTGATGAACCTGAAACGGTTTTACGACGACTCGTCCGTCGGCTCGGCCGAAAACCTGGTGGCCCGCGCCGTGCCGCTGTCCACGGTCTTCTGTCGTCAGCACCACGCGGCCGGGTCCGAAGAGTCCGTAGCGGCCGCCGAGCACGCGGCCGCCGCGCCCTACCACCACCGGTCCAGGATCGACATGCAGCAGCAGCAACTGCAGCAACAGCACGTGCAGCAGCAACAGCATCAGCAGCAGCAGCACATGCAGCAGCAGCAGCACATGCAGCAGCAAGCACGCAGCCGGTACGCGTCCGAGCTTCACGGCGGCGTGGTCGGTGCGATGCGGTCGGCCAAGCAACAGCACCAGCACCAGCACCGGACCGACATGACCAGCCAGCAGCGTATCGAGCGCATGTCCAGGATAATGAAGCAACAGAACCAGCGGCCCGAACAGTTGATGCGGTTCCGGCACACCATGACCCTAGTAAGTCGCTGTCCCGTAACGCTACGCGGACGCCGCACCCAATTTCCACTTTCTACTTGCAAACGAGCCGGCAGTGATCAAACCTTTGATCGTAAAACCATCCCACTCCGTCTCCGCCCCTCGAGCCCCCCCCCACCGTTATCACTATAACGTCGCGCACACACGTGTTGCACTTGTTGTGCTACTCATATTGTACTCTTCGTTGTACTTTTGTAATATTTAAGTTCAGAAAAGATTAAGTTGAGATCGTCGTACGAATCATATTTTTACGTCGTGGTGAGAGGGTGAGTTCATCCTCCAGTAAACCTTCGTCTTACGGATATGACAACGTCTCTCGTATATGTTATTAACTCGAGTGTAAATTCATATATTGGCATAAAGCATACACACACACGCACATTTATCCGATGAAAAGTTTACGGTTTAACGTGTACTTTCAGGAGAAATCTAAAGTGCGTTTGGACATTTATCTACCTTTTCACTGCACTCGTACAAATGTATATGCTATATACCTAGAATATAATACATAGTTCTTACATGCATGTCTCTGTAGGCTGAAGTGAATCTTACATTGTATATGCACTAACCCTACGGATAAAGTCTTTACCTGTAGCCGTAACATATTTTAGGCCGACCCGTACGCGCAATGTCTTTCCTCCCCTCCCACTTACGGAGTGTTGAAACGCCTATAATATGTTGACCCGATGTCGTTAGATATTGATCACTCGAAAACAACTTCTAAATTATAGATGTGGTTGTAGAATTGTACCAATACGGTTACGTGTTTTTTTTTTCGATGTAATTATTTCATGATTAGGACTTAGTCTGCAGCGTTTATCGAATAATTTATATACCGAGTGTGTTTCAATGGCTTATAAACGATTTATCCGTTGGATGTTGTCATTGGTTCTATTGTCGTTTATTATTGGCTCTATACGGTGTAGTGTAATGTACCTACCTACCCCCCGAAAACCTTGTACGCAGGTGTGCTACGCGTGTGGTTGTCACGGTACATCTGTCGTAACTTGTACGCGTACGGTTTTCTTTGACTAATTCTTCGATCATCATCTTAAGGACGTTATTTGCATTGGTGAATACGTTTACACATGTTTGTTCGGTACAAAGAATATGTAAACTGAAAAGAACATTTACGTGCGCTTTACAAAAACGTAACATACACACCATGTATATTGGGGGGAAACAGTTAAAATAAAGTCAAATTGTTAAATTGTATATAGTTGTTATTAATATGCTACCTGCATAATTATACGGTTGATATAAATAATTGTGTTAAATGAACATTTTGCATGATTTCGTGTTTTTTCCTTTTTTGGACTTGTTAAATTAATTCTGAAATTAAAGATGTATATTTCAGTAAGAAAGAAACTGCTATATTTAATTTAAAAACTGGGGATTTTTTTTAAAAACATTAAAAGTACTAAAGCTTTTTAAAAATGAGTTTCTGAATGTGAAATAAAAAAATTAAGACATTTTTTTTTTAGTGTCGTTTAGTAGTAAGTAAGCAATTAAACTACTTAACATTTATTTCTAAGGTACGGTGGGTGTCTACGTTTTCGGTTACTAAATAAACCTACTTAAAAATAATTTTGACTGAAACCTCTCATTTAAATTTTTTTATTATTATTTATTTTTTTAGACAATGTACAATAATACAATAAATTCACAAAATAATGTAATTACTTAATGAAATTATTTGAATTAAAATATCTTTAGTAAATTTAAATCCAACGTAAAAGATAAACTTCCTTTGATTGTCAGAGATTTAAAGCTTGATAATAATTTTGATGTAAATCCTTTTTTAAGATAACAGACCTTTTTTGTGGATCAAAAATATGTTGTATGACCAGAATCCCAACCAACTATTATTAAAGTTGACGTTTTTTTTTAAAATTTATCCTCAAAGTTATAATGTTTTATAATATTAATAATTTAAAGTATGTTGTTGAGCGCATAGTCAATTTATAAGAACATTTAAAATTGTTTAAAAACATTTCATTTTATAAGCAAGTATTATATAGATAAAAAAATAACAAGATATGTTTGGAATTTGAAATTAAATAGCAATGAAAATTTTTAATTACGACATTATTATATTTTCTAAATAGCAAAGTGAAATAAATCTTGAACGGTGACAAAAAGCAGTATTTTAATACCTAACCCAACCTAACCAATATTTTTGAAAAACACTCGGGTATTCTAAAAACGAAGTTACTAAATATCACCTCAGTCGATATTCAGATAGATACGTACCTACTACAGTCGTGGTGATACACGTATGAATATTTCAAGCGACTTCTTTCTGAAATAGCCTTGTTTTTTTTGGTTGAACTAAAATAAAATACACGTTATAATTGTACAGCCAATAGATCGCTTGGCTTGGAATAAAAAATCGTTTTTATCATGGCATTGAATGTACAGAATATTTTTATTCTTATTGAGAAATTGAGAACCTAAATTTTAACATACATTTACTACAAATCTTGTCTTTTTTGTAGTTTTTTTTTTTATGATCTCATTGAAGATTATTAGAGGTGGAGTTCATGATTTCCATCCAATAAGATAATGTTTTTCAATATATATTAAATGTGTTCTCCGGAAATAACCATTGTAAACTCCTTAATTTTAATATCACATCGTCTTCTTTTATCGATTCTTTGGTTTGTTTTATTTTATTTGGACAACATAATGTGGATACATTGTATGATACATTGTAATCGAATGGTATCGGTGAGACAATATAGACTGAGTAAAGGTACATAAATATATGTTACGATAGGAAAGTGAATAACTGAATATTTTCACCCTTGATTCGAGGATAAATAGATCTTATGCCGTTTACAATTGGGAATATAAACGATGAACGAAATAATATGGTATTTCAATGTGTATATTTTATAGGTATATAATTATTATGATAATTTTTCAAAATTAAAATAAAAAATTATTATTTCGGAATTTTGTTGTAAAATAGCGTTATATATATATAGAAGGAATCTTCCTAGATACGGTTAGGGTATTCGCTATAGGCACTGAAAAGTGTTGAAATAACTTTACTAAAATAAATGTTAGAAAATTCAATTAGTTCTGTTGCCATAATGATTTCGATAAATCGTGCCATCGCGGTCGTAGTGAAGGCCTACATGTTTGAAAACAATTTAATCAACATGAATAATATTAATATTACAGTAGACATATTTTGTAACGTAACAACATCAGTGATTGGTGATTGTGGAAAAATACGTTGGAAAATTTCGCAATATGGATCGTGCTTGTCAAGAGCAATACCATAGTCATGGTAGCAAAATAAACACACACGAACTTATAAACACGCAAACAACACACGTGAACTAACTTTATGGATTGAATCCCTTCTCCGCCCCCCACCACCCTGTCACGACCGTGGTCATAAAATGCCGCTATACCTGTATATTATGTACAGGGAGCTAAATAAAACGTTATCAATTCTTGTTATCAAACGTAAGTGAAAGTTTTTTCCCACCACGTTCCCCATACCGAGAATAACCGTGCCTCGCGATAGGTGAGATGTTATTATTACAAGCCACCGGTCAAAAACGATACAGTTCACTCGGCCAATCCGTATAGTCTTATTCTCGTTGATACGAAAGATTATATTTGCATATTGTTTAATAATAATTTGTCCATCGTGCACCGCATTGTTCATGATAAATTCATCATATTATGTACGGACGTTTTCTCGATTAATACGCAGCGATGTCGGTTGATCAAAATTTCTCGTGACGTATAATATTCTCCAATTCTCCCTTTATATATATAATATGTATAACCAATGATAATGTTTGAATAAAAAAAAAAAATAAAAAAAACTTCTCTCCCATTATTGCCGATCCATTTAACACGTTTATTTCGAAATAAATTTGGCACGATTTCATACATAATTTTCCAGATTGCATGTGAGTATTTCGATCTCTATAAACTTCTTTCAGCGGCAAGATCAGTAAAATATTTCTGTGTTCCAAGCATTTTCTGCCGAGTTGCTTTGAATAGTTTCACAAACTTTGCAATGCGTGACGTAAGTTATTTCGACAAAAACCATTCATATTTTACGGTTTTGGTGCACATTATATTATTGTTGTGTTCTGCATGGTGAAATGATGTACTAATACCAGTGATCGCTCCTTTAAGTAGGAATGGAGTCTCTAAAAGTTAATTTACAGTAAAGTTAAACGTAAACATTTAAATAATTTAAATGCGTTTTACCAAAACTGTATTATTAATGGCAACTTGGAAATTAATGGATTATTCTAAGCACCGAGTTGGATAATATTTGGGTTCGTAATCCCAGCAATATTAAGTCACCAATTTTAATTAATAATTCGCCGGATTGAGCTGAGGGTATTGCGAAGTTTATGTTTGACGTCTAAGAATAGGCGTCTTGTATAAAATACATTATACCGGTTTGGAAATAACATCAAGTCGTTTTATCAGTTATTACTTATTTCGTTTGTATTGTTTTGAAAAGTAGGTTATTGTATATACCCCGAGACCCTTGTAAGTAAACTGTCATATAATATTACGATACTGTACAGCCTTAGGACAATCCAATCAGCTAGCTAATCAGTCAGTTCGATTGATTTAGAAACAAATGAAACATTGTAGTTGGTACCTTACCCGCGATCGTTTTTATCGAACGGATTCAATTCCTTTCCGAGCACCATTTTTTCTATTATTTCGTTGCTTTAATAAACACGTACATATTATGAGGTACATGTCTTTTTATAAAACGGCGTGTGTGTCTCCGTGAGTATCTTTTTATCTTACCGGGAAGAACAACGACTATTTGCACATTGCACAAAATTGTTCGAGCAGAAAAACAGACCCGTCCCGTCCGTTAAGTTGGCCCATCATCGTCAAGACGTGGTTCTGAAAATGATGTAATTTTTCAAGTTTATTGGTTGTATTACTAGTCGTCCTGCAGAAGAACCCGAGACATTTGGTTTCATCCTTTCCCGTTCTGCTGCGGTGGCACATCAGTCTTAATCAAAACGGACGCTTGATATCATTCTTATTTTCTGTCCCCTTCTGAAAAAAATAACGTAAAATAAGCCTTTTTCCGCCCGCTCCTACCCGGTCCTATTATGTATATGTATTTCGAAAATCATATTAAAATCGAATAACTAAAGACGATCATACAGCGACGAGGCGGTACGGGGTTGAGTACCTAGGTGTACGGCCAGAATGAATATACCTGGCTCATCAGATATATTTTGCAAATGATTTGCGTGTGAACGTATACTGACGTTACGCGGGTACGGCGGCTGTTGGGAGAAAGAGAGAGAGAGCTAGAGAATAAGGGAGCGAGCGAGCTAGTGTCGGAATGGCAGGTGTGTGGCAGTTGGTAACAGAAAGAGATCAAGAGAGAGAGATAGAGAGAGAGAGTTCACTGGAGTGTGTCATTTTCAGAAGACTAATGAGCGACAAAAACGTTGAATATTTACAACCGCTCATTTGTTATTCAAAAATTAAATCAAATTTGTCAGCGGGTCTTGATTAAAATTCATTGGACAATTTCGCACACATGTGCATATCATGCAAAGGATTTTACAGACAACACGTAAATTTTGGTTTTCCATCGCAGCGCGTAAATTCATGAAAAATAAGCTTAAAACACGACACCGACCCTTATCGACCTTAAGCGTATATGCCATTTGAGTACAGTCGACTTCAGAATTAGTTTACTCGCAAACACTAATGAATGTTTTTGCACATTATCATGTATATCGTAGTCTGGACAGAATTTTAGTGCGGATTTCTAGTGGCGAACAAAAACACAATGATCATCAAACATTGAAAAAATGTAACTGCTCATATTTATGTTATACCGTGTACGAAAATAAATTAAATTTTTTATAAACAAAATTGTTGTAAAAATGATTAATTGCAATGCGAATATATACGGCAATTTATGAAGGATTTATACTGCAAGTAATTTATTTTTATTTTATTATTTTATTCATTCATTTTCGTTTATTTATTTTATACGTTTGTTAATAAATTCAAATTCTTCGAGATAAAAAATAACATGGAAGATAACAATCGATTAACTAAGTATACGAGTATGTAAGCAAATGAAATGTTCGACTTATACATTTGAAAATAGTTTTTCTGTTCCATATACAATCCTTTTATTTATAAAATGTATACAATCATTAACAATCCATGGGTATTTACAAGGACATGAAAGTATTTTTTACGCCTAAAAACAATTTATACCAATTTATTACAAGTTATAAATTACTATTTACCTAAAAATTTCTTTATTCTGTTACTTTGATTAATTTTGGTCACCTGAAAATCATCAACTTAACAATTGCTACGTTATTCTGGGTAATGGTCGAGTATATCGTGATTTGGTTCTTGTGGTTAACTCTCTTGAAAGCATATTATATTATAATAGCGTATGCAATTTGAAATACCTGTGGTATTCGCTAGTACTTTACCTAAGGCAACTGACTTGATTTACTTTTAGGCTTGGAATGTCTTATGAGATATAGACATTTTATAATATAATATTAATGGTTACACAGTACCATAGTCACCTACGTATGTCCTATTAAAAATATTCTTTCTTTTTTTTGTTTTAAAATTACATTGACATTTACATTAGATTTACGTTAGTAAATTTATTTAGTTTTTGTAGTTATTCAAATATAAATACAATGAATAAAATTAAAAGACTTAATTTGTTGACGTTTATTGTACGACGTCTGTTGCGTTTTAAACTTTACAGTGTACAATGCTTTTATTCTCAAATCACTGTAATTACCATATGCGATAACAATAATTATACATAGTTTTCAAATTGGAATGGTTAAAATTATCATCGTATGCGTTAATTTTAAATATTTTGTTCCATAAAAGTTATTAATTTTTTTATTCGTATCATATTTATAGTAATATGCTCATATCATAATATAATATTAAAGTAATCAAACTATATAAACTATCCTATTACAAAAAAAAGATCTGTATTTTATTTGCTTATTATCTATATGTTATTCTGACGCTTATTTTTAATTAGTTATAAAACTATATAGGTACCTTAGCTGACCACATTAAAAATCGTTATTGTTTATATAAATACATTTATAAGAGTTTCTTGATTAAACTTTCTTCGACAAACGATGTCAAATTGAGAAAACATGCCTAGAGTTTAACAATACTCATTGGGGAACGGTTGAACTTATTTACTTATGGTTTCAGACAGGAGACTTGACATTTTTTCATTAGCTTTTGAATGGTTTTTTGCCCTTTAACTTTTTTGAACTCCCATCGTCACGACGACTATTTTTAATTATACTTTTTTTCTTCGAATATTTTAAGACTCGTTCTTAATAAGAAAGAAAAAAAAACGCTGGTTCCCTGTCGACAAGTTTTATGATAGATAGTGACATTTGTTCATTACACCCGAGTTGTTTAACAAATCGATTCCGCCGACAATTAAGAAGCGCAATTTTTAAGCGGAGAAACGTAATTTATAAAGACAAAAAAATATCCATCCGAACGAGGGTTATACGTACAATAGTATGTGTACCTGTACCTATATACGAGTATATGATTTAGGATGCAATAAAATCGATAAAAGTGCAACACTGTATGTAGAACTAGTGCAATTATTGGGGAAAACTCTTGGATCAAATAGTTTACAACCATTGATTTTTTCCTATAAAACGTCACTATAGGTAAACACGCGTTTATTTTGTACAGAGTATTTGTTCATTCAAAGTGTCCTCATTTCCATTTCTAGTAAATGAAGTAGGTATTTTCATCTTCCCTCGCAGACGACGCATTTATCTTAAAGCTTTACGACTGATACAAGTTGTTTAAATTATTGTATTTTTAACTTTTAAACTTCATGTTTCTGGATGTGCCCCAAGCGTTTGATCGCGTTTGGCACGAAGAGTTCTTACACGAAATTCGCTTATTACCGGTCCCTTTATATTGGTGTATCTCCTTCACGTTTCAACAAACCGCTCCTTTGCAGCGCGCGCCGCGAAGAACATTCACTCGGATCCACTCAATGAAAGCAGGTATACACCGCACGAGGAAATAATATATTAGCACGTACCCGACGTCTCACACGCGTAACACGTGTATAATATACTGTCGACATAAAACCACTTTAGCTATACTCACGGATTAACCAGATATCTATTTATTGCCTCGGTAGAGCATAAACTTATTCCACGCGTCCGAAATTCTTCGAACATATCTGCGCGCCATCACCGTGATTACTTATATTTTATCGCAATGGAAGAATAAAAAAAAAAAATTATAAAACATTTTGTGCGGCGTATACGCGTTTCGATCTGATGTCCGTCCATTCGAGACTGTAGGTAATAATGTAGTTTACATGCATTGCCGAATGTAATCATATTAATAAAGAAAACCCTCGGATAAACCAATGACGGACAGCCGTGTTAGGACTTAGGAGATTATTTAATTTTCATGTACACACCTCAATGGACACGCGTATTTCATTTATTTTGCAAATGCGCCCATAGAAATCAAAACCTTCGTTTATACATAGTATTATACCTTCAACATTTACATAAGGACGCGGGCTACCGCTCGGTGCGATCAAACGTGAAAGGCTATAAATTGTAATCCTTCCAATCAATAATCAAACTTACGACTAATCATACCATCGCAATTAAGATGTCTGCGTGACGCGAATAGCAAAGTTTCTTACTTTATTGGCTATTTATTTTTATTTAAATATTTATTATAAAATAAAAATAAAATCATTCAAACTAATAGTTGAAACACGTATTTATGATACGAATAACGTAACAATTAATAAGACATTTCTAATTAGGTGAAAATATTTAATCTCCATAAAAATGGATATCTAACAAAAATGTTATACCTTGATATTTTTTAGTACAAAATATTTGTACCACATATATAAGACTTGAGGTGCTCATTGGACATAATAAACAAATATTTCGTACTTATTATTTTTCTTTTTGATCTCCTTAACAAATTTATAATGAAACGGACCTATCAATTATTTGAAAATTTTCATATTTTTCCAAATTAAACATTGAAATATAAAGTTCAGTCATTTTTCAACAATAATACTTTCAGTACAAGAAGCAAAAACCTAAATTATGATAAATTAATTAATATAACAATCAGTGAGATAACAGTAAATAAGACATGAAATGTTCATTATGAATTTCAATACAGTTCATTATCTTATCAAAACATAAGCGCATTAAGCTACACCGAGCAACCAGTGGTTTAACAACTATTCCAAATAACTAATTATTAGGAAAGATAATGAGTAAATGTGTATTGTATTCGTGTCAAATTACATTATCCTGAGTATAACAATATAACGGGTTTCTGATTATTTTCCATTTATCGGGCCCTTTCATCTAACAACTAAACGCAACAATAAAACATACTATACTATAGTGTTAATTTAATACTATGATTATATATATTAATATTTTAGATTTTATTAAAAAGATAACATTATATTAACGTTTTCAGTTCGTGATAACTGTACGATCGTTCAAACAATTTTAGAACGGCTTGACGTTAGGAGTTATCAAAATACGAGTTTACAGTTTAATACTGATATCGTTTATTTATCTTCTTTGATATGGTAATCATTGATAGCTTATTACCGTGTCCAATGAAAATGTATACAATCATGCCAAAACACGCCCTAATTATTTCAAGACACTTTATTCACGCATGACTGTCATTTTTACAATAAGACAGACACTATTAATCATGTATTCATTTAGAAAATTTTAATATGTATTTATAAATGAACTGCGTGCCGAAGTTGAACTAAAAATCGTACAACGTTAAGGTTTGATGTGTCAATGAGCGTTGAATATATATGATCGGTTATACGATGTCAATTCATATTAGTATCAAAACGTTTGAAATAACTAACGAAAATCTCGTTAAATACAGATAAAGTCAAATGTAAACTGGAACTGTGTACCAACTATTGTGATAGGAAAATATAATACTTAAAATATCTATGATAGTTTTGGAAGTTTTATAAATAGGAGCTGTTGGCAACATACGTTTTTATTTTAGATATTTATCGGCCCTGAAAACACCGTGCGTGAGAAACGTTTTTTTACTGACATTGTGATAAGATCGTTTTTCAAGATTTTTTGAATCCCTTGAGACAAGCATTCAAAAATGAAGTATGTGATGAACTTTTAATGGCTTTAAATTGTAAACCAACAAAAGTGGTTCAAATTTGGTCTTGAATAGTATTTCCTTGAGTATAATTTCACGGGAAATAATTTATTGCTTTTTAAAAGGTGCGCGAATAAATTATATGACATTTTTACTTAAAATATCTCTCGAACTTTTACTTCACTATTCATAATCCGAATACCGCACCAAATTTTAATGTGCGAATTGTTTATCACCGACCTGTGTATTTTGAACGTCGGTGTTTATTTGTTTTTTTATTTGTATATTTTATACTATTTGGAGGAATGAATATGTTTTATTTCTCGTACAAATATAGACGAACGAGAACAAACGACGATACTGTATTACACAAAGATAATTTTTTTTTTAATCTTTACAAATTGGTAGATAGTTTTTTCGTGCTTGCTTTATATTTACATACATTAATAAATTATATATAGTTGGATACATGTAAAATTTCTGGCATTTATTCTGGAATTGCATATTAATTATGATTCGAATAATTTAAAATGTATGATGACATACGAGTATGTAAAACAAAGTGTAAAATTAAAGTAAATATTGAGTTTTATGAAATATAAATAATAAAGTGGTACACCTTTTTTTTTTTTTTAAACATTAGCGTCATGTAATACGATAATATATTTGTACTGTAACGAGCCAAGGATGTCAGTTTTGAATTGTTATGCCTCTGTTCTTATGCGGTAATTATTGATGAAATACATTAAAATGTAATGAATGGATGTTGTACGCAACGTATTCAATTCATTTTTCATTATTTGATTAAACAAATGAGAAATTATTAACAATATAATAAACGGGACAAAAGTAGGTAAAACTTTTTATGGCATTCATTTTTTGAATCCTTCAGTCTTTCGAATCCAATTCCTTTGTTGAGTTTATAAAGTGATAAACAATTTGTAAAATATATAATTGCGAAACTTTAACCTTTATAATTTAAACAAAAATCCCCCCCAAAAAAAAGTCCTAAACATATTCATATATAAAATTCTGTATCCGACTACCGACAAAACAAAACCCCAGATTTAGTTTATTGTGCAAACGGGCAATATTTCTTATTTCTGCTGGTGCAAATTGCGTACATCCATTTCGCGAAGCAATTTAATATAGACTCACTATTTTTTTGTTCTTCCATGTGTCGTAAAAATGTAATGTAAAGTGTAGCCAACAGTGTTGTAATAGTGGAGCGGGAGGATAACCGCCCAAGTGCATTTCACGAAGCGAAAAATCATGATTTACTTTTTTAGTTACATACACTGTGTATAATTGCTACCGGGTTCCGAAATAGAGTAACGATCGCCATATAGTAACTCCTTGTTTGCTTATATTATGTGGTACGTCTTTTCATTTTAAATTGTGGCGATTCCAAAAATGTCCAATTTTTCAAATGTTCAAAACTCAGTAGAGTCCATCATAATTAATGCGGTCGGACTTTTAGAGTTTACAACAATTATTATTCTAAAAGCTGAATGAACGATAATTTATCTTTTCAAAACCTTCGCTATGGAGAGCTATCAATTTAATGGTATATTTTTCTTTTAATTCATCTTTATTTTTCGCTATGAAATCACGTAAAGTAATCGTAAATGCGAGTATCACAATTATTTAAGCAGTGCGCTATAAATGTTGTCACTTTTGAGCAAGCAAGAGACGAGTCATTAATCACCATTAACTTACAGCATTTTGTTAGCTTTTACACAACACAAGGTTATGATTCCAAAAAGACATTCTAGGATAAAGTTTATGTGTACAAAATTATTTGCAAACGCGAGAACTGTGTTCGGGCAATGTTTAGTATATGATATGACATAAATGTCATGCTAAGTAGGAATAAAATAATAATCACAAATTTAGAATTTGTATTACACACAGTTATTATGCAATGTATTTATGTATTCGTTGTATAAATATATTATATAGTACATAAATAATTGGTGCAGCTACAAAGAATAATTTATCCGATGCACTTGTATAGTTTAAAAGGTTCTTTATATTGTTTATTTTATGAATGATTTTTATCTAAACGATACATTTAATTAAAAATAATCGTATACAATCAACAAGTATTTAAATAGGCAACTCTGTTCAATAACTTCTTCCAAATAATTTAATATGCTTAGAGTAAACATTAATAAAACATTTTTCAAAACTCTTTCCATGTTATGTAACAGCGAAGTCCTGAACAAAAAACGAAAAATGACTATGCAAAAAAAATATACACAGTAAAATATAAATCGTCATATTTAATTTAAACAAAACTAGAAACTAAAGTTGTTTATTTTTATCCACATTGCATTTTCGCAATGTACCAATAGTCTGCATAGATCTGTTGTATGTAAGTGTAAACTTTCGATTAGAAGCGCTCACTAAGAATTTATTTTTTTTATTTTCTGTATACTCTAGTAACTAATTCATATGGCACCTGCATTTTGGCAGTGTTCTTTACTGATACCATCAATCCATTTATATCGCATGGTTATGACTGTGTTCTTTGGTATTATTAATCAATTGATAATTGTACTCCTAATCTCCTTGATCAGTATTTTGTGTCTTCATTATGGCATTTGGCTTGGTATATATTTATATAGTCGGGTGTGCATTTGGTAATAAAATATGTCATAATTTTAAATTTTTAGTATTTTAAACACTCTAGAATTTTATAATTCGCTTGATTTTGTAATTTATCGCAATATTGAATTGAATACGTTATATTTACTACGATTAACCTGTGAGTTATCTTATCAATTTTTTTATGCTCACCTGGTTCATTGGTTAGAATTTTAATCCGATATATGGTATATAACACGTTAAAAAAAATAATAACTTTACATGTGTATTGTTATGAAGTGTCATATATATTTCAGTAGATTAACATTATTGATATACGTACAAGGTTATATACCTAATATTGCAGTATTTCAATTTATAATAATTTATAGTAAAAATCCAACTCAAGATGCATCATGTGCGTTAATTAAAATAATTTGATTAACGATCGCAAGTACGTTTGAATTAATTCAAACAAACTCGGGTCAGTGAGTTTTAAAAATAGTAAAAATAAAAATGATCTAATAACTCTTACAGTTCCAACTACCTATTATAAAATGTTTCGTGAGTGATAGATTTTATGTAGTTTTGAGCAATTTTTAATTGTATAATAGCTTGCAAGAATAGAGTCTGTATTGGCACTGAACTAGGTATTTTAAACAGTTCATTTAATGTAAACGTCTGAAAATATTTAAAAAAAAAAAATAAGCGTTGAAATTACGAAAATAACATTTGCCATTAGTTGACTAAAGTCTAAAATTCTCCAGACAAAATTTCAAGCCCGAGTTTCCAAACAATTACTTTCGAAAATATAATACAGGACAGTGCAGACAAATAGTCATCTTTATATTTTACCACAAATGCAGCAGCCGTCCTTTTCCGCTTTGAACCATCTTTCGAAAAAATAATGAAAATTTCTTTTTAAATTCTAACAAACCCCATGTAGTAGTCGACTTTGTTTCGTTGGCCGACTATAAAAACATATTGACACATACATACAGATAGAATGGCCGTAGAATATAGTGTAACCATTCTTAAAAGGGTTTTCAGATAAAAGGAGAAAAACAGATAAATAAGCAAGTACAAAGATACACACCATTGTAAAACCAATAGCTGCAGCGGTATTATATCCACAGCTAAATGTAATTTCGTATTACATTATGTAACGCGTCGCGCTGCATATAAATACCTTCACAAATTCAACCTCATTTCGAATTTCGTTCTACTTAATTTTTTTTCATACAAAATGCTGAATTTAAATAATTATGATTTATTAATGTCAAAAGATATAACCACCTATATCATGTACGTTTATAATAAATGGACATTTTATGAAACGCTGCGGCGGCGGCGGTGGCGGCAACCGAGCCTAATTATCATAAAATCAATAAAACGTTAGGAAAGGTAAATGGAAATAGTACGGCTGCAGTATAGTAATAAAGTTGTTTACTGGAATATGAAAATATTTGTTTTGTTTTGTACGGTCGATTAAAATATTCAAAAGCGGAATAAAAAAAAACCGCGAATGCCGATTTTGGCGTCGTTCGCAGCAGCGCGTGTATATTATTATCGATTCGCACGCCGCACGTGTGTGTGTGTGTGCGTGTGTAGGTGTGTATGTATGTATGTATGTATGTATATGTGTGTGTGTGTGTGTGCGCGTTGTAAAACCCGATGTGCGCGCATTACACGGCCGGGGAAAAGGGTTATAATATTTTTTATTTCGTGTGGTGTCAAGAACGCGCGTGAACGTTGAATAAAAATAGGGGGAAAAAAATGAAATTATTTCAAAGCTGGAAAACGCAAAGCAGCAGCACTCGTAACCGTCAACAATAGAGGGTTTTCTCGCGCCAAGGAGACCGACGAGCCGGGTATGGGGGCCGGTCGGCGGTGCGATGCTGTGGCGGCGGATAATATAAACTCGTCGGACTGTATCAAATATCGGCGCGAAAGGAATACGCGGCGGCGGGTGCGAACTGACGGAGACCGACGGCCGCGGCGGCGGCAGCGTTTGCTAAAGCTCTCCGTGCGCAATGGGCGTTCTCCCGCTTCGTTTAATATCCGTATACGTGTACAGGGTGATTTTTTCACCGTGCTCGTCCATTTTTTAGGCGTAAACGATGCGTTCGTTCAAACACTGAACCACGGAAAATTCATGAATACCGTGAAACGACTGTGTTTTACAGTACTTGGACTTTTTCTTACTTCTCATAAGAGTACCCTGTGGCATTTACCAACTTTAGTTTTTCAATCAATTTTTTTTTTGTTCACGCCGATAATAATCTCGTTCGTTTTTCTCGAGTTTTTTGATTCGACGTCATTACAATTTGGACCGTTACTTCGTGAATTATTCGAATTGTTTAAAATTGCGCACAAGAGTGCAAATAATAACTGAAATGTTGATGGTTTCCCTTTATCGTCGTATTTAGCTTCAAGATGACGCAAATAATAATTAATGTTATGTAAAGTGCGCAACTTGGTAAGGATAAATTAATATCGATGAATACCGGCCATAGGTCGGTCTTATCGTTTTCTCATTTGCCCCCACGACGAGAATGGAAACATTCTAATTATTGCGCACCATTTACATGTACGCGATTCAAATTTCATTATTCCCGAAAGTATAGAGGCCAAACGTTTACTGCGTTCCACAGATAATTCCAGATAAACGAACTGAATAATTATTTGCGAAAATAAGACGGTGTTTCCATTTGGAAAACGGATTAAAGTACTGGTACTGCCACGGGACAAGAGGTGAAAAAACGCTACGTCTCGAAGAAAATATTATAGTCGTGTATAGCGCGTGCACGTTACACCCGTCATCGGTCGGAGTTCGAGAAAAAGGGACGGGAATGCTACGGGAATCACTCCGTATGCACTCTCAGCACCGCCGACCGTAGTGATACGAAACACGACGAATCGTTTCCCGCACGTTGCGCTACACCCAGTATACGGTTTATACATTAATACACCCGCGTTGCAGCGTTTATAACAACAATAGCCGATTGTGTATCTGTGCAATATTTGCGTATCGCGCGCGCACTCGACCTCCGAGTAACCGCGGCTTCCGTTCCGCGACGTTACGATATACGTACACACATCACGACGTACGCTCCGGTGTGTTGGTGCGCGTCTCTCGCTCGCGTTGCAATAACAATGATAGCAGACGACGACGACGAAGACGATGACGATGATTGGTGATGACGATGATGACGAAGATGATGATGATGATGATGACGATGAATAATGATGATGATATTAATAATATAATTTTTTACGTTGTAGTCGCATAAAAACGTTTCACGTCGCGCGTAATACCATATCTAGGATGTTGATGCTGTGAAAAAAGCCTACAGAAATACTTTGGGAATACAAAAAATACCCTTTAAATCGTGAAAGTTAATTACGTCATGCATTGATATTTTCTCACACGGTGATCGTTGATCTGAACTAAACGTTACAGCGGTTTTCCGGTAAATACAAGCGAGCCATAGTCATAAAATGGAATTTTTTCAAAACGAGATGATCTAAAATTATTATTTCCTGGTTATTCACATACATTTTGTGACATGAGATTGTAATCACCCTGTGTACAAATAACAATATCGATAGTAATTTACGAATTATAAATAATTTAACCACTAGAGGATTTCAAATTTAAATCGAACCGAAAATGACCAAGTAATGTGAAGAAAAGGCGAGATAAGAATAATTTATTAGGATTCATGAGCTGTAATAGTACACGTTTATAGCCGAGAAAGTATTTAATCTAAGACAATCTAAAAAAAGAATATGCGAAAAATGTCGTGCACATACCATTGGTAAATATTACCCATATACACGTACGGTTCACGATTACAATAATACACCAGTGTAATATTCCAATCTCAACAATAATCAAAGGCGCACGCACGACCGCCGGACAATGCTTCGCTGTACCAAATCAAAACGAAATGACTTTTAGCCTTCAATGGGACCGGTCGGTGTTATTAGGTCTAGTCGATTTGGGTTGGGCCGCTCCATTCCGGTAAAGCTCAGCACACAGTTGTCGTTAATGGGGTAAAATACGTTTTGTTTAATGTTTTATATTATAAGGCGGAAGCGCGTAGTATAAATTATTCATCACTGCAGGTTTCAATATAAGTGTAATATTTATCAGCTTATTACGTTATGTAAATTCAAAAAATAATATTTGTAGGCCGTTCGCAAAGGTCGGTAAGGTCTGTTATTCAGCGCACCACCTGATCCGAAACACTGTGCACGTCCAAATATAATATTCAAATAATTATATATATATATATATATATGATATATATACATATTATGTGCCATACTGCGCCGCTGTAGTATACCTCCATGCCCTTGCGTGTCTTGTACACGACTGTTTTGGCGCGCGTACACATTGTATATAAGTATAAGTAAGTTCGCCGCGCAGAGGTGCGAATCGCCCGTGTGCTCTCTCTCTCTGCATCAGATATATGTCTAGGGCATTTTAGTAGACGCCTTTTGCGTATGATTACACACACACACACACACACACACATTTACGTACGCACGCAAGTACGCATGCACACAACTTTGCCTATATGTGTAGATGTACATAAGCTCACACAGACACAGACACACGACTCAGACACAAACACACCCACACACACACACATACACACACCCACTAACCGCCGTGTAACAACCATTAATCTTGTCTTGTCCAAGAATTCCGGCGGCGGCGTTACGCACAATGCAGCGTAAAAGGGGCTGACGTCTGATCAATTACCCTTGCACCTCCGCCACCGATATTTTCCCAGCCACCCCTCTAGGGCACTCCGAACCTAGCCCTGCACTGCTTCTCGGGCGCGTATTATATAATACGTGAGCGCGTACATCGTTTGCCCCGCCGATAGGGATTTAGTATACAGTGCGGGGACAGGACGGGTGCAGGGAGAAGAGGGTACGTACATATTGGCGCAGAGAAGGTCGCGGCGTGTTGGCTAAGGGTGACGGTGTAGGATTTTCCCCAACAGAAATCATTTGCGACAATGTATAACAGCAACGCGCAACAACAGCGACGGCGGCAAAGGTCATCAATCAGAAAAAAAATTATTCCTACTGCGTATAAATATAATAATATTATAAATATACACCGCTAACGGCGTGGCGGTATTATAATATAGTATAGTAGTTGTAAAGGCGTGCGGTAAACGGAAACCAGCGCGGCGACGACGGCGGCGGCGTCCGTGCAGGCGATATCGACGAAGACCGCCGTTTTTGCTAGACTAAAATATTACTAAAATATTGTAATCGATTTCGGTCGTCGCGGTTTTTTTTTTTTTTCGGTTACTATAAATCGTGCGTCCGTCGATGATAACGGCGTTCGTAAATTGTACGTGAATAATTATTATTCCACGCGTTATCTATAACGAACAGAACCAGCCATCGAATACGCACCTACGCGTAAATGATATCAACGGCCGTTTTGTTCTGTTCTATTTTCATTTTTTCATTTTTTTTTGTTTACACGTTCTCGGTATTTCGGACCTTTTCCGCCGCTGCGTTCACCTGCGGCAACGTTGTCGCCCGCAATACGTTTAAGTCTTGGGGAGGGGGATAGGAACATGGTCAGGGTGCAACTACTAATCGGAAAGACATTCGAAAATAGAAAAAAATCTATATCCTCGTCTATTTCTTCTTGTTTTTACAACGAAATAATCACAATAATCGTAATGAAATGAACAACGTTTTATAAATTTGTCCGACATTTGTTACACAGTTCGCCGAATCATTAATCTTTATAGTATAAACTCGACGGTGAAATGTTTTCGATGTATTATTACATAATCACGATGTATATTATTGTGCGCCACGAAGAGAATCTAGGTCCTGCCCCTGAGGGGAGCCGCTGCATTGCGCGCCCTGCGATCCGACCGCACCAGCCGCCCCTGAGATGACGCGCGAATACCCCGGCGGTGCATTTGTCTTAGGGTTCGCGCGCACGGTCAGCGCGATGCTGCAACATTAACCCAATCTGAAGTGCGCACTGCTTAATTATTAATGAACGATTTATTCCCGTACGGCGATGACGACTCGACCGGCGGTGCAGTGCACTCACATCGCGTAACTAGCTGCCGGCGTTATAATCATATACTCTACGTGCGCCACGACGATATTGTGTGCAGTGGTAAGACGACGCGAGTCCAGCCAACGGAGTGTAATATTTAGAGGCGAAAATGTATCACTTGCACGGAAGGATAAACTCGTCTTTTAAAGCGGCCGGGGGGGGGGGGTGTGGTTAAAAGGTTTATATGTATGGCGACTAATTAACTGCGGTACCCCAGAGTATGCGGCTGTGTTGCAGACACGTGGTGTCGTACAGTGTACAATATTGTTATTACGCGTTTGCTGCTGGTTCGGTGCGGGGGTTGCGGCGGCGGCAGTGGTGCAGTGCGTGTCTGTTGCAGTTCGTACGGTATCGGTCGTATTCATTTTTTTTAAACGGTTCTCATTAGCACTCTTCGGCAAAAACGATAAATCGTATTTATTTTGTTTTGTTTTTTTTTTTTTTTTTTGAATCACATTATAACGCACGATATTTGCTCGGTCAGCATGCGTGAAATATACGCCTCGTGTAACGGAACGAAATTTTTTTTTTTTTGCATTTTATTGTCGTCCGTTTATTCCATGGTTTTTAGTTAATATTTTAAATGTCCATTCGGTCAAACATCCTTTAAGTGTGGTTAGGCCATTCGAGTTATCTAATATATTGTTCTAGCGCTCGGTGCAATAATTTTTTTTTTTAAATTTTTTTTTCTTACTATTTATTGCGTACAACAATACGGGTTCTTTCTGATTTTTACATAATATATTTATTACATAGTGTTTCACTATATAATATTAATTGTGTAGGCGTAAAGTTATTTATTTTTATTTTCTTATCAGTATTTTCTGCGATAAAATGCGATTATTACAACATAGTAATACAAGTATTTAAGTATGTACAGCTATGCACATTAAATCGTCCTATCGATTGGAGTGTACATTTTGTGTAGAATTTTCACAAATAATATTCTCAGTGAAAACTTTCGTACGATTTTAGAATCGAGAAAATAAAGTTATTGACACACCTCGTAAGCTCCGGGACAAAGATTTTCTGGCTCTAATACGAGTATACGCTCTTGTTCGCCCAGTAATTATAATCCCTCACTACATTAGTTTTGATAATAATATATGTGTAAAGACTAAAGACTCCTGGCATGCAAAACAGTCTTGTGATTATGTTAGTGAGAGAAGTGGTTGTTTCGGCTTAGTTCAATAAATTAATATTAACATGAAAGGTTGGTTATAATTAATATGACAAAAAAAACTCAGTTGTAAATGTTACTTTTGTATAGTTTGTACACCGTTAAATACGTAAATACGTGTTGTACGCGTGTAAGCTTAGTACCCATGACAAAAAATACAAAATCTAATAAAAAAAAAAATTGAATCAAACCTTAGTTATACGAAAACCCCGGTTGTTTTTGTGTGGTCATATGACACAGAACAAACTAAAAATAATAGGACATTGTATAAATATAATACATACAGTGCAACGTTGTACAATGAAGAAATAAATAATTTATGTACTAATTTATAAATGTATAATATAAGTGTGATTTTGCAATTAGTCAATCCATTTTTTATACTTAAAAAAAACTGGTACAAACGAAATAGTATTAGCGATATAAATGTATATTTTGTGTATTCATAATTCGAACGACGCTAAAGCCATATTATTAATTTAATAATATAGATATTTGATTAAAATATCAATTTCATATTGTTCACCTACATTTTTAGGTTTTCAATGAAATTTCGTTTCTAAAAGCCAGTTTTTCATTTTTAATTTACTTTTACCGTACAGTGTATACGCTCATAAATTATGTACCTTTTTTTTGTCGATAAAAAGCCAATATTTATTAATTCTATATTTTTTGCTGTTTAATAAATGATAAACATTTTTATTTTTACCATATATTTATTATATTGATAAAAAAAAAGTTATATTGTTTCATCAAGCATCTAAAACGGAAAATAGTGTATGAAACTTTTATTAGAGAAATACAATTTTAAAAGTAATATGATTAATCTTGTATTGTTTAATACAATATTATGTACTAGGCGCATTATGAATTTTAAATCGTTTTTCGCTAAAAAATTCTAAAAAAAAGAAACCATTTTATAGTTTTACTGAATAAACTTGTATCGTGTTACTTTTACTATATGTTTTAGATTATAAAATTATTTTGAAACCACGTAATGGCTTCCGTCAAAAATAAATCAAGTAATTCCCGAAGGTGTAAAAATATTCAACCACAGGTTAGGTTTTTACATGGAAACCAGGAGATCGGGATAAATAGTAGTATATATTGTGGTAATAATAAATAAATCTTTTTATGACTGCGGAGTTTAATATACTTATCAGGACGATTTCGAACTTAAATTTAGATAAAACGTTTTGATAAAAAATAATAGGACTGCACAAAAACAAAAAAACAATGACACAATCTTCCAAGTACATTTTTTTGTGCGTATCTTTAAATATGTTGTTGTCTGACACTAGGAGAGTGTATCTCATCTTTAGCTGAATCATTTTTTGTTGTTTTTTTTTTTATTTTATTAATACGACTCTGTATAGGCCAACGCGCAGAACACATTTTGCACAAAAAACCGAATATTATTAATAACTCGATAATATTGTATTCGCAATTTTAAACTTGGCAATTTGCTGCTTTTGATACTTATATTCGCGCGTATATACAAATACGACCGACCACGACAGCTGCCGCGCCCACGGAACATGGTATAGTACTATAGTACATAACAGACACGCGGATCGCGTATATACGATCACTGTGAAATACAATATGGCGATTAAAATGTCTGCATCGTAAATATTCCGTGTCCCGAATGCTCTTTGCTCAAGAGCATTAACGCGATGACGCCAAGAATTGTCTCGTACACAATTCATTCTGTTTTTTTTTCGTACTTAATACGATTTCAAGAATCTTTTAGGTCAAAAGATCCGGACAATATTTGTGCTACATTGTGCTGTTGTCAAGTTTTATATAAGTTTTAAGCCTAAGTGCTTTCGCGAGTGCCTTGAGGTCTGGCAGAGTTTTACTTTGTTCCTATATACTCCAATAACCGTGTAACCATCTCCAGGTTTCTTCGATGTAATTCGACTGATATCCAATTAAATATAACACAATTCTCCTTCCTTCTCTTTCCCTCTCTATCTCTGTCTCTCTCGGTATCTTGTAATAACGCTTGTCGTCGTCGAGAAGAAGTCCAAGCCAACCACGTACGTTGCATAATATAACAATGTTAATATCGCACATCTCAACGTTTCATTGATCGCGAGCTTCGGGTTTACGATAAGTATTATGAGGTTGAAATATGTTTTCGTTCGTCCTGAATAATTCATGCGTATTTAAAATGCATGGCCGATAAGACAATGATTATTATTACGGGTCGTAAGTTGATCTTTGGCAGCTTCCCGCCTCCGACGAACAAGTGGTTGTATTATACCTCTAGTGACCCGTAGGTCCCGACGAGCGAGCTACCACTTTCAACCCCTTATTTCCTCCTTGGTGTAGCCCGGTGTACTTATGGTATAAATCCACGTCCAGAAACAAAACATATTTCCGAGCGCCTAACCATAAAACTTAATATATTATACGTTTTGGGTTCTCGGTTGAGTTCAACCGTTTTTAACAGACAAAGGGAACGATAGCATTTGTGTACTATTGTCCACGAAATTGTGTTATACTCGTGTTAACACGCATATAATGAGACTACGTGATAAAAAAAGAATCCCAAAAACTGACCTCGGATCATCATCGACATTCCGTACATTGTTTGCAAAGCAATCAATCATTGCAGAAAAGCGCGTGCCCGCGGGAGAGAAAAGTATAAACAAGTTTCGCTAATATTAGTTTACACGTATCTTTTAATCGAGTTGTTATAACATTTTTTTTTGTTTCTCAAAGTCTATTCGCTCTCGCACTACACGAGCATACACTACTCATGTATATATATATATTGTAAAAATTATCAATATTACGACTACGGATATTGAATAAAATATTCCGTGTTTCCGTTACGTTGCGATAAACAAATATAATAATGCACTTACATTTTACTATTACTACTACTATTTCTTTTATGCATTTTTTTTTTTTTTAATCAAGTGTTATCCAGATTTGTGTCGAGATCACTAAACACACACCGCCGCCTGTGCTGTGTACGCGCGTGAACAATGTTGCCACCTCGTTTCGATGTGAATAACGAAATTGCAAAGAACTTTATACATTTTTGAATAGGCTCGGCGGGTACAAAGCTCGGGCTGCCTGCAGCATACGATAGCACTTATATGGATGTATTAACTAACACCTCGTTTACTCTCAAAGAACGTCTACTCGAGTGTCTACAAAAGTGGAAACACGGGATAACGCCATAAACAAACGGGCGAACACATTTTAGAAAGTGTCGGCAATTTCATTACGAATTTTAGTCACGAGAGTGTGTGTGTGGATTCTAGTGTGTATGCATGGTCGGCGGGACCTGCTAGGTAGTGACAGAAATAGTATTCACGTACCAAGGTAGACGAGCAGAAAGACGAATAATAATATACGCTAAGGTTATAATATACATTATTATTATTATGAACGTTACGCGTTTGATATTAATTTCCTTGGCATTCTTACGATTAAACACGTCGAAAATACCTCACTATCCGTGCGTTATCAAGTATTACATAAACAAGACACTCAATTTAATTAAAATAATATGATACAATCTAAAAAAATAATTTTGCTTCAACAAGAAGACACAATAATTACTGCCCAGTTACAAACTTGTTCATTTTTACCATAAAATAACGATAGTAATTTGGTTTGGAAAAATGTAATCAAATCTTATTTTAAAATTGATTTCAAAAAGTTATAGCCTGCACATGTTTGGAGGCTCGATAAATATCAATAACAGACTACTAGGATTTTATTAGCTTATTTATAGTCAATATACGTTATATTTATTATGATGTTATAATATATTATCAATAAATTGTATTTATTCGTTCCCCAATAAGTGTTATAAACATTAATATACTAGGGTTTAAACCGTATACTTACTTATGTATATCTATATTCAAGTATTATAATGTAGTGAAAATATTGTGAAGTGATAATAATACAAGTAATAACTGGAATCGATTGAAAGATTAATTTTGCTAAAGCATATATAATTCCTTGCAAATTTTCAAATGTGTAGCATAGTTTTGTCATTTATTATAATAGTGAATAGATTTCCTAATATTTTCAACTAGTTACCTATACACGAACTATTATGTATTTATGCGATTATACCGTTGTTTGAGGAGTTCATATAACCCTGTGGTAATAGTTATTTAATTATATTCGCAGTGGAAATGTGAGCTAATATTTTAACGCTCGGATACAATTAAAACAAGTTTATGCCCATCTAATTCACATTTAGCACTTAAAAATATATCATTTAGTTTCGGTATTAGAATTTGACTTTAATCTATTCATGTAGTTCCTTAGTCGTTCCGTAGAGGTAATACGGTGTGTTCGTACCGAAGGAATAAGCTATTAAAACCTGATATGTGTTTAATTCAATATATTTTGTTTCGATTATAAGCGCATGTGTCTCTCATATAAATATATTATAAGTTATTTGGAGATTATGAAAGTCTTATCAATACAAGGATAATAGGTAATCGCTAGGTGAGTTGAACACAACATGTTTAAGACTGCGATGGTAATAAAATAGTTTCATTGCTAGTTTTTACGATTCTATTTAGAATCATTATACTACTTTTTTTATTTGATATACTTACGGCGCTGTTCCGTTAATAGTTTTTATAAAAAGGATTTCGACCGCATGAGGTATATTTCACGACAGTACCTGCGTTCTATACACGCGTATATTATATATATACGAGTATATATATTATAATATAGGAAATAGGCACTATGGTAAACGTCCCAAAATTTGACGCGCGATAAAACAACAAACTCATTATACATGGCGTGTGTATAATATATTTTATAGTATACGTTATATATTATATAAAATTATCTTCATTTGACTCAGGTAGATTATTATTTCGGAGTGTATAAAAATATAGATCATGTTTTACTTCCATATAATGATTTAGCTTTGGAATTATTGAAACTTTATGTCTACTTATGAGTGAATGATACAATAATGTACCTAGGCGTAATTTATGAAAACCACGAACACTGCACAATATATCGAAGGAAATAAAATTATGTACTTCAGAGAAGTGAAAGGATAAGTGGTTCCTTATTAGTTATTACCAAAGAAATAAGTGAATTATATCGTATACATACATCTATTTAAAGATGTCGTATCTCCTTCTACATAATGATGTTAATATTTTATTGATGAACATTAATGAATTCTTATAATTAAACTAAGAAAATTAAGCAAATTAAATTCACGTACCTGTATGCTGTCAAACGTTTATTCTTGGAGTCACTTTGTAAACTTTGGAGTTATCAGCTATCTGCAGTAAGGAAGGCACTCGATAAACTTGGCATACGACTATTATGTTTTTCAACGTGTAATAAGTGAATCGAACACATATTTTCTAGTGGTTAGTTATTACGACGAAGTACGGAAAATATCGTTGTTCAGAATATATTACGTTAAAGGAGTCAGCTCGGGGATAGTCACTCTGCGCACACCAACCGGTATTTATGAATAGATAGGGTATGGCTCGAACGTGATCGGAGGGGTGGGGCCTACAAGACGTGTCACTTTTTCCAAGTTTGTCATTCATTTTGAAATAGGTTATTGTCTACGGGACACTAGCGTAAGACGTAATGACCAAGGGTATTTTGCTTCAGTTTTGTGGGTGGTTCTTCCTCTAAAGACTAATTTGAAACAATGATATTATGTCTTCCACGTTAAGCTTGGGTCCCGACCCCAAGTCAGTACGTGAGCCTGTTGTATAATTTGTTTTCCTTACTAAACTTTTCTGAAAGGTGAACGAATCTTTGTTTGTATCAAGTATAAAATAATTTTAAATTCGTAATTTTTTACGGACGACAAACTATTAACAAACGAAAATATAATAATGCATTATAATTTGTTCTATTATTGTAGAATAATAATTGCACTCTGCTGTAGAAGGAAAAAAAAGGAAAAAGTGATTTGATTTACCGTACCGGTATACTGCATGGTTATTTGTATAGGTGTGACAACTGGAAATATAATTGCTGTGTGTATTCAATCATTGTAATATTATTATTGTCATTCAGTTTTGTATACACATGTATTTAACCCCTTCGGCCCAGCCCCGCGAGATTCACGTCTTAATATTTACACACTATACGATATCGTGGGGTTAGGATGAACTGTCCGATTATTGAACACGTTCTCCAGCAATTGAACAACGTCAGCAAATGTCATAAGATCCAGAAAACTAGATATTATCTTATTTGTAAAATAATTGTTGTGCTCAGTAATAAACTTATAATGGTCATACTGCATAACCATATAGTTTGACAGTTCACGTCATGTACGCCGTACATTCCAACACAACAAGGATTTCACTTGTTTTTATTTAAACCGAACTATACCTATGTTTTAAAGTAATTTGGTTTAACGCGGTTTGATTTGTATTAATTCAAATAAATAACAAAAAAAAAAACAGATGTGATTACCGTAATTTTCAAGCGTGAACTGTAAAAATATATAATATTTAAAACCATTTTATGAACCCCTCGTTTAATAGCGAACAAATTCATGACGGTTCAATCACGCATGTTCGCCCTACACGCAGTGTGCTGTCTAAACACAACATGTTTACCATCGTTGTGTTGTAAATTATTATGATAATAACGTTGTTCGATATCGCTTCGGCGGCGGCACGGGCAGACTAACCGTTGTGCGCGCGTACACTGTATAACGGAAACTCGCGCGCGCAGGGTTGCGAATAAAAACCCCAGCAAACCGTGATGCTGCTGCTGCTTCAGCGATGCGCCCGCGTACTCTTGGGCACCGCCCGGGGTTTATATACAACCGGGCGCGTTTATTCACTGTTATATTATTATAGCATTTCATTAGAGAAGCGTTTTCGAGCCGAAAATGTCGTTACCACGGCGGTGGCGGGGACTGGTGGCGCGGCCCTCGCACCCCACCGCGCGCGTCAGTTACTACTTACTTACTGTATAAACGAGTTTTACGTATATATATATATATATACATATGTATAAAATAATAAAATATATTTATATATATATATATACGCGTGCGTCTCTTTCGCAAATACTAATATATCCTTATGCGGTGATAAAATCCTAAATTAAGAGACTTCTAGATTATATAGAAGTGTGTGTGTGTGTGTGTGTGTGTGGAATGAGATTGAGAGAGAAGAGCTGTGAGATGACGTCATTATGTACAGAGTTAATACTTCGCGTCCAGCGTTTTCGGCGAATCGTATACGTAAAAGAAACCGACGTGTGTTTCTCGTCAAATTCGTAGCAACCCTCCCCTCCTCTCGTTCGAAGTGTAATACACTTTTACGATTTGTATAATATATTAAATAATAAGTGCTACGACCTCCGAACACCGCGCATCGGGGGCGAGATTTTTTCCTCCGTTCGCGAGGACTGTTTTGATTCGTCGCCGCGCTCGGACGACGAGTATATAGGTATACAGCAGCATCATATTATGGCAAACGATGATGGCGCAACAGTCATCGTTAATATTTTGCTCAAGTCTTTGCCAACGATCGTCGGCCACAAATGTTCCGGCCGTTGTCTATGTAATTGTCTCTTACGTATATAATAATAATACCACGTACCATTGCGCTATTGTCTTATCCTCTATGCGTATAATATATGCACCGTGTGTACGTTTGGATATGAAAATATTTCGCGTCGTGTAGGTGTCGTATGTACACATAATCGATATATTGTGAATTCTCGGAAAAATGTTTATTCTGTTACCGACCGACCGGCGCACGTTTAGAATCTTGCCAAAATTCGTTTGTGTAATTACGTCTCACTTTTGAAAAGCGTATAGTATTCGGACTTATATTTTAAATTAAAATCTATTGATTTCCTTCCGTTTTTATTCTCACCATTATATATATAGGTATGAACTGGACACCCGTGCACTCTTTATGGTATTTAAAGCCTTAAAGGCATCATAATAATATTTACATGCGAACGGATTAATGTTATTCGTTTTTATACATCTTGTGCGGAAATATTTTTATTTTTTTAATATTAATGGCCTCACATTTGTTATAGACCGTATAAAAACACGCTGAGTTCTAACATTGTATATTATAGTCCGTAGACACAACTTATTTAGGAAAACACTAACCATTTTTTTGATCAACTGATTAAAAACGTAATTATTTTGTGTCACGAATATGAAAGAAATGCAAAACAAAGAGCGTTTAAAACGAGGGTCATACTTTCGTAATGTTTTGCATAACTTCATGGAGTGCTCACGAAGTACCTACATTTACTGAAAACCTTTAGAATTAAATATTTCAACTTGTTTTTAATGTTTAAGGCTCCGTTTTTTAAGACAAATCAGATTTAAATATATAATACAATTGCCAAATTGTTTAGCTTCATTTGTTTTTACAGTTTTTATTTTTTTCAAATAAATAATAACTATAGAATATTATTGTTTTGTAGAGCGAGCTTTGTATGTTTACTTTAAAATGCAATTTCAATTTGTAGCGTATTTACACACACATATATATATATGTGTAAGTTATACATGTGTTATATATATACATTATTGATAAAAAGAAAAGCGCACAATAAGTGTGCATTAAGTAAAAATATATGAAGTTATGAATTGAAATTTTCTCTCTCACAACAAGAATTCTTTGGGAATTTCAAGCCTGTTAGACGATTTTCGTTGACAGCCTTGCGAGTATTTTTTAAACATTGGGATGGAATGAAGATAATTTGTCAAGTACTAATGGACTGCATCAAAGAATTAATGCAAAAATATTTATCTTCTGTATAAGAGAGGTTTTAATTTATTTCCATTCAAATATAATATTTCTATTGTACAGTCGTCGTACAATTTTTAAACAACCAATAAAGCCCAGAGGGCTTAATTAATTTTTTTCAAAATATTTTTAATTTCTGATGATATCTAAGATTATCCGTCATATATGTTTAACGTAATAAATTTGATGTCAGTGAATACAACATTTCTATTTAGCTACAACATTTTGTTCCTTATCAAGAAGATTTTTTTTTTAATATTAAAGAACTAAGTCCTTATTGTAAAATATAAATGGATATTAAAAACGAAAAATATATTATAGTCCTGGGGTAATAGAAAATGTTGAACCTTTTTTCTAAAAATACTGTGATTATTAAATATTCACGACATTGAACATATTAGACATTTTAAGCTATGAACGCGAACGCCTTAATATTTCATTTTTTTAATTACTGACTTGTGCACCAGTTACGACAAAGACGTTCGGGTCATAACAGTGCGCCGCTCAAGGCCATTATAGAAATATACATATAATATATATACATATATTTATAACACCGTGTCCTAATTAAACCCCAACTATTGTAGTTTGTTGTTGTTGTTGTGCATTTCGCGGGTAAGTCTACGTATAATGTGCACTAGTATTAGAAGCGTATACGTTTACATGCACTATGTTTACGTAATAAAAGTGAATTTTCGTGAAAATATCAAAAAATAAATAAATATTCTTTATTATTATTATTTTGTTAGAGAGCGTCGCCGGGGGAAAGAAAATCCGTAACTGTATATTCGGCATTGACGATTGACCCGAATTCGACAGAACAACGATCGTGTTTTTAAGGGATACTAAACGGTGTCGTTTTCAATTATATTTCGAGTCATGATTGATCACCTCCTCTGCCGCCGTACTATAATACCGTGTGCGTTATGCCGTAGAGGTTGATTTTCGAAATGCATTATTATAAAACGCTGGCGGTGCGGTGGCGGCCGCTGTAGTAGTGGCCCAGGTATTGACATAATTTTAATTACTGCAAATTTCGTACCGTGAATAATAGATAATAATAACAAACACACGCACACTGCAGTATTGTACACGTATATACAAAAACACATCAGACAAGGTTATATTTTCGTTCGACTCGCACCACACACTATAATAATATATACGTACTTATGGTGTACGTATTCGCCGGATTCTCCGCGTCGCAGCAGGGCGTTTTCCGCGAGCGCTCGTCTCCTTCGCGTAACTTGTCAAATTAACTTTAGAAGTGTACGCCACGTGTATGCCATCCAGATATTTATCCGCGTACCCGTCGAGCAGGACGATTCATTTCGACAACGGCCTGCGGAGGCGATGGTCTCAATGACTCGATGTCTCGATGACAGAAACAAAATTGGTCTTGGTACATCCTTTGTCCGCGCGCTCGAATTCCGAGTTTTCTGATTTTCATAGCGAACGGCAATCTTGAACATTTCCGCAGCATCCGTATAGACCATTATATTATTATGATTGACGTGCAGATCTCTCAGTTTTGATCAAAATTGCTTAATAAACTGTTGTTTGAAATAGTAACTACCGAGTGACCATTTTAACCATTTTTGAGCAAATCTTTTTTTTATATATATACCTATTATGTTATAATATATATTTAAAAAAAATATGTTATAATAAATATTTTAAATTAATTTCCTTACATAACTATTTTATGTTTCTCAAGATTCTCGTGAACGTATTCGTTGTGTGACTGCACGTTTGAACTGCTCGGTGTGACATAAAACATCGTCGTTGACACAAAAGAATGTCAATTTTTTTTTTGTTTTCAAGTATTGGTGTTGTTGAATTCGGAAAAAAATAAGCAATAATATGATAAGACGTATTGTACGCTATATTCGTGGAAGAATAAATTAGAAATTATTACGATTTAAAAAACATCTTATGTGACATTGAAAACCGTCCTGCGTAGGTTTGGCAACAAATATAAACTAATAAAACCTCCTATAAAGGCGGTGAAACATTGTCAGTAATACAATATTTTCATAACGATTGGGCTTTCACTCAGATTTTTTCTCCTAAATAAGTGGTTATATAGTCGTATAACATTTTAAGGTTTATTTATATCGATCATGGGCACTTTTTTCTTTATACACGTTTGTTTCTCCCGAAAAACCAGGTTTTAGAACATCAAAGGTTTTTTCGCGTCAACGGCGAATCATAATATTATCACTGAGTATTATGTAACGCATTTCATAGGAGCCCAGACCGTATGTAAGCGCAAGCAGATGGTATACCGATACGGCATGGTGTACGACCGAAACGAGATCGTAACATGGCACGACGGGTTGGAAATCAATCATGTTAAACAGAATATAAATACGTAGGTGTTCCACGTGTACGTATGTGCGCGATAAAATCAAACGCGGCGCGTGACAAAAAGGGTTGTATAAATAGTAAAAACGTATTTTACCCGCGGCGCGGTGACAAAAGGATAAATGTTTTTTTTTTGTTCCGAGGGAACAAAACGGTGAAAAACAGTACCGACACACAAGAATGTAAATAATATATCCGCGAGGCGGTCAATTTCGTCCGTCCGCCGTCGTAGCCGTCGCCTCGTAATCGCGTCGTACAACGTGTTTTATGTGCGTAGTGCACGTTAAATGTAGGTAAAAGTAATTACACTACTGCCCGGCTAAAGTGCGCGTACCTTTACCTCGTCGTGTAACCGAGCAGATTTTCAGATTTCTACCGCCCGCGCCGCGCGCTTGTTTTCCCCACTTGTATATACCCTAATGAATAAGGTTTTTCGGGGACCACTAGTGTAACTTTCAAAGCCCTCCTCTCGTCGTATCATTTCAAACAATTTTCGTTTTACCCTTTGTTTCGTTTTGTTTTTTAGTTTTTACTATCCACGACTGAAATATTACACCTTCGTAATCCTCTACCGCTACCAGGGGCTTGCCGTAAAAAAAATGTTCAACTACACATTTTATGGAATCGAACTCGAATCACTCTAAACTTACCTGACTTAATAAAGGGTTTTGCATATAAACACGAAAACATTTCAATTTCAATTAATTAATCACATTGATCTAATTTAGCCTAATGATAAAAATACCATAGGTTTGAAAATATCCTTTCTGATTATAGTTTTATCCTACATATTGTAATAAAACATTTTTGTAATAAACATTAAACACATAAATGTAAAAAGCGTTGGTAACAATATTTTTATTAATTTATTTCTATATATTTATTTTTAATATTTTTAGTTTTACCATGTTCTTGTTCAGAATTTCTTTTTTATGCACGGGGTAGCCAAACCTAATCACGACCCAAAACGTTAATTCTTTTTTTGATGTTAGCGCTTGGATCTGAATTAGCAATCGGTTTAATAGTGTTCAGAAAATGTCAACATTTAAGTCAACTACGCAAACATTTCGTTATCAAGTGCGTATCTGACTTTCCAAACTACGCAAAATCAACCTGACTGCGCTTTAGAATAAGCCCTGACTAGTACTATTATACTATAGTGACCTCCGAGAAATTATTCTGACCCAAATGTGCAATATTATATGCAGCCATTTCAAACAAATTCTCTTCTCTTTCGGTCACAAAAAAAACGGTATAAGGGGGGGGGAGATAAAATATACAGTTGGATGTACATTAAACTCATGGAATTGTTATAACCCAAAATAAACTAAATGTTTTTTTTTAATTGTTTTGGTCATTTCATTCCGTCATAATGAGCCTGCGAATAAAAATTGAGGATATTTTCACGTCAATGGGAATTTTTCTAACTCAACTGATGGACGGATATTTTATTATTTTAGTCTTCAAAAATAAAAAAACAGTCAAATTTCATTCTATCCAAACGACAATTAAACATGAATTGTTACCCAGTCCAATTTGAGAAACCAAAATAAAGTTTGTTTATTTATTTGAATGTATGTCTAATGAAATTGTTGTGTCAAGTTGTATTTTAAATTAATTGGTAATGAAAAATAATTTGAATATGCTCTTGGTTTTTAAAGAAGTTATTTAATTATTTTTCGGTAGGTAGGTACTCATTTTTTTCAAGGTAATTTTAAAACTTTTAAGTTCAGATTATTATAATATAAATTAATAATAAAGTTGAAAACTATTTTTTAAGGGAAAGTTCCATTTTTTGATGTTGAAATACAGAAAAAAAGTTAAATCTTTGTTGAAATTATCTTGGGTTTAAATAATTTTCATACCTTTTTATAATTTACTCTATTCATATTTACATCGGGTAGATTGGTTTTAATTACATGTATTCTCTGTTTGCTATAGTAAATGCATACGGAGCATAAATGTAAAAAATAATGTCAAAATTGTAAAATAAATAATTAGCTTAACGTTTTTCATACCATACCCATCTCCCAGAAAAAATATAATAATATAATCTAACTCGTACACTACATGGATGTAAAATATCTCATATAAACATGTTTTGTGTAAGTTCACTTGACATCCACTTTCAACTAGTATTGCACCTAAACAAGCGCTGTAAATTTATAAATAACGATACCATTGATTAAAGTTATGTCAAATCATCAAAGTTTTTAATGATTTATAAATATAAATCATATTATTTTACAACAGACATGAAATATTAAACAAACAAAAAACATGAGCTTATGGTTTGAAAAATATTCGTAATTATCATCATAATACTTTCTTTTTCCAATTTTAAAAAAAATTTGGTGTCAAATAAGATGTATTAAATTTTTTTGAAATCATGAGAAAAAAATGTTTTTATTCTAATGTAATAGCATTACATGTCCTAAGAGATAACTCGATTACAGATAAGACAATACAATTAATATATAATACATTATCTGTATATCACGTTGATCAAGAGTCAGGATAATAGTATTTTTCATTATAAATAGTGTTTGTGGGGTAGATAATGTAAACCAAGTCAACTCAATTTTTATTTTCTTAATTTTTCGTTGTCGTTGTTGCTTAAAAAAATAATTTTCAAGACACTAATTTATCTACAACGTTTTATTTTCTTTAAAATGGGGTGTGGCTATGTTCTTATTAGAGTCTTTAATTAGTGGTTAAATTTGAACATTTTTAAATTTGTTTTCAACTATTTCCATAATAATAAATGAATAAGCACTTGTAAATAAATGAACATTCTCTCAAATTACAGAAATTAACAAAATAAAAAACGTAATAGCCGTATAATTATATAGTTATTATAACATTTAGAAGAGTGAAATTGTTTTGATAACTCGCAAAACTAACAATATAATATAACTGTGTTCTTGCGGAATTGTTTTTAAACTTTGTACCTAAACAAAATATTTTCGTTAATCATCTCGTTTTCCGTGTACTAACCCGTGTTACAAACTTTTCAGAAATTAATGTTCTAATTTTGAATATTGCATTGAGCTAATTTATGTTACTTAAAACTGTACGAAGACCTTTTTAAAGTTTATCAATATTTTTAAGTTCCACGGTGAATCCGACATTAGTATTATATGGTTGTACTGCTAGTTTTTTAGACTGGAAACTACGGCCATAAATCACAGCGAAATTATTATTGTTGTAACCGCGACCTATCCATACATAACAGATAACAATCATGTGGCAAAAACTTTAACGGCACATTAATTGTATTTTACTTAACAAGATTTATACGTAAAGTTTATCTTTATTTAATGTTAGCGGTATATGCAACTGTTACGAATGAATCGGTATTTCACTATTAATTCTGATATCCATTTAATACCTATATCGGTAAATACCTTGACTACAAAACAAGAAAATAAACTCCTCAAGCAAATTGAGTAAAAAACTCAGCTATATTACCAAAAAATAGTTTTTAAATGTTCCAAATTTACATTATATAAATTTTCCGAGCGATACACAACTGTGTTCCAGTTATACTCGTAGTATAATAATTAATATATAATTCCGATTATAAATGTAAAATAACAGTTAAACGTATATAATATGCTAATTATATTTTAATAAATTATAACTTACATGTTGTTTTCAACGTCCTTAAGTAATTTCTTGAAACTCAACGCAGAGGTTTTACGAGTCATAAGCATTTAGGTTTTATTATAATAAACCACTGAGATAGATCGTCCAAATAAACATTATTTTAATGACTTGTATTGTACATATTTTGAATTGGCTGTGTACATTTTATCGTTTTGATGAATGTGCAGTAAACACGCCTCACGAATATTATCATCTCATGCTATTTGCGTTCAAACCGGACGGACAATATTTTATTATTGTTGACTCTTGCCAAGTATCAATAAGCTTCTCTAAGTCGATAAACGGGTGGTTAAGAGAAAAAAAAAAATGGTGAACACGAATTTCCTCCCTAATCTGGTCATGTTACTTTTTGTCACTAAAATTGTCTCCGTGCATTTCGGAGACGATTCGAGAATACTTATGTTCACATACCCGAATTGCTTCCAGTAGCATCGAACAGAACACAATCGATATAATTTTACATTTATGTGAATATTTATCGATATTGAAAATAAGTACGTTTGTTTTTTTTCCAATTATTAATTGGCAGCTTGTCAAATTTTTAATACTTTATACGTTTTTAATGCAATCAAAAATCTGGATTTAATTTTGTTAAATATAAATATATTGCATTTAGGTGTGCTGTAATTGATTATGTTTTTATATTATATTTAATTCAACAAAGAAAACTTGAAATTAAAACTTTCAATACATTAAACATTACTCCAAGACGTGTTATTTTGTTCACCGCACAAAACAGTCTGTTGGTAAATTATTATAATTATGTTTTTCTGAATAAAAACATGGATCTACAAATTAAAATAATAATATTTTGTAAAAACCACAAATTTACTAACTTGAGCTTGAATTTTTTTTTTTTTATGAAAAGTTTTAATTAAATTAACAAGCATGGAACAAGTACGGTAATAGTTACTTATATAAGCTGACAACAAAACATATTTTGTTTTAGTTTCTTTAAACAATTAAAAAGATTTTTGGCTCACCTTTAAAGTAACAAATAGATAAGTGTTGTTAGCGTAAAGGTGGTAATATATATATTGATAGTTTGTATTAATTATATTGATTAGAGCAAATGGTACGTTTTTGAAAGGGAAACAAATTCGAGTAAGTTTTATTTTTTTAAAAAATGCATGATAGGAAATTCGAGGGATTAATGGGAGACGATCGAGTGTCCCCGAAAAAAAAGGCCATTCGACGCGACGTGATGAAGTTAAATAATATTATCACCTGTATGACCGAAAATCCTCGTTTGCGTTTACGAATGTAATTATGATGTAGGCGTTATTATTTGGTTATCGTATGTTGGTTGTATACGGAAAACAGGCAACATTGTGTCCGCAACAAAATGACCGAATAACAAAACGTCTTTTCACCCGACCCACGCCTCTATAGATCATATTTTACATAGAGATTATGGTTTATTTTTATCTTATTTTTTAGAAAAATGTACCTTTTTGATGAAAACGTGGACGACCAACAATTTTTGTCAGAGCTTTCCCGCATTGCAAATTGCAATATGGTTTTCTGACCCGAAAAAGTATCGTCGTGTGATGTCTAGCCATGTTTTTTCCCATCCCGTGGAAAAAAAACCCCATTCAGGCCTCGGTCCGTACTCAAGAGGAAGTTCCGGGTTCAGACCCTTGCTTCCTCCTCCGTAATGTCTTCATTTTTTTTTTTTACGTATTTTCTATAATATATCGTTAGGCTGTTGTATGTGACGCAAAACGTCTTCAAATAATCTCCTCTCCATAAAGGATGTTGGAGCGTTTAACTCGAATACGTTAAAAATAGATTATTCCGTTTAAATGCGTTTAACTTTACATATTTTTTCATTTAACAAGATACACATTTCTTGATGATCGATTTCATCAACTTTTAAAATGAAAGCAACGACGCACATAAAAAAAAATCAGAAACGACCCTTTTGGAACAATTGTTTGAAAACACAACACGGGGTTCGCCGTTCGGACCATTTTCGATGCCCTGTTTGGTCTGAGAAATATAAGCATCACTCTTAGAATTTTAACTGTCCAAAAGTGCTGCTATTTTCAATATAATATAAAAATTTGTAAAATTACTCCGTCGTAGAGAACAAAAATATTAAAAAATGTGTACGATAATTTTATTATTTTTCTTAAGATTATTAGTTATTTAAATACGATCAGCTTGAGACGTCTGTCCAATAACCTTCAAAGTTCAAGCACGTCAATATATCATTTCTTTGTGCATTCAATTTATTATTAATGAAACTGACGATATTTCTAGCATGTTTTGTATTTGAAAATCTTTAAGAACGTCAATTACTCGAAATGTATTTGGATGAAATGAATACAATAACGATAATCGAGTTGTGTAATATACATATATATATATATATATATTATGCATCACAATTCAGTATTTATATCTTATGAATATACGATTGGTCCAAACGGGTTCATCAAATCCTGGTCCAAACGGTTTGCTGATTTTGTCAGTGGCTATAACGTACATGCCCCAAACGTGCCTAGTCCTCCAGAAAATCCTGGCTGTTCGGTTTGCCGGAATATAATAATTAATAATAAATATAAGCTATCCCCGTCGTTCTACATACTACTAACCCAGTGGAGATACTATATAATAATAATAATGATAATAATTAATGTTGGCGACTTTGTAACACTCACGTGTTGTGCTAGTTATACGGGCATATTACATACGGGCGACTGCACGTTGTAAGGTACACACGGAAACACAACAATAAAAATATATCGTAGTAGGCCGAACACAAAATTGGTGGCCCGTATGGAAAGCGCGTATTTCAGTAGTTGTAATGCTTCGCGGCCGTCAAAACGTTCCCGATTATATTTTTTCAATTCGACTGTCTGTAAACATCGTCTTGGTTTTCTCAGTCAGTAATGATTGTTGGCATTTGATTCGACCAAAACTGATGTAATACTCGTATTTTCGTCGGAATAATTTATTGTTGTTTGCGGTTACAGTAAAGTTACCTATAAGTGTACGAAATATTGTCTGGATTTGTAAATCATATGTGCTGACCGTATTATAATATATCTATATGTACGAGTATATAAAGTTCAAATTTCGCTCATTCACTTACTCACTCACTCACTCGCTCGCTCACTGATCAGCGTACAGTCAAAACTAAAATACCGGTTCGTTTGAAATGTTTAAGGAATATGATTATTACCGAAGAGTGGCACAATAAGAGAGGAATTTTCGAAAATCACATTTTCAAGGATCAAGCAGTTTTGGTTTCTGGGTTGGATGTATACATTTTTCGCTCTTTGGTTGCATAGAAAATATTAAATTTGGTTCGATATGTCAATTTCAATAATTACTGACTGAGGCATATGAAATGTATGTAGTACAAATAAATGAAAATAAATATTATTCGAATATAGGTTTTTACATCGAAATAGTGATTGCTCTAATCTGAAATAGTAAAATATTACCCGGGTGAGTGCGGATAATTTATATTATAACAAAGATCATGAATTTAAATGAAATGTTTTTAATGCGTGTAGAATAATAAATTGTATGCATTGTGTGCATAGCTCACTCCATTCTGAATATAAAATCCGTATATAACAATCAATGTAATTAAAATATGTGAAATATAATGTGTAGTAGTACTGCTGACTTATTATCTAAGCTCTTATATACACAGCTGTAATATTTCACTAATTAGGAAATATTTTATAGCCAAACTTTAATTGAAGTTCCATGTTCCTATAAATGCGTAAAAGCAACCCGGCGAACCTTCTTTTAAAGGAACACTAAATTGCTGCATTTTTCTCAATTTTTTTCTTCTATTTTCTGTAACTTCTACGAATAATATTTCTTAGAATTAATCTATAAAAAATACTGAATGAAGAACGTTAATAGCAATTTTCCAACAAGTTAGCAACAATGCGTACTTAAGTTAATGGATAAATAGTGCTAAAATGAAATCGGGAGTTTTACATGTTTTATTTATACCCCCTCGTGTCTTGTGAATAATGTCGATTGTTTCCTAGATAGCATGGCCCTTTTTCAGCACACAATTTATCGTCCCCTCTTATTTTCAAGTGTAATTAATTCACATTGGCCTCTACCGTGGCTGTTCTCTCAATCGTTCATTCCGAATAAAATATGGAGTTTTCTTGACAATAAACATTCAACCCTGGGACACCTCGGCAAGACTTGGCTCTCGCAGGTTAGTATATATCGGTACCTACATAAGATTATAGGGAATTGATATTTCTTTTACAGAAAAAAATCTTCTTTTTTTATAATTATTATAAATATACGAGTGATCCATCAACTCAGCAACGGCCGTTATTCCTCAAAGTATTAAGTTTATTTTTTAAATCTTTATAAACATGTATTTACGCGTATAACTAAATAGCTTTGTCGATAAAGTTTTTTTTCATTCTCTTTTATCCATCAATATATTAATTAAACTAACATTTTCATGTAAGAACTAATTAATTTTTATTTTTTTATTTGAAGGCAGTGTGACATCTATATTTTTACTGCTTCATTATTTTGTTTAAGAAAGCACTTTCGAAAATATAATTTCTTGGAAAAACTAATTTCCATTCGAATATCATATCGTAAAATTCAAATGTTTATTATCATATTTCAGTGTATGATATGGAACATTTAAAAAAACTTTATTTAAAAATCCTTACAGATGTTTACAAAACGGATTGGAAATGTAAATATCCCGCTAAACTTAATGATCTCAGGAATAATCACTGCAGGTTCTTAGTTGGCGAGTATAATTCTGTTTATCTATGTAATATATATACATACAAATTAATGAATAAAACACAATTACAAGGAACTGAACTGAATCGGCTTACTCAAACTTAACAAAAAAAAAAAAGCTTATGTCAGTCAACACGGCAGTTTTTTGTATTTTATTTATTTAAATCTTAATGTCTGAATAATTTGAAATCTATCATTGTCATTATTTATATATATTTATTTTTCTCGAGTAAATCCTGACGTACATTTACTATAAACAACGCATTAGCGCTGTTTTTCAAATGTACAATCATTAATTGTTTTAAAAAATATTTCACATTAAATATTTACGGCGGAATCGGTGTAAACAGCCTCGTACGTTTGATAGTGTTTGTTTTCAGCTAGCTATTTTACGGTGCAGCAATTATTAATTTGTTTTCGTAAGCACTCTTGAAACGTTCGCAAAATGTGTATGTTAACTAACACACTTCCGGTCAAATTAGGTCGAGATTTTCGAGATTTATTCTGTTTAAAAAACTAAAATTAAACCATCAAATATAAATTGTATACGTATCTCTACAAGCCCCCACTATTTAGTTGATTTATACTCCGAGTAAATATTTTAGAAATTGTATTATAATTTAATATTTATATCCCGTAAAAATGTACTCGCATTATTTCGCGGAAAAATTGAACATTACATTTTTCGGTATTGTACAGATTTCGACTACTTAATTATAAGTTCAATGGGTACACTATTCCGTATAAAAATTCCTATTTCATTGTTTTAAATTGAGTTTATTTCTTGAAATCATTTTTTTTTTTTTTCTAGAACATAGTTTCTTTTACATTTTTCTTTATTGTTAATTGGTAAACTTTTCGGAGCTTCCATTCAAAGTTTATATCATTTTAATACTAAAAATCTTTTCGAACAACATTTTTCCGAATATAATCAGAAATATTTTAAAAATAAAACGGACTGTATATTATACTATTAAAGCGTCGAAAGACTTTTTAAATGATTAAAATTTAACTGAAATATTTGTTAAATAATGTTAAACTTTTTGAATACATTTTGTTCGGATACAGCTAAAATAATTGCTTTTTTTAAATATTTTGTTTAGTCGTCCAGTACAGTATAATGCATGGTGAAAAAAAAACATTAAAAAAACAAATTAAAAACAATATTATCCCACAATTTCAATTAGTGCCGCTGTCAATCGGTTGCCCGTAATCTGATTGCCGATTAGATAATCCTTTTGCCAGTCGACCTATATTTTAGGACCTGTGAAAATAATTCAAAGTTCCGGCTGAAGACCGGTAAAATAATATTTTTCAACGTCTAATGCCGACCCCTATGTATTTGACGATGTCTACTTTCCCCCCTCTTTTTATCGCACAGTTGTTATTAATTATAGTCCATTTTTTTTTTGTTCCTCTGATCCTCACTTTTTCTTCTTTGCCGTTAAAAGAATTTTCCGCTAAAATACGTACATGACAGGTCCCAGGTGACACACATTGTGTGTATTTTTTATTACTATTATTATTATTTTTTTTTTACATTTCTGCGAAAATGTAAAAGAGCGCTTGGACTGATGATTAAATATTATTATTATTGTCTTTTTTTTTTAAAAAACGGCACATCATTAATGTCTATATAAAATGACGGGTTTTGATTGCGACATCCCGACGAACGGGTGTTACTGAAAAATATATTTTACGATACTAAGCATGAAAAATAAAATATTAAAAAATGGGCTGACGCGCTCGCATCATTTTTTAAGAACAAAACGTATTTAGTACATATACGTATAGTCGTATATAAGCATTATCGTCCGAGAAACATCATACTCGTAGGCCTTAGGTACGAACGGTATCTTTGGAGTAATTACGCCTTACGATCATATAAATAATAACAAAATGTACGGAAGACATTTTAAACACCGATTAAAAACTAATCTGTTTTACATTTCGTTCTTATTTAAATATTTTTCAGATTGCAATACATTATAATACACCATTAAGTATAATTAATGTTTTATAAATTGGAATATAAAAGTAGACATTTTTTGCTCCGTTTCAAGTTGGCGGGAACTTAAACATATAATAATCAAAACAAACTCACCTTACTTTGTGCGCGTGCTTAATGTGAACACTGAACACTAATGAAAACTCCTGATGACGCGTTTGTATAGCGCTTAACGATTAAACCAAGTGATAAACACTAACTTCTTGGTCTTAAAGAACAGCAATTTTCAATTGTATTTGAAATGCATTTATTGAAAATAATGTGAAAGTCACATGGATGATGTAAATTTATAAAACTTCGGTTATTGAATAACAAATCGGTTCGCTGCGTGTGCAGAAATCTTTTGTAAGTTATCTTCTTGGAATTTTCTTGTTCAGATTTAAAAATAAAAACTATTTCATCCCAGATTTCTTATGAAATGATTATCTTTATTTTTTACTTAAAAAGAGGTTCAATTTTTACATAGTTTTTAAATAATTTTGATTTTTTTGATTAAATTAAATCATTTTTCTCTTATAATAAAATTATTGATTTTAAACTATTATGTATAATTGTTAATTTTCAGAATTGACTGTTAAATACATAAACCATTTATTATATTTTATAGAGCTGACATACATCATGGAACGATATGAAAAGCCATTTACTTTAATACAAAATTTCTTATGCTGTGTATAATAACAGAGTGTACAATGTGTTCATATTACAAATAATTAGATTTTTATTAATCTAATATTGTTTAATTATTTTAGAAACAAAAGAAGTAATTATATGTTGATTTGGCGTAATTCTTTGAGAAATAATGAGCTTTACCACACAAGTTTGAGCGGTGAAATTATGTAGTTAAAAAATTATAATATGTTTAAAATACCTATAAATAATACATTCAAAATTATAAAAAAAATTAAAAAATTCACTTGTCAATATAAGCTTTAGAAATTAAAAACTAAATTAAACTAAAATTATAAAATAGTCATATGGGGTTTTCTATCAAAAGATTTATCACTATTGAATTGTTAAATATTTTAATTTTGAACTTTTAGTACCCAGCCGAATTTCAAATTTGTTTTTTAAATATTAAAATAAAAGCATTAGTTATGTTTATGCGCCATACGCGCACAGATTGTATAATTTTTGAAGAAAAAAAAAGTGTACGTTTAATGGAAGAATAGTACATATTTATATCGGATAATTTGCTATGCATAAATATTACATTGATATTCATTAATAACTGTATAACCAAACATCCATATTCTGTACTTGATGTGAAATCGTTTTTTACCACGTACAATACCGAAGCTTTGTAAAATATTTTTTTCTCCGGTAAAACTTTTAAATTGTTACAAAAGTATTATTTATGGTGAAATTGGGTCCTATTTTGGGTTTTTTTTTCTTCAAAGACCTAAATTATTTTCCTAATCTTATTAGTTATTAATTTGAAGTGACCACTCTCTTTGAGGTTGTGAAATATTCAAATTACGAGATAGTTGCAATTGTTAACGATTCGTATTGAAGTTTGACAAGTAAATGAATTCTGTTTTAAACATGCATTAACGTGCGAGTTCAAACATGTTATATTTATAAGATTTTATTTCACTACGTAATATGATAGACTATTAGTTCTTTGTTTGCTCAAAGCCGTTATTACATTTTTCTTGAGTTACCTTCAACAATAAGTTTTTGCATAATAAAATAGCTTACCCTAGTATCCTCCGTTGATTTATTTGATTTATTTGTAAATCGGAAAGTGTAGAATATAAAGTAGTTCTTTGATGTATGCCACATAAAATTAAAGCTTCTCGACTTGATGAGTTATTTATCCAAACACTCGATATTGTTTATTTGTAAATTTCGAGTTTATTAATGAGCTACTTTTTACAATATTTAATTCATTAAAATAGCTCCAATATCACATTTTAACTGTTCAGTAGTTTAGTTAGCTCTATTCTATCTATATTAAGTGACGTTCGTATCATATTTAAATATTATATTCCAAATACTCATGTTAAAAAATTTAAATATTTAGTTGTTGATTTATAAAAAAAAACCAAATTGGCATTTGTTAGTTGTAATTTGTTTTTGTTTTTTTTTATCCGGGTACAGCTAATTTAAAAAAGTTTATTCCAATATTATTTAAAAAGTTTTTTAAGAAAATCCGATACAAGTTCACAATTCATAAATTACTTATACATACCTAGGTATATTTGAGATATATTTTATTCGAGTATATTTTTATTAATGCTTTACTAAACACAATATAAATACAAATAAAAGCTGAAGGATACCTCTTAAAATCGGAAATTTATACTCACTGTTTTTCTTCCATTCTTATGTAATATAGTGCCTGAAAAAACCAAACCCAAAAACATTGTTTAGGCATCCTAAAAATAAATGGGGCTTTTCATAACAAAAACTTAATATGACATTTTTAATTCAAGAAGTTTTTTTTAAAAAAATGACAGCGTCTTCTACCAACTATTTCCATCCCTAAAATATGAAAACTCTGAAAAGTTATCGATTTTACTCTCGTCGTCCTACACGCAGCCAGATTCAAAGCCTTATTAAAACAAAATAGCACCGTGTATATCAGCTATACGCTTATTTTCCAACTTATCTAAAATATATTTTCCTACATTTTTCAAATATCGTATTTCTTATGCATAGAATTTTTAAAAAACAAACTTTTCAAACCTTTGATCTTGTAACACTCATAATCATACCATTGGTAAAATTATCAGATATTATGGCGATGTGAAAGCATACGAAATCGATAAAATACAATATTTGTTAAGAGGTATATTACTGAGATAGTTAACAGGAATATGTTTTCATTTAATTTTTTTTTTTTATTTTTTTGTCAAAACAAATAATGACATTATTTAGACTGGCGTTATCAGTTTTTATGTATTCTCTCCGTTTTGCAAAAGTTTGACTTCCAAGCGGTCTGATAACGATGGGTTTTTTTTATCGCATAAAATATTTACCCTCTGAACAAAATTTTTTCAACGTTGACTAAAGGGACGAATGAGCTTACATAACGCGCAATATACTGCATACCTTTACATGTATCTACTGTATTGTACGTGCGCGCGTGCGTAAGATAGAAGTATAATTTGTATTTATATGTTATTGTTGGCGCTCGTCATGCGATCGTTGTGAACAAGATAAAAATAAAATGTGCAAATAATAAAAAATAGTTTTTTTTCCCCCCTCGTCCTTGTGATACGGCGTTAACGCGTGTATTTATCATTCGTTCATCACTCGCTCACAAATATAATGCGTATTTTAATGATAATAAAAAATCAAATAAAAAAATCACGGCGCGGCGTTTGCGGACTTGTTTGTTGTGCTTGTTTTTTTTTTTTTTTACAAGCCATTGCGATCGGAAGATGTATAGCTCGAAAACGATTGTGTGTTATGGTTATAGGCCATAAAACGATGACGCGGCGGTATACGACGAAGCTGTTCCCGGTAACGCGCGGGCCAAGTCTAACGTAAAATCTGACGTAATCTTGCCGTTCGCGGTAACGAGTGTACAAGTGATTACGGCCATTATTGCCGATCGGACGGTCCCCGGAAAAGCCGCGTATCGTACGTCGAAAATCGATTGCAATAAATGTCACGTAAAATAGTTAAGGGTATCGTCGATTTCTTCTCGCCTCGGATGCAAAACTGACAGCGAACTGCAGGCGTCGCCGCGATAAAGTGACCACCGACAGTGCATTATCGGACGGGGTGCATCCCTTCACGCCCACCGACCCCCTCCCCTAAATCGTGTTAAGTGTGTGTGCGCGTAAGGCTGCTGATGGTTTTTAAATATTCGCCCACATCGACTGCTGTCGTAGTTCGCCGCGAAAATAACAAGCTCGTCGCGCAGGCAAGTCGATCAACGCTCACGGGGACCAGTGACGTAGGTTCGCGTTATACTGCTGTTGCGGGTGTGCGCGCATAATACACGCATGTACTCTTATCACTCGTGCACGCGTGTGTGTACAACATTCGGTATTATACGTTGTCATTGTATTACACACTGTCGCCGCCCGCGGATAGATCTCTACTGTAAACGTGTGGGAGGGTACAAAAGAAGAAAAGAACACGTACGCGGTTGCAGCGGTTTCATTACTCCGATAACCTGCACCGCAGAGCGGTTCGACTGCTATTTGTTTTTATGGGTCTGCCACGGGATGGACGGAATGTGCGTGTCCGTGTAACGCGTGTGCGTTTTATACATATTTTTTTTTTTTTTAGTTTTGCCCTCTCGTCGCTTTATAAAATGCGCGCGCGACAGTCGTCGTATTATAGCTGCTATTATTATATGCGTGTACATATACGTGATCGGATCGTCCGTGTGTTCGACTTACGGCGGGCCGGCAGGGGGCGAATGACGACGGGTAGGTGTAGGGGAAGGATTAGAATGAGGGCGGGGGCGTGGGGGGAGGCTGTTGGGAATATATGTGCTGCTTTGAATACGCGCGCGTAGGAAACGTATATACGACTATATTATGTAGGTAGACTCTTTTTCTTTTGTTTTTTATGTACAATAAAAAGACAACGCGCTGATGGTGCGTAAAAAATGTACGACGGGAAAACCCGTATACGTACGGTACATAATACACACCCCTTCGGTGTCTCGTAGTCGCACGCGTCTGCGATGATTTCTCGTCGCCGTCGTTGTCGATAAAAAGAAATAGAGGGGAAAAAAATACTGATCGTTAAAAAAATGAAGGCGACGTACGTGCGCGCGAATAAAACCGTATCGCTTGCGAGCGAGGAGCGCGCGCGTAAATAAAACGCACATAAAACCGGTTGCGGTTTTTCGCGTCCCGTCCACCCAGGATTGAACACGACAACACGATATTAATCGCGATCATAATGATCACATAAAACGTGCCTATAGTATCCGGGATCAGGGCTTATTTTAAGGATTTTTACCTACTGCCCAAAAACACTGAAGTATAATTTGTAAATAAATAATAATAAAAATTATGAAAAATAATAAAATAATAATTCACACGTACCGATCGCGATGTACCCCTCTGCAAATTTGATATTATAGAAAATAGCTACACACCGTATACACTCATGAAAGACTGAAACGTTATGACGAAAGCTATAGATATAATAATGAAATTAGGTGCATATAATACCTCTTTCGTTCTATATCATAATATAGAATTTACTAAAAACCAAAGATAAAATAATTGTTGTATATTCCGTTTTCGAATTTCGTATCCGTGCGCTTTGTGTGTACAATGGTCTATGACTCTATGTGGTCGCGATAAGCTTAGTCGATAACATAGATTAATCGTAACTAATCGTAATTCGTATTTCTAACTTACAGATTAATCAATCATCGAAGTAGCAAAGATTGTAAACTACATAATTATTACTTATTAGGTAGTTTATAAATTACACAAATTTCAAAATACTCAGTAGAAATTCAATCATTGTAAAAGAATAATTATATTTTTTCAAGGTGCCTATATTCATAAAGTCAACTGCCCTTTTGATTTTTCTTACGGCCCAATTTGGGCCCTACTGGCCGTTAGAATAAGCCCTGTCCGGGATACTAATTTAAATACGCTTCGGTGGTGGCGCTTAACAGCATCACCAGTGAGAAAGATCGGCCGGGCCCGACGAGGATTCGGGTCGGTTTTTCATCCATTTTTATCCGTTAGTCGTCTCTAAATCTCCGATATGCGTGTGTGTGTGATGTGTACACTGTCTGTATGTACGTGTACACATCATTTTACACGCCGCGCGCCCGGATAACGCAATAACATTGCGTACGCGTGACTGTTTATCGAAATGAGTCCGTTAGCTTTTACCCGCACTAGAAATATTGTATGTACATTATACATATATTATGCTCACACATAAGTAAATTATCGAACATTTACAGCGATTTATTGTGGCAGCCGACCGTTTCCGGAGAGAAAAAGTGAGGCTCGCGATGTGAAATTTTCTTCTCTCTCTCTTTTTTATGTACACATATCGTACATAAATCCTACACAATACAGTGCTGGTAGACGCACTTATGACGGTGTAATTGTTCCGTTGAACTGTTGCAATTAGTTTAAATAAATGTACGTCGCGACGGGAATAACAAAAATCACCAAACTTGTAAACGCGTGTGATAAACGAATAAATAATATTGTTGAACAATGCGCGTACATGACTTGTGATAAATAATACACGTCCGACCGTAAAATATATTGTCAGTATAGTGCATATTACACTGCGCATTTTTATTTACGTTTTGAAATATTAATTACTTTTTAAATAAAGTCGCGTTGAAGTATTACAATACTACAATGCACAGTCGAGAATATTATCCTATATAATATATACGCGCGGCTGATTGTTTTCGTTGCGCGTTTCGGCGGAAATAAATTATACGCATCATTATTATTTTGTAGCCGTTATGATACTCAATTGTTGCTCCGCAATGACAAATGTAGCTATTTCTAACGAATCGTCACATACACGCATTGTGTGGCGGTATAGTTATGTCTTCCGAAACGATGATATGGCGTTGCTTAAGCGTTTTATAATTTGGATGTGGCCCAAGGTTCAGAGTTATGGTCCGTCGTATCGTTCGATTTTGCGATCCGCTCTCCCGACGCAGTTAACGCACAGTCACATATTATTGTGAATTTATAAGTTATAACAAGGCGTTTAAAAACATACGGGATGACCCACAGCGACGTCTTGATGGAAAAAAACTCCGTAAATATAAATTTATTTTTATTTTAATACGGTTTAATAGGACGGAGCCACATCAAAACATTAATAGTCAAATGTGTATTTTCATCCCTTAATTGACTCGATTAAATGACTTAAAATAATAACTTTCACTTAAAAATTCTATAAAATTACAATAAAATACAAGTGGTGGTTCAAGTTTTCATGACAATTTCAATGTTTCGCTAACAAAAACCAATTTCACGATTGAAGCAAATGTAGTAGAGGATAAGCGTAATTACATTGATTATTGCAATTAATGAGTATTTTAATATTAATTATAATTACAATTTATTGAAACGTTCATATCAACTTGTATCACAACTTGCATATATCATTTTATAGAAATGAAAAATTCAAAAGTAATTTTTCCCAGTCGATTAAGGGATGAAAATACAAATATGACTAGGTATAAATGTTTTGATGTGGTCCCGTTCTGTAAAATTGTTCTAAAACAAAAAACAAAATTAAAAACAAATAAATGTCCTAGGATATATTGCCTTCAGGAAATCACGGTAGGTTAGGTAGTCATCCTGTATGCCAGGGTGAATATTTCAGCGCGGATGACGGTGTACGGTATGATAATGATATGCGCGATTCAATGATTATAATATCCCGTAATTTCTACTTTTTTTTCGTGTTTATTTCTAACACTACACGGTGGTGGTTCATTATAACGTAACCAAATTCCGTTCTCGGTTCACGGGTTGTATCCACTTGAAGTTATGGTGAAACCCCGGGGGTCGGGTTCGTATCAAATTGCCAGCCACGCGCATTAACGATTCCCGTGCAAAAAATTGATTGCCAAGCTAAGCGTCTGATGACGAGCCACTTGCTGAAGGCCAAATCTGTTATGCGGGGAGCGATGAAAAAACTCCACGCGTTATTTAATACAGTCTTATTGTTGTTATACTCTTGGAGGATGGATGACGTGGAAAAAAAAAAGAAAAACTGGAAACGTTCGCGAAAATAATAACGTTTCATATTTATTTTGAAATTATAATATTATGTTATATACTTGCCTTTACAAGTGCCTATATTGTGTATCCGCCCGACGTCAATTCGTTTGCAGCATAATAGTTTGACATTTGCACTTGATACGTTGATTGTATTATGGTGATTAAATCAACTAAATAAAGTCGAAACGTTAACGTATCATATCGTGTGTGCGTTAAAGAATATAATATTAATATAGTCATCATCAATGTCTAGTCGTATACATAATGGCACCCTCTATTCAACGTGCGTAAAGTCTCGAGGGGGTGTAATTAATCAAATAAGAAGACGTGGACTGAAAGCTAATTGCTATCTATAATCTTACGAGTAGGGAATGTAAATTAAGCCGCTGTATAAACATAATCGTATTGGTCTTAAGATGACATGTATATATATTATATATACAATGGAACATTTAAATTTAAATTTATATCGATAGCGATTTTATTCTCGGTACGTTGTAAGGTTTAACGTCATTGTATTTTTTTTTCTTCGCGAATCTAATTAAATTCTGGATTTAACTTTTAAAAACCGGCCGAATAAAACGGTATATACCGTTCGGCATATAGATAGTGCGCATTTTATCGCGAGTTCTGGTGAAAACCCGTGGAAGAAAAATACACTCTCGTCGCAAAGCCGTTGCGGGAAAAGATTTTCTGCTCCTCGCGTCCGCGCGTGGACAAATTTTTAATCGAATCGCAACAACAACCCTACATTATTATACCGTGACCGATTTCACGTGAACCCCGCGACTACAGGTATTATACAGGACTTGGCCGCTGCCGATCGGCCGTAGCTCCTCGAGGTACCGCAGTGGCGTATTTTCAAATTTTTCTGGGAGGGTCCTCAGTTTCTACCTACATAATTAATATTAACTATAATACTTATAACTTGAAACCATGCTGCAGGAACATGTATCTGTTTTATCTGTTGTAACTAATATTAAACTATATTTTATATAATATTTTGTTTACGGGAAAAAACTATGTCCACGCGACCGTGCGTGCCTACATAAATCGGGTTCTGCAAATATGCAAGAATTTTACTTTTCTTTTTGGAGAGGTTCTGGGGGGGGCAGTACCCCTGGACCCGCCCCCCCCGTAAATACTCCACTCGAGGTACGTATGGCGCTACGTTTGACAATCGGCATTCACGTGGTAAACGATTGTTATGCAAATGACGACGACGTTGCCGCGTGTATGAAATAGCCGCGCGCGCAAGTCAACATAAACTCTGGGTCGTCCCTGCGGCGAGCGCGAAGCTAACCTAGATAATATGTACGCCGTACGTTCACGCCCGTGTCTGCGATTTCCCGAGACATTGTAGTACCGTGAGTACGCAGGTACAACGCCACCGCCGGATTATCCGTACATATTATAACGTTGAGGGACCGTTTGCTTCCATTAGTCCGGGGACGACTGTGTGTATGAACCGTCCGTCTGACGCGATGCAGTTATTACGGTTACAGTCGCTGTGTACAGACCGAATGCTAATATTATTCCTGCGCTACAATATGACGTATATGTGTATTAAGTATACTCACGTGTGTGTGTGTGTGTGTGTGTGTGTGTGTGTGTGTGTGTGTGTGTGTGTGTGTGTGTGTGTGTACCTTTTGAACGCCACTGAAAAACACGCGCAGGATAATAATTCCGAGCGAGCGCAGATAACACGCGACTGTGTAGGTTTTAATTTGGTTATAATATTTTGGAGATGGCAAACTATGATAAATACTCGGTTATCGGTATAAACAACAAATAATCGAGCTTTTTTTATTTCTACGTTTAATAATATAACCATCATAATTCATATATTTATTGTGTTAGTATACGAAAGAATATTATCTTTGCGTTTGTCCTTGTAATAAATTCGATGTGGAAAACGTAATATCTCGGGATACAAATATATATATAGTATATACACATGTATACATGTTTACAGTGTGATTTTATTAAAGTACCAACTCATTTTCTATGTTTTTAGACTTGTTCCATATATTTTAAAGTACTTAAAAGGACGTTCTACGTCGATTCGTTATCGTAATATCGCATCTTGGCAAGTGAAACTTTTCGTAGGGCCAAAGAGGACTTTAGTATTAGTTATAGTATCGGACTGTAAGATAAAAAATACATTCTTCGTACAACGTATTTTCAATAGTTAAAATTTTCAGTTTTCAATGAGATACATTTATTTTTAATAGAAAAAGTAACACGTAATTTTTTATAAGTATCAAATCAAAACAAATTATTTATTACTTTTACCTTTTAACATTTATTAAGTAAAAACATAATGAAAATTTTAGGGTTAAAAATCAAATGCTTTATAAATACATATCTTATAAGTAAATGAATATTTCAATATTAATTAATTTCAATATTCACCAGTTCATCACCGAATAAAAATAAACTACTTCAAATTATGAAATAAAATGTATTCATAATCTTTTATAAAAAAAAAGTATAAAACCAAAAACGAATTATTCCATTAACACCTAGTTTACTCAAACAAAAAAAAAAAACCACAAGTTATTAGTTAAGATTTTCGTATTGAATAAAGTCAACACAAAGTATTAATATGTTTGCTGAACGTGACTTTAAAAACTAAATTATAAACAATAATGGTATTTATTTTTAAGTAATTTTTTTATGTTTAAAAATACGCCTTTACCGAATAATTAAAAATCTTAAATTTTAATCTTAGATTTTCCAGATATTACAGTTATGTGCTCATTTATTCTTGTACCAAAAAACAATATTTACGAAATTCGTTTGCATAATGAATTCAAAAACAAAACACATCCCACGAAATATTCAATACTTAATGTTATTCTACATTATTGTACTTCAATCTGCTAAAATATACGTTTACGTCTATGACCAAGCCATACTGCTGCGATATAATATAATTGGTACTCAAACTCTATGGCTAGACTACGTTTTTTCCCCTTATCGTTGGGTGAAATAGTTTGTTAATCTGCCAAACTGGTATTTCTGTTATGCGGTTAACACTAAAAACAAACAAACTCGTCAAAGTATTAGTTAATTAAGGCGTTCTTTGAAGGAACTGCCTGTAGGGAAAACGGTGGAATGTAAATTGTGGTGAGCAGCTCAAACTAATGTCAGCGGAGTATGCAGTTCTAGAATGGGTTTAAAAATGTGGTTTCACCACTACCAGAGCGGGAAATGGGGTGTGCTTTTGTATGAACAATATAATGTGTATACAGTGCAATTTCGTTCGTCCAAAAATTATGTATTATAAAGTTTCGTCCTTGTGGCTGCTTGGGAAATATTCTAAAAAAACCGACTATTAAATAAAAATATGTAACAATTATTGCCGACGGTTGTTAAAAAAAAAATCCTTGCTATTTCCGTATTAAGGACCGCTAAAAAAAATAAACATACAGGCGTTGGATAAAAAACAAGAAGTGCGTATGGTAAAGTAATACGAAAAACAGAGGGAAAAGGAAATTACTCGTAACCGGCTACACGCAAGTATGTTCATTTCCAAACAGGCAATGGCTGGTTTATATTGTAAAAAGTTTTTGGAGTGTAAGAGAGAAGAATGACGACAAATAACTTTTTTTTTCCAAGCCATTACTATTCATTGGTTCTTTTTTTGTCCTTCTAAGCATAATTATACGTTTGAATTATAAAAAATATGTGTACCCCTTCATATATGATTAACAGGTTAGGTAATCTAAGGGTAATACGTTCTTACGTACAGGATGCTTTGAATTCTTTACCAGTATAAGGTCGTGTATAAATATGAAAGGTTTATTTTTTAATAAAAACGATTTTGAATTTAACCACCCATAAATAATGCTTTGCAATAACATTTAAATTTTAATATGCTATAAATAAATTAAAGTAATAGTGTAATGAATCGCATATTATAAACAGTGGCTTAGTTATGCGTATTGTTTTTGCCGTGTTTTTATTTATATTTCAAACTGTGTAATAATTTTATTAAATTGCGATTTTTCTTATTTAAAATTGAAATACTATTTATACTCCGTTGTTATTAAAAAATAACTAGTAATTTCCATGTAAACGCGTTCAGTAATAAACTTTTCTTTAAAATATAAAAGCAAAGAATGGGAATGATCGATTTTCAAATGTTTTAAATTATATTCGTTTCATCGAGTATAGATATAATTTAGTAATTACGGTCTTTTTTTTAAAAAATTAAAACCGTATATGACACGACACTTATTAAAAATCGCAAATACAATGTATTGAATCCGTTCGGAATCCCAACATTTATTCAAAATAAAAAAAAAATACAAAATTATATTTTTAGTAGCTTATTATTTTATTATTTGTATTGCGTTTTTATTTCAAGAATAATAAATGATCGTGCTGTATAACTTGAAAGTCATTTTTTCAACAGTTCGATGATGATAAAACGATGCATATTTTACTTTAAGTTTATCATCAATAACAATGATCATGGGCGTTTGAATTATAATGATATAAACATAATTTTAACTGTACACAAACAAAATGATAAAGAAGACATGCTTATAATGTTTTAACAATACTAAACGTTCACGCAATGAAATTTGATGGTGAAATAATCGACCATAATATTATTTACTCAAACATTATACATTTGTAAATGCTAAAACGCTGGTGAAATATCTTGTCAAATGACCGGTTTGTATTAATGTTTAGTTTTATTCTTAATCCTTTGCTCGTCAACATATACTTAATGGTTATTACTTTTTGGCTTGATGTGGTTATAAAACCCTAATTTGCTTGATTTAAATCCAATCCCTTTGAAATGTCGTTGAACACCGCGCAATACTGTACGAAAGACTAAAAATAAAATGAAAAAAATAATCAATTAAACTGTGTATCGAAAAATGCAATACGTACTTTAAATGTATTCTAAAAAAAAAAAAACTAGCTGAATAATATTGACATAACATTTTGAAACCCAATATTAGATGGGACATAGCTGTATGGGTATATACAAACAAATTATTTATATGTTTCGTCATTTTTTCCACATTTACAAAATCGTATTATAATAATTTATGCAGTAACACACGACATTCTGTATCAACCGGCGACTTTTCATTTTATTAAATATGATATTATCTTCAAAAATCGGTATTTATGAACACGATTTTGTGTTATATTATTAGTGTTGACCCGCTTACCCGGCGAAACAATAACCGCCTTGTTATATACGCATTATGTACACGAAAAAAAATAAAAACAGATCCATGGGTAACTTCGATAAAAATTCATTTCCCCGATACACATTGCCTGGAATGGTAAAAAATTCAATGAGAATAAAATGTAGAGTTGTATATATACGTGCGTGTGTATGTGATACATATATAATGTTTGTGTGTGTGTGTGTGTGTGTGTGTGTGTGTGTGTGCATTTATATGTGTGCGTACTTAATGTGTATTGTATAACGTGTATACATATGCATAGTGAATATGCGTCTACATTTTTTTTTCCGACCGCAATGAATTGTATACCATTTTTCGTTTGCAACTTTACAACTAGTTATTCCCAGCTTTATCGATGTACGAGATACGAGGGACTTGCAGCGAAAAAAAAAAGAAAAAATTGATTCAAAATATGAATGGAAATGTTTCCATAATTTATTTCGGAGACTTTATAGTGGTACCGTCGTCCTAAATCCATACACATAGCTCCGCTATATGTGCATACCCTGCGTGTACGCGTATCTTTATACGCATACATACACCGAATACACACGCTAATATATGTCATAGAGGGTAGTTTATTTTCCATTTTTTTTTTTATTCACTTGCTCGTCGGTTTCGAGCATAGGAAATGCGTACGCCTTACATTCAAAGTGTAAACGTGATCCCTTAAGGGTTGGATCATTAAACAAGTAATATTCGTGCCAACTTGTTGAAAGTCCACTACACGATATATATACACCCGCGACCAGACGTGTATGGTGTTTACAATCTCAAGTTAAAGCCAAGTAATCGTTATGAACAAGGGTTTTCGGCACAGGGCTAGGACCGCGAAATCGATATGCCCACGAGGGTGAAAAAACCAGTCGATATTTATTACCTACGTCGGAACTTCGCTTTTGATGTTGTTATCGGGGGAGGCGGGGAATTCGTCTAAATGGATTTCTTTAAATTAACCGTATCACGGGAGTGGTACGCAATTGTGTTACTGCTAGAGCGGATCCGTCGCGTGTAAGGATCGAAGTTTTTTTTTTTTTTTATACGCCGTCGGAAATTAATCGACAATAAAATTCGTCGTCATTAAACGGGGTACGTCTATAAAATATACGTGTATACGAACATTATTATTGTATATTTTTTTAACGCTCGTTTAAAGACACTGAAAAAAAAAAAAAAACACGAAACGATATTTTATTGGTTTAAAAGACTCGAGAAGAGACGTATAAAAAATTACACCAACTTTTCCCATAAGTTAAATACCGCGTCGAAATCCAGGCCTGGTGGATTTTTTTCTTTTTAAGAGATAATTTTCGACGAGCGTCTAAACGTGATAATTTGGTATGTTCGCTATAGCCGTTCGTCATTTGCTCGGCACCGTGCCGCCGCCACCCCGCTGCCGCGTTCGCATAAAATTCAAAACAAACACGTATACCAGGGGGGTAGTCTCGGGGTGTGCACTTCTATTTTCTACTCCTGTCTATTTCCTTCCCTTTTATTTATTTTATTTATTTATTATTTTTTTTGTTCCTATATTTTTTTTTTTTCATAAGAAAATCGTTGAGCGACGACGACTCCGGTCTTGAACCGTCGGCGTGCCGGTCGGCAAACACGCGGAAGGTCTTTGGACAAATCAATAGCGGTGGCGAGGGGTGCGCAGGGCACGTCCCCGCAGACGCAACGGCGAGCTACCCCTCGCCACCGCCACCGCCGCCTCCGGTAAGCCCGGCGTTGAGGGCGCGCGCCGTCCACGCCGCCCCCGAAGGGGTGGGTCGGGGCGGTTCGTCGCGGGGGCATCGTACGCGGGTCGGGCGAGAGGGGCGCTGCGCGGAGGGTGTTCGAGCCGCGCGCCCCCCCCCCCCCTCGCCGCGGCGCGAACGCCAACGCCACCGCCGGGGTGCGCTTTGCTCGCGCGAAACCGGGAAAAACCGCCGCCGCTCCCGATTATATGCGCCGACCACGCCGTACGCGCTACCAGTGCCGGATCGCCAGCGGACGTGTGTGCGCGCTCGCTCGCCCGCTTGCCGCCGCCGCCGCCGCCCGAAACGCGAACTATAACTCGCCGCCAAGTGTGTGTGTACGCGCCGCCGATCTTCGCGCAGAGAGGTTGTGTGTTACAACCAACCCCGCCGCCGCCGCCGCCACCACCACCGCAGCCGCCGCCGCACGCATTACATATTTATTATACGCCGTGCACGTGATATCGTATATAGCTGGTATATTATATATCGGCGCGTGCAGTGTGTTGAATGACGCGCGTCTTCTCGGTTTCCGTTTAAAAAATTTCCTCCGTTCGTCCGTTTTCGTCATCATTAGATATTAATTACGCACTTGTACTCGTTTACACACTCGTTACTTTCAAGTGCGATTTGAAAAAAATAAATAAATAAATAATACGCACATTGTACTAGCGTAGTACGCAACACTCGCGGGCGAAGACTTAATCGACAGTTGTTCGTCTCGTACTGTTTTCCAAAAATGTGATCATCGCCGCGGTGTTGGTGCACGGTCCGCGTTATGTGATGGTTCGCGGGAGACGACGATCGGCCGTCCGAACCGACAACCGCAGCCGCGTGGCGTCGTTTCGAAAGAGTTAATTAAGATTGCTGGGCTGATGCACGTTTAATATGCGGCACTCTTGAATGGTGACACGCTGCTGGAGTGTGTCTGCATCCGAGTGGTTATCACTGAATAATGTTCGCGCAAACACGGGGGCGACGACGGACGTTTCCTGGAAAATAAATATAATATTGTATTTCCAAACCAACAACGCCCCGTCGGCGAAATCGATTTTCCTGTCAATGCGAACTATTGTAAAAATATAAACACCTCCCTTGTTGCACACCATCGATTTTCGTTATGCATTACGGCAGAGTACGCGGAATGCATGTCAAACACTACCACGTATTTTGTTCCGGGACTCTTTTTGTTTTCGCACCCTCTGCGAAAGCCTGACGTTCGCGCATTGTATTACGTGCGTTTTTAAACAATTATTGTTCGCATCTTAAACGATAGCATCAACCTCTCGTTCGGTACTCTGTATACACTCCACCGTGCCGACCACCGTCGACGGCATCAGATACCAAGACGATGACACTTCGAATTAAAGGTAAGTCAACGTTAAAATGTACCTACTCCGTTCGTGTAGCGGGAAATAAATCGTTCTTTACGCTGTTAAAGTAATATTTTGCCGGGACGTTTGTCGTAAGCGCTCGTTCGTATCCTAAGTAATTTGTTTACGATCGCGTTTTCGCCACGCGGTTTATTCGCCGGCGTGAGAAGTGTATATATATTCTCGTTATTAGAGTTAAATCGACCATCTTACAGGATTTGCCGCATTGGCCAATATATCTAGTGGTTATGACCGTGTATAATATGCGTCGGTAGAGTGGCAAGAGGGTGAGAGAGAAAAAACCCAATTCTGGGGAATCGAGATAGCTTATGACAGTAATTTATCATTATCGTCTCCCGAAACGCCGCTTCGCTCGATTATTTATGAAAGCAAGTCATTTTGTGGTGACTGAGGAGTGTGCGATGGGCTGTAGATGTTCTTAATTCACGACTAAATATTTATACTGCGCAGGCTTTTCTAAAAGATTAACTTTCAAAAATCTATACAGCTCTAAAAAAAATAAATCGTATTACTAGTGTCGGGGAAATGTCACATAAAAGAAAATAGTTTCAAGACTCAAATGGTAATATAAACAACAAGTTAGTGCTACGTCAGATAATATTACCGTGTCTTACTGCCATGAGTTTACTTTTAAACGCGTAAAGAACGTTCTCGTTATGTAAGATGTGTACCCGATATTTATACTAATTTTCTTTTTTTTCCTTTTTCTTTCTTTCAGCACTAAAAAAGATAAGTTGTCGAGATATTTGCTACGGCGTTAGCCAAACATCTAGCAAATCGTTACCTTCTACGACTGACCGATAGTATGCACTGGCTTTAGCTTTTTTACCGTAATGGAGCCAGAACAAGGTCGGAATGGTGGTGGCAGACCGACCACCGCCACCACAACCACAGCCGCCAACGCCGCCAATGACATCGCGAACGTCACCGCTACCGCTACCGCTACCGTCTACGGCGACCAACAGGCTGTGGAGGCTGCGCTCAACGAGTTTATCGACACAATGACACCCCGCGTGAACGTGCTAGAGAACGAAGTCATGTATGCGTGGCGAGCATTGGACTTGCTGTCCGACGAATACGTGAAAATGTGGGAGCGCATCGAAAAACTAGAAACTATTGTTGAGAACCAACAATCCGTCATCGGGCAAATGATCGAAATATGCTCGGAGCCGTCGACTTCGGCTACCTACATGGGACCGCTGGAAGTTGCAGAACGTCCCGCTTTGAGTATGATATGGGAAGAATCGGAAGGGAGCAGTAGTAATGGTGCCAAAAAACCTCCGGAACCGAGTGACGGAGATTACAGGGCGTACGAAGATCGGCTGTTGGACGACGATCCGGACAAAATGGATTCCGTCGAGTCGGCCAAAGAGATATTTGAAAATATCGAACAAATGGAGAGGAACATGCGGCAACTGTACGCCGAGGCGCAGTTGGACAGTTGGAACGACGAGACGGAAAGAGCAGCGGCCGCTCTTGATTTTTATCCGCTTAACAAACCGCACACGAGTACGTCGTCGGTGGGAAACTTGCAACATCGCATGTACCCGTACACATCCCCATCCATTCGATCACTTCCAACGATCCCGAAGTGTGAAGAATCCGCATTCAGATCGCCAACGTTATTTATAGACACACCGTCACAATCTAATTTCTTGGACGACTCGTATCACCCTCAATCTCCACCCAGTAGTCCGCCGCCGCCGGCGCCCGAGGACCCGATGTTTCCTAGATCGCTATCGTCTGCTTTATCACTGAGTCTGCGTCAGTTTCACAATTCCACCAAAGAACTGAGTTCGCTTCACCAATTTCACAATTCCTCTAAAAACTTGGATTCCATGCACCAGTTTCACAACTCCTCCAAGGACTTGGACACGCTTAACCAACACCGAACAGGCTCTATGGTCACGGCTAATAAATCAGATTCCGGTCTGTCGTCGATGAGCGGTGGGCTAATGTCTAGTTTCGAAAAATCTCCATGTTCACCGGGCAAACGGGCGTACGATCAATCTTATCAGATATCCGCGGTGGCCGGGCCGTCCGGATTAACGGTAGTAACGTGTGTGACCACTACGTTTGACACGGATTACCCGTATTATGATAGGTCGACCGGAGTGTATTCGACAGCAGGTCAAGGGTATAAGTACCAGACAACGAACACACTACAACCGTCCATTTCGAATGTACCAGACCTGTTGGACGTTATGTCATATAAAGAGTACAAGAACCCGACGGGTAGACCCTATCCGGGCATAACGGATGCTCTGTCGTATTACCCGAGCACCAATAACGACACGTACTATGCTATAGAGACCGAAATGGTGGACAGTAATCAAACACGGTACAGATACATCACGACGCCTAACTTTCAGATCCTTTGCGAAGAGGACGGGACGAGACGGGAAGAAAAGGCGAAAAAATCTAAACGCAACATCATCAAATCAGCTATGAGTTCGGTTAGTAGTTCGGTGAGCAATTGGTTTCCCGACGTGCACTTACCGCAACGACATCGATCTCATTCGTTGCCCGGTGGCTTGGAAAGGGAACCAGATGCGGTTTCGGTTCGCAGCGAGACATCAACGACATCGAAACAACGTAGCTGGAACACTCAGAGGCACGGTAGTCGTAAGAAAAAAAAATCGATTGTGTCCACAATGTCCGGTCTGCTGCATAAAACCACTAAATCGAGCCGATTTCAAAGTTCCTATTCGATATCAGATCCAGAGTTTGCGGAAAACGAATGGACTCAGTTGAAAGCTGGAGATAGACCAGCGCAACCAGAACCACCCTTGCTTTCTTTAGAGCCAGCAATTGGAACCATGGTACAGCATCAGCAACAGCAACAGCTTCATCAGCAGCTCCAGCAGCAGCAGCAACTCCAACAACAAATTCAACAGCAACAACAGCTTCAACAACAACAGATGCAACAACAGATGCAACAACAAATCCAGCAACAGATGTTTCAACAACAACATCAGCAACAACAACAGCAGCAGCAACAACAACAACAACAACAACAACAGCAGGTATTACAACAGCAACAACAGGTGTTACAACATCAACATCAACAGCAGCAAGTCCTGCAACATCAACAACAGCAGCAACAACAGCAACAGCAGCAACAGCAGCAACAGCAGCAGCAGCAGCAGCAGCCCCAACCTGAAGAGCTGCAGGAACAGGTCAACGAAATCCAGTTACCAGCTGAAATGTTTAATGGTCCGACTAAAGAATTTGCTGTATCTCGAAAGTTGAGTAAGTACAGAGAACATTGTAAGCTCTCAAACGGAGTGCCGGAAGGCGAACCTCTTGTAACAGTAGAAAAACGTAACAAATCGTTGGAAGAACAGCCAGTCAAATCTAATGATGAGTTTGTACAACCACCAAATAATATGAGAAATTTCAAAATGTCATCAAGACAGGCAAGTTTAGAAGTACCCTGGGCGGGAAAAGGTTCGGCAGATACTGAAGACGACAGTAGAAGTAATCATTCGTGGAGAAGTACATCAAGAATATCGTCGAGGAGACAGAGTACTGAGGAAAGTATCGATAGTGATGATGAATGGTACTGTTATGAACTTAAGCAACTTGAAGAATTAGAAAAAAAAACGCATTTTGAACGAGTATTCGGACCCCCAATGTTACCTCCGCCCACTGCTAGAAGTGAGTCATCTATACTGGGATCTAAGGTCGATTTCAAAGAAAAAATGTCCAAGGCCATTGAAGATATAAGAAAACAGTCCGTGGATGAACCATTCACCGAAGACTCTTTTGAATCAGAGCAACTATTAAATACAGTAATTGAAGAGGAGTTACCACAAGACGACGGATTTATAAGTTTTAAAAAAATGAAAGTGCCGGATACTCCCGGCGGAAAAAGGGACATTCTAGGTCAAGATCTAGACCTGGAACCGGAACCGGAACCGGAAACGGCCGACGAACAAATGGTCGTTGAAGAGGACGAAAGTCCCGGCACACCGTCCTTGCCCAGGTTTAAATTTGATAAAAACGATTTAGTTGATAAAGAAGAGGGTGTGAGTAAATGGAAAATCGTGAAAGCACTCAAAGAGAAAAAACCCGATGAAATAAATCAGGATATAGGACCACCTCCAACTCCAATAATTGAGGTAAGTCTTGAATATTTTTATTTACATATATCCTATACATGTTAAATCAATTTTCTGTTTTTGATAATTAGTTTTATATTAAATTGAAATAATGTAAATTTGTCTACAAAAATTATGTTTTATAACATACATCCTCCTTAATATATTTCCTTAGTATAATTGTTAAACTATTTGGTGTTATGTCATTTACTGGGCTGACAGTAATTAAGTTTGAAAAATGTATCAAAATATTGAATTATCTAGGTTCTAGGTATAATGCAATCGTATATATTTTAACGTTAAATGCAATTTTTGCGCTTACGTGTTAATTTATTAATTAGATATCTTATAATACAATATTATAATACGTACTACGTTAATTTAAAATTAATTATGTAGATATTATGTTGTTAAAACATCTTAATACATATCGAATATTGTATTTGTACAAAATAACTGATGAATTATCGCTCAGGCAAAAATATATTATGAATCGTATTTAAGGATAAAAATATATACTGATACCAAAATTTTTAAATATCTTATCAGAAACACATTTTTAAATTTCATTCCTTCAATATTGGTCATCTCTTCATATTAGAAACATTCTCATTTCCCACCAGTGTCTGTTTAATAAGGAGATTTGTCTGTAAATTATCATGAAATAAACTAATATAAATTTCCTGGTGAAACTTTAACTTATTTTTCCATAAACTTTTTTTGCTTGATATTAAAAATTATATTCAGTATATTATTATCATAATAAGACTTTTTAAACACAATTATCAACGAAGTATATTTTTTTTATATATTTTGAAGCTATTATTATTTCTATAAAAATCTCTTTATTTGAACTTTATTTATAATCTGTGCTTTGTGCATAAACACAATAAAGAAATTTCATTGGAAGAACGTAAAAAATACGTATTGAAAAATTAATTCTAGGGTAAAACAATTCAACGATAAAGCCTTATAAATGTTTAACCAAGCGTCTTATTATAAATTATTTAGTCGTAGAAATATGAGTATCATAATACATAGTATTATATGGTTAATATCAACAAGTTGAAATTATGAAAATTATTACGACAAGAGGCTTAAAGTAGTTAATCAATATTTTTTTTAACAAAGAACTTTAATTTCTAAATATATTTTTATATAAACAACTAGCTTATAAGGATAAACTTTATTTGCAATATATTTGGTTTGAAAACTTAATACTACTGCATTAAAAGTTATTACATTTATTATTTAATAGGTTCTCTAAAATTAAAAAAAAAAAAAAACTCTGAATGTTACGGAAGTTCTCGTGTACTTTACTTTAAGAATTGTAGTATGAATGCGAATAAAAAAAAAACTAACTTTCCAATCTGGCATACTAAGAACAACATATCTTGTGATAACAATTTTGATTAAAGCGATAATATTTTCAGCATAACCTTAGAGAACAAAAATATAATACAAACGCAGCGTTCACAATGATGTATCTTTGAACCGATGTGTGCAATTGAAAAATGCTATTAAATCATTTTGTCATTAACATTTACCGAAAAGAAACTTATTGACAATGCCGGTTAGCACCTCGATATCATATGGAATTCGATGATCTTATTCGAAAGCGATAAACAACAACCAGGAGTCGTTTAAAACCGCCATAGAACAGTTAACAGCGCTAATGGAGAAATAAATGTTTTCGAGTGAACTACGACAATTATTGTATCCCGGTTTCCGATTCAAATATTTCGTGGCGCGCTAATGCGAGCGAAATAATAGACGGATCGTGTAAGTTTTTACGTGTAAGTTTTGATAGCCCAAGAACTGAAATCAATTTACTGTACCGTTTATGATCATGTACGTACGTGTCGCACGCGCACGCGGTAATAGCCGTGTTATGTACCGCCGCACAATTAACGGACTCTCGCCATTTCCAACCCTTGCACCGTCGTTTAATCGGCAGTTTCCGTCCGCGTTCGACCCGGAACTCCGAGGTGTAATCGAGATTATTTTTTGTCCACCGGTACCTCATATAAATATATTGTAATATTATAATCGTAATTATAACAATTACCGTTGGCGTTAATCGTGGGGAATGATGGTGGTGGTGGTGGCGGCGGTGATGTCGGAGAGTAGGTCGCCGATTCAGGATTTGTGCCGACAACAGTCCATTTAGGGTTGGCAATAAATATTTACCCCCGACGCAATTATAATTTAGACAATGGATAAATTGAAACAAGAAACCGGGTCACGTAGAGTATTATAGCGCGTGTACCATCGAGCGATGACGAGCGAGAGACGATGCGAAGGTGCGTGCGCTTCGTGCAATATACGGTAACGCGCGCGTACTCCGGGGGTCGCGGGAAACCATTAATATTAATTGATTTCGGTGTGTAAAGGATAATGCATTTTTAATCTAGGATTATATGCGTGTGTGTATATTTTTTTATTATTTATTTTTTTTTTTTTTTTTCATTGTAATTGTCAATTTTGTTTTTATTTTTTCGCGTTCTCTCGCATGCGCGCGTGCAAAATTCATACCGGGGATGAATATTCAGTACGTAATTTAATTTTTGGCCGGCCACGCGTAATCGTATTACTTAACAAATAATAATTGTCTTTCGAAATTAGTTCGCGCGCGCGGTTTGTCGAAAACGTTTCGAGCACCTTTTAACGGTTCCCCGTGGCAAAATAAACACGTCCTTGGTAACTCAATATTGCATACACGCGTGGACGTCTGCGTTGTGTTGCGTTAAAAAATATGCGCACGTCTAGATGTAGGGAATTAAACGGATTATACACAGCTCAATCAGATTAACAATTACAGCCGGCTCGGGAAGGGTGTATAAAAAATTGTCAGCGGGTACGTCAAAATAATATTAAACAATGCCCGGGACGTACATGTATAATGTATATATATATATATATATATATATATATATTATATATATATTACAGTGCAGTCATTGTTGGCTTCGCGCCACGGTAATTAAAATATTGTCTAACACGGCGCTGTGCTTATGCAAAACTAATTTCATTCATGTCGATAACAACGCTCCATTGTATGCTTTTCGTTTTTATTTTTGTTCAACCTCGCGGTGGCTATATTTATTATTTTCGACCGAATGATATTGAAAACAGTAGTGGCCTGAAACCATTACCGTAGGCGCGTGTGTGTGTGTGTGTGTGTTAACGACAGGGTTAGAAATGTTTTTGGCTTCACTTGAACAGTACATAATATGACTGAATGGTTAAATGATCGAAGCGCGCGATGTTAGCCGAAGTAAAATTAATTCTGTGACCGAATGTTTTATATTTCTCGTGCGCCAAGCGTATGACATGAAATTATAGCGTCTTACCTACACACAGTGTAACACAGGTTCAATCGTTTTCGAATCGTCGAAATTGTCGTTTATGTTTACGGTTTTTAACTATAGTAAAATATCTGATCACTGCTGCGATAGCTATGACGATTTCATACGCAGAACGTAATGTTCAAATTAATGTAATTTTCAAAATTAAAATGGAATATAATACCGAATTTCATCAAATTACACTTGATAGTTTGATACACTTTGGGACGTTTATCAAACATGCATCGTTAAGTCTATTAATTTGTATAAATACATGTATATGCTTACACGTAAAACGGAACACATAAAAACTGCCGTCAATACTATACAATAACAGGTCAACTATTATAAAGCTACAATTGAGATAATAGCACTAAAACTAGTGAAATAATACTGTAAGTGCATATGAAATTTCTTTGGCAGTTAAAAACCACGCACAGAAAGCTACACGTTTAGCACGCACATCTTTGTTTGTGTAGGTATTTGTACAAAACCATCATACGCATTAATATATATTACAAGTTATTCATCGGGCAACTATTTGTGTTTATATATGTATTTCCACAAACTAAATTAATTTTATTGGAAATGGTGCGAAAAACTTTGCTTTATTTCTATTTCTAGTAATTTTTGCAAAAACTCCTTGGAAAGTTCCAAAAATTACATGTCTAAAAGATCCATCTGCCTCAAAACTCACAAAGAAGTTCTATAGAACTTTTGAAGTTATTTTCACAAAAACGTATTCATAAAGTGAGAAACCTCTTTGTTGTATAGCCAATGAATTCCGAACTGTACTCAAATTAAAATTATAGATTGGTTCGAATGTTTTTTAATGACACTCAAAATACCTAATTAAATACTTAAAAACTAAATAATAATAATTAAATAAATGAATACTATACGAATATACTTCAAAATGAGTTAATTAATTTTTACTGTAAAATGTTGTTCGGAAATATCCTACGTGATAAACAAATCATTAGCTTATAAATAAAGTAACATAACTACTTGAACACAAAATTTATCTGCATAAAATCACTGCAGCCACGAGTTATGTATTCAAAAAAATGATTTGTGTACTTACTAATAAGCAATCGACGTTGATTCGCAATAATCATTGCGATTCGATTTTAATGTATCCGTGTAGAATAACATGATGATAACGATAATAATATCTCAGAGAGTTATCAGCGAATAGCATAAACGATTTATAAAAACGTGCCCCAATCCATCTTAATCGTGTATAATATATTTATATATACATGGAGATTGACAGATGATTTAAGACACAACTTAAAATGTGATGGGAATCGTTAAAAACATTAAAACCCGAAGGCTTCATTATTCTTATTCCCATGCGTAGTGTTATACCCGTAGTGACAGTTGTTCGCATATAATGTGTATTAGTTTTAACGAAAAGAGCCAACAACTTTTTAAGCATAAAAGTGAAACTTTCCCGTATAACTGTTTTTGTTATCCACGAAAGTCTGCACAACACTGGACCCTGGCTTTATTAAACTTTTCAGTTATTCTCCACCGTTTCGTACACTTTTGGACAATAGCGATGCCTATAACAATGGCCACAGTACATTCAAATACGTGAAATTATATCCAATACAAATAATAGCATTACGTTATTATTTGATGAACAGAAAACACTGATTTCGTCTGCTTCTATTGCGTATTATTTTAGCTATAATATTATTGTGGCAGAAATCCCAATGCATTGCACAGTTCATGGAAAAGTATAATTTTATAAGTTTAATATCAATTTAAAAAAAACAATATGATCAACTTGTTATTGTATTATGCGTTATTTACTTTATTGAATATAAATAATAAACTTAAGTACTAGTTTTCGATAATATTCACTTCGAAATATATTGAATTTAATAAAACATAAGTTCGATGCATTATTCAATTAATTGTATATTTTATTAAAAAAAAAAAAAAAACGGATATGCTAACACGTAGACTAATACAATGTATGTACAATTGTACACATAATAGTTATTATATGAATTATTTATTTTACCATATACTTTACTGTCGATTGATTTAGGTAATAAAAATAAAAAACTTTCGTGATATTATTCGTTAAGAATGATTTAAATAAATCACTTGTTTGCCCCCCTCTCTCTCCCACGAGTTATTGTGGTTTTATGCGGTCGTTCAGATATTCATCTTAAATATTTTTATTTTTTTCTTGTCTACTTATATATATATATATATTTATTAATCGTTAATGATGAATGCTCAAAACGTGTCAGAAACGTTTAAAAACACGAAATTATAATAAATTTCAATTGTTTTCGCAGTGATCATTTATAATTGTCTCCGATGATTAATTCGTGTACACGTTGGTGGAATACGCACGGTTATACACATTGATGCGATAAAACAATAATTAAATTAGGATAATAATAATTCAACTCACCGTCGCGTCGGGCCGGGGGTGGAGTAGTGGAAAGCGCGTAGGTAGGCGGGCGGCGGCGACGGTGGCGTATTGTATTAAAACGTTAAGTTAATGTAATGGAAAAGCGCGTGCGCGCACTAGAGAGAGAGAGAAATTAATAAATCCATATCGTCGCTGCCAGTTCGGGCAACGGTAAATCACCTGCGAGAAGTACACGACGCGACGTCAAGTCGTCGGTCTCGCCCACGTTTAGCAATTATATTATTTATTATAAAAATATGCGATATACACGTTTGTGTAAATTTCCACTGCGCGTCTTGACACAAAAAGACGGGGGACGACAAAAAGGACGACACAAAAAATCCGACGGGTTCTCCTCTAGCGAACCCTCGTCTGCCTGTGCCACCGCGGCTCACCTAGTATACCGGCATAACATGTGCGCGTCGACCTGAAGTATAATGATTGTTTCGACTTTATTGGAGCGAGGGCATTATGGTTTCGACCACTGGTTTTCGTACAACCGACACGTGACACGTTTTTGCCTATTATATATACAGGATGATCAGAATTTTACGCGACGAAATGTATGCAAAAGCACAGTATATAACAGTTACAGATTATCCCGTTTTAAAGATTTACATCTTAAAATGATCTAGATTTGCAATAGAAAACTAAAAACAAAATATGGCTTAATCGTAACACCATTTGGTGGCTGTTTTTCTATCAATTGTGTTCAAGTCCTAAACTTTTTACCCGAATGCATGCATATTATATGCGTTCGTAATCCTTAATTACGGATCGTTAGTTTTAATAAAAAAAATTACAAACAAAAATGATTTTTCCGTTTCATAATCATTCCGTATTATGATTTTTTCTGTGGTCTGCTTATTTTTATGAGAAAACCGCTGTAACGTGAAATTCATATCACTCTGTATACCAAGCCCCGCATTGCGTTTGAACTGCTCCCAACTGGAGAGAATAGAAAGGATAAAAAGCAAAAATCAAACGTTTACGACGATTTGATATTCTATAGGATTCAGTGACGTATACTTTTTATTCATCGTGATACGCAAAAATGTTACCGTGCTAAACGACGCATGACGGGTTCAGGCTGGCGGAACACAATTTTCGAATACGCACCGTGTACACAATCGGTCTTTGCGTGGTTCCAATAAATAACCAGTCCAGGTCATTCGTGACTCCTGACCGGCCGTGACGTGTCGTGAAAATCGAAAAGATCGCAATAATCCGCGATGGACGGAAACGATAAAACTTCGGACTCCCGCTGAAACCGTCGGGACTCAAAGCGTACGGGTCGCCGTGTCCGATAAGTTTCTGCCGCACGCATAAACTTTTGTTCGCGTCCTTGCGCGCGTGCGGTACCCCGGGATACGAAATATTTTAGTATTGTCTCGTCGTGATAAATACAATTTTGTGATGCACTGCACATGTAAGCCCATGCCCCATCGCTCATCTCGTATAAACCCATCACCGAGGCCACACACGTCAGGTGCTGGCTTAATGACTGTAGGGCTGAAAGATCCGGAAGTACGCGCACAGACACTCCTAGCAACCCTCTTCGCGCACGCCCACGGCCGCGCCACCGTACGAACGGAAATATTATCAAAATACCGTTTGGCAAACTACACCGGTATCACGGTGCACGCAGTGCGAGTCCGTCGATCGCGAGTTACCCGGTTCGGAACCGTGAATGCTTTAATCTGCGATTACCACGTGCGCAGTTAGTAGAACTAAATGGTCGGCAAGCAGGTGGGTAGACGGGTGGATACGTAGGTGCGTGTTCGTAGATACCGGGCGTGTTGAGCGGTCGTAGAGAAACAGAGACGACGGTCCGTCTAAAAAATTCCTACAAAATAACTAATCACAACGTCGACTTGAGATATTCATCGCAAATTTCACGATCACGTGCGAGTCATTAAGACACACGATATTATGATTATAGTGTAGTTATAGCTGGTGGTTTTAATGTATTATGTTACACGAGGATAAAAGTCAAAGTGACTTTTTTTGGAATTACTTCCGCTGATATTGCGTATGTCACGCGGGGTAGTGTATAGCGGTACCACCAACAGTTTGAAAAGTTTGGGTACCGTTTGCATTTTTTAGTATCAAATTGTTTGACCGTGTTCTTGACAGATTGTGGCAACCTACTAAACAAAAACTTCAATAAAAAGTTTCACTGCAAGTGTTTTATGATTTTCAGATATTATTTTATGATTAGTTTCCCGCCACTGCCAAGATAATGTAATGCACTTTCCGATATGTTTCCGTCGTCATCGCATATTTCTTTGCGCACGTAGCTATGTACTCGTAGTTCTATATATATGTATTATCTTGTAACTCGATTTCAAATCATTTTACGCGACATATTTTCTATTTGTCTGTCACTTATCGAGAAGAGTTACCTCGGCGCCGTCGTATATATATATTATAAATACGTATACCTTTGCGTACAAATCAGTATTTCTGTTAACCGCATCATATAATCTGTAGATAAAATCAAAACGACGTGTACGTATACTGTACTCGGCGAACGCGACCACGTCGTAGGTCGAGAGTGGAACGAGAAAATATTTGATACGCGGGGGGATAAGTTTAATTTATTGTGTTACAAAAAGGCTAGCGAAACTTTTCGAAGAAAACACAAAGTATTATTTTTCGCAAAATGAGTACGCCGAGACGTAGGTACTGACGTTGGACGTACTGTGATACTGATCTACAACGCATTAGCCTGTTCGTCTGCGGCTTGTCGTCTAAAAATGACGTTATTATCGTTATATTGTATTGCTGTCGGACAACAACCCGCTGGCATATCGTTTTCTTCGTACACAACCGCGGTGGTTACGGCTCGGCGTCGTTGTAAATTATCGCGTGGCACGTCGCGCTGCCGCTCGTTCTGTATGTATGCTTTCAACCGTTCGTATTACCATGCAAGGTATATTATATTGTTTATATTATTTTCATACATTTTTTTTTTATGTTTATCAATATGTCGTACTCGGATCGGCATAATATAACGCCTTCATTTACTTTATGGTATTCGTCGAATTATTCGGGTCGTAATTAAATATTCGTTCTGACAATAAACCCGAAAAAACCTCGTACCCTAAAAAAAAAGAAATGTTTATCGAACAATTGATATGTATATAAACATAAACAGCGTTGGCAAAAAAGTTCAATACAGTTGACACTCGCTATTCTATTGAGCACGAGTTGTCGCGGTGATGTGGGGATGACGTTTGTGTGTGACATCGAATTTGCCGAGCCGATAAACCGTTTGTCAAAAAAAAAAAGCAATTTGTCGTCAAAAACTTATTGTCGAAACGTACAACGGCATGGTATAACACGAATAGTACCTATTCTGTCTCTGTCTCTCTCTCTCTCTCTCTCTCCCTCCCTCCCTTCCCTCTCACCTTCTCCCTCGCTCACGCTTTCTCTTTCTCCATCAATCTATATATTTCTATCTTTCTGTCCGTATTTATTTATATTTATTATAAAACATCAGTTTTTATATTTGTGCGCGTACGTATGTGTGAGTGTGTGTGTGTGTACAATACTGAGTGGAGTAGGTAATCCATGTTTGGCGTAGGAGGCCGAAAAGTTTTTACAACGTCCGAAAACGACATTTTTTCCGGAAAAGTTCACGCAACACGTACGACGCCCACACGGGCACGTACGCGTAGCGGTATTCGTATTAATTACGTCCGGCGCACTACATCAATCGGTCGCGGTAAAATAAAGAAAAGGAAAAACCGCGTATTATGATTTATACACGTGTACGCGAGTGCGGTGCGTGAGTGCGTGCTTATGTGCGTGCGTGTATTTCAGCGTGTGCGTATAACTTCCTTGTCGTGGCACCGTTTACGATCGATAACAATAAGGGTTAATGCTGCGGTGGTGGAAGCAGAAAGAAGACGACGTGTCTGTGGCGCGGCGGTGGCCCTCGCGTTGTATAATATTATTATTACTATTGTCCTCCCTCTCGCACTCGAGTATCACGTGGCCGAACGAAACATTTGCCGTTCACATAACATGTCTGTGCGTACGGTTATACGTACGTGTGTCGTGTGCACACTTATTAGTAGTATTATTGTTTGTAACCGTATAACGCGTACGCGGCACAGACTCGGGACCGGGTACGCGTGTTGGGCAAAAGAGAATTTTTCGTGATTCTATAGGCTATATTCGCTTAAAAATCAATCGAGAGGACCAAACAAAACACCTGCAAAATGTATTTACGTTGCCGGTCTCCGCGAATACCTTCTCTGCGAAACCTTCAATATTATTGTTCGGCGTGAAAAAAAAATTCGAAATTCACCTACCACGAATTGGTTTCAGTTTGATATATCGACTGTACTCATTGCCTATTGGAAAACAATTTAATTCTATATGAATACGCCAGTACAAATGTTTGTAAAGGGTCGGGAATACATTTACCAGCAATATCAAAAGATCGGGTGCGGCGCGACTATTGCTGTTTTTTTTTTTATAGTATTTTAAATTGATAACAACCCGCACAATGGCATTTTTCCTGCTCGACTTTCCCTATTAGGAGTGCGCATACCGTGGTTCTAAATTACATCGCGTGCACCTTACCGCTACGGTTAATGTAATTTATTTATAAGCCTACTTAGCACAGCGGAAGCCGACGGTACACATAACAACTATATAGGCGTCTATAAATTTATTATTAAACAATGACTATTTTAACATTTATTCGCCATATGCCATATTTACGGCACAACAACTACAACACTATTATTTTAATCCCTATACCAGTTATTTAAATATAATTAATAATACACAGCCTATACTCTTCCATAAACGTGGTGCTTAAAGTTAATGAAATTCCTATAATTATTTTTTTTTAAATGATATCACCTCTATCCCTTGTAATTACACAAATTAAATAATAGACTTGTATTAAACGTTTTGATAAATACCTAATCTGCATAAAATAATTAAACAATATATTTTTAAAAACCTACATCGATGAACTCGGAGAATATATTTTTATACATTTCTAAGCAAATGTATTGCTTTTCGGTTTATACAATTTAATTTTTTAATTATTTGGGTTTTTTTTTAATTATAATTAGAACTGTAAATTCGCACCGAAAATGTTATAGAACATGTAATAAAATGATGAACTGGACAAACGTAAACCTACCGGTTACAAGACCCTAGAAAATATTAATGTCCCCCATTGCAGTAATGTAGTACTTTTGCCTATACATTGCGCCGTCGTATGAATATTACAAACATTGGCAACATGTGTAAATAAAAACCATGCAATAAAGAAAGGGGATGCCGTATTATTAACTTTTTCTTTTTGGGCTCATCGAATTATAGAGTGTTTTTACATCGATTGTTTTATTTTCCGTTCACATTTTCTCTGGTTGTAAATCCGAATCGAGATGATCGTACAACACGTCAAAAGATTACAACACGTCTCATTAGCTATGAAAACTGGTCTCGAATTGAACTCATCAACAAAACTATGTTCCGCGAGGTGCTGTTTCTTAAATGTTTCAAATATTTCTAACATTTTCAGATGTTGGCAATTAGCCGCATATGTTTTCATTTCGTGATCATACAGTGTTGCACACTGTGTTGTACTGTTACTATAGTTATATCGCACTGCATACTCTGGGCGCTGTCGGATATGATGAAAGATCTGATCGAAGCGCCGCTTTTACTTTTCGGCCTAATTCTATTAATTCTATCGAAGCGTTCACCACCCTTCTACAAACGTTTAGCCCTGACAATTTATGTGGTAGCAACAACCCGAACGTTAATTGTTATCGAACATCGACGTAATTGGACTTGAAAACCTTACCTCGCGGCCATACCATTATGTTTGCTTTGAAGTCTCGGCAAGGGAGGATTTTTGAAACAAATAAAACTCTAACGACGTTATATTTTCATGTATCACCCGCCAATATCAAAAGGAGACAAATGAAAAGTTTTCGCGTGGATCAATGCAATGAACTATTAAAAAATAAACCCCGAGCATTTCTGTTTGATACGTGTTTTTTACGAAAACGACATTCGGAAAAAACGCAATTAAACAACCATTGGAAGACGAACATGAATTTCGGTGGTTTCGGGTTGATGTTTACTGCGTTGGTTAGAGATCAAACCCGGTTGGTCTGGTGGGCGATGAAAGGTGCGGTAGTGTAATATAATATCATTGATCCGCAGAGTGTCACACCGAGAACGTGCGTCCCCTATAGCTTATTCGCCCTACGTTTCCGCATCATGTGGCGACACATGTCGGCCCGAATCTACGCGCATAGGCGAAATTAGTAGGGGGGGGGGGAGTGGGAGAAGCTAAGCGATTCCGAAATAAAATTTAGCAACACTGAAAAATCGTCAAGAGAAAAAACATTAAATAAATTCGTCTGGCGGACTCTGCCAATTGTAAACTGTTAAATTCGTATAAAACAGAACAGTTTTATTTAAAAACATGTTGTATAAACCTATAATTAATTGAACCCAAGAATATATGTATCGTATACGGGAGTGGGGAAGCAACCCCCACACGGATCTGTTTGACTTTCCGGGTGAGCACATTTTTAAAGCGGGTACGTATTTACTTTCAATATTTTTTCCGAAGTCGCGCCCAAACGGAAACGTACTGCGATTATTATTCTCCTTTTCCGAAACCGTTGCAGCCGAAGTCGAAGTCGAATAATAGATATACACCTACGGACCGGAATAACAAACGGTCGCGGAGCGATTCGTGAATCACGCGCGTATGTGACGGTGGTGCATTACGCGTTTAGAAAAGTTTCTGCGAGAAAAGCGCCGGGAAAACTTTTATCCCTGACAGCCCGTTATCCACGACGACGGCCGTACTCGATACATCGACTGCAGCGTGTGTTACAGTTTTCCTTTCCGCTGCCGCTGTTTTAGTTTTCCCACTCCGGTTTCGCGTATTTTAAAGGGTGGCGAATCTGCAGTATAGCGTCACAATACGACCAACGAGTTCAGTCGCTCGGTCGGTTATACCGGCGGCGATATTATATATAGGCCTGTTGATCCCGGAAAATTATACTCCTTGTTACGTACGGTCTGGTGGCCATTGTTTTGGCAATCCGGCGGCGGTGGCGGCAGCGGCTATGCGATCTCTCGCTTCAAACTCATATACATACAAAGTCCCGTGCAGGGTGGTACGTTCTCAAACCCTTTGGGGATGTATGAAAAAATCCCGCTTCGTATGTGCATAATATTATATAATGTAACATCTACTTTCGCATACATTTTGGCAGCGTTATTGACTGCGAGAGACGCACCATCAGAGAACTCGCATTATTTACGCTGTGATTAGCGATTCAAATATAATCATTTACTTTGCTAGTTGGATGAACTGGCCTCGCCCGTGAGTTATTTCACTGCTATCGGTTAAAGAAATTATGACACAAATCATTACTATATCGATGTAAAATAAAAATGTTGATTGCAAAAAGTGCAAGTAATCGTCTTATAGATAATACGATATTTATTCCTATATTAATTTACAATTTAAATTATACTTCAAACGGCAATTACTAAAATTATCTATCCTGGAATCCAAAATATTGTATTGTCCCTTAAAAATGTGATGTTTTTAAAAATCCTTTTTATTGCACTTATAAATACATATTACATGGTAATAAATACATTCTCTCAAGTTTTAAATCGAACCGGTATGGTAGTTTTCGCTTTACGCTGATCAGTGTATGAATGATAGTATTTGAATATATTATATATTTATTAAAATACTACCTACGAACGCCGTTTTCGTCATCTCTCTCGGATATGATATCGTTAAATATCGTTTTTTTTTTTTCTTGTACGAACAGACAACGCAGCGTCGTTATTATCCCGCGAAAATAGACAAAAACAAATAACGTGCTTAAACAAATATTAATATTTTAATTACTGCGAAAACAATAGCTAAACAATACAATAACGAAAAACAAACAATATCCCATTAAAACAGTGTACGTATATACAATCATCTCCACGCTTCGTTTTCATGCGAATTATGTGTATTATAACGCATGGCGTTTGATGAAATAATTAGTCTGACATTGTTATTTTTGAATTAACCAATCCGGTATCGTCCCCGAAAACTATGGTTTTTTTTCACGTTTTCATTAAAATGTTGTATACTCCGCATAGTTTTTCATTTGCAGAAACATGTTTGGCTTGGTTTTTTTTTCACTATTTAGATTTTAAAAATAATTACATTTTTCACCAGGTGGTTATTTTTCAGTTAGGCAACCATATTTTCCGTTATTTTTTTTTGTGTTTATATTGTTATTTCAAGTATTTATTTAGCAATCATTTGTCGGCACACCTAAATATTTTATTTATTTTCATAATAATTTCTAATTTCACATCTTGAAGCGTTTCGATGCACATAACAATGGAATATCGATTCAGCAGTTTATTATTTATGAGTATTTTAAGTAAGAACGGGCAGATCTACTTAACAATAATTTGGTCACGCCTCGAAATATTGTTTAACTACTCATCAGCTCGTCTAAACTTTGTTTATTTGTATATATCAGAACTATTGTCTCGGGGTGTTTTTTTAATACTCATACACCGGCATCTACCGGTTCAATTTCCAAAGAAACATTCTTTTTCTTTTACGAAATTCGAAAGTCGATGCCGTTTGATAATAATAAACAAAACGTTGTGTAGATTAGTGACCGTTAAGATCACGTGAAAATTATTTTTGTTCTCTTAGGCATTTCATAGTTTGCCCAAAAAATTAGTGTTTAACGTTAAAAAAATCAACCAATACACGTCTTATCTGTACGACAGCCGCTCAGAAAAGGTTATAGCTGCATGGCGATGACGATAATAATAACGGTAATGGTAATAATAATAATGAGATAGGTACGTCTATTATGCCGTCAAACAAAGCCGTCGCATTACAGGAATACTTTAAATAACACGCCGTTCGCCTTTGCGGATCTATATAGATATTAGCCACGCCCACAAGTCTGCACGTATGTCGGTTTTCGAAAAGACGACGGAGTTTCTATAAATTTTAAGCTGTCTTCGCGTTGACCTACATAGTATGGATACCAATTATTTTGATTTCTTAATTTAAACGGAACCGATCGATGAATAATAAGCCCATCCGGAAAACACACAATGACGTGACCCGCGTATGTGTTGCACGTCGCGGTATTGTTTGCTTTTCGTTCCCGCACCGTTTTACTTATGGTAACATAATCACCGCGGGTATGTGATGTCACACGATCAACGCGAATAAATATCGGATGATACGTAACGTTATTACGTTCCTTTAAAACGCGTTGGCGGGGTGATATCAAGGTACGAGGTGTGCGCGCAGCATTTCATTGTCTCGGGAAAACTAATTAAATCCGTGTCTTTGTATTAAAACGGGTGCTGCGGGCCGAACAACCGTGCCGACAAACCTAACGTTTATCCTCCGTTTTATTTTTATTCCGGGTTTTTTTTTCGTCTTCTTTCTCCGCGGCGCGTGTGCGCGCGCACGTACACGTCTATTATATTATCGTACTGGTAACGAATCGCGTTACGTCTGTGCGTCGCGTGCCGACCCTAGGCGCGCGATGCGGTACGGAGCGTTCTCGCGCCCGGGGACAGCGCGGCAGATGGTACGGACAGGGACGGAGACCGGGGGCGGTCGAGGGCGGCAGCCTCGTGTCAACCCGTTGGCCGGATTGTGCGCTGCAGGTGTGACCGGTACGCTGTAACGTAGTGCAAAGTCCTCGGTCGGGCCCGCGGGTCCACGTCTATCCCTGTAATGTTCGTGTACGCACCGGCGTTGTTATAATTGGCCCCCGGTAAAGTCAAACGAGTCATCACCTCGTTGCTGCAGCTAGCGGTAGGGCTTTTTCTTTTCTTCTCCTACCGCGTCTTCGAACGATGTTTTCCTGCGTACCGTGGCTCGATCACGCGTGTTACGGGTACCGCCGTCTCCACAGATAAATCATTTTCGTCCCACAGTCGTTTTACCTTTTTGTTTCCGTCCGTTTGGCCGGCACCGAACACTACCATAATATCTCACGGTCCTTTTGTCCTATTAGTGTACGTCATCTTTGATCGTTTTCCACTCGGACTAATCCATCAGTTCCACCCGTAACGCCGAGCAATGCTGACCCGTTTTAGTTTCACCTAAATGCTTAAACTTCCAAATCGTATAACCTCAACAGTTCAATGGAAAATGTTTTGAATTAAAGAAATATCGAAATAACTTTTACAATTTTAAGGCTCAATCTTTTGCAAGTGTTTCGTTTTTTTTTTTTATAACATCAGCATGGCTTTAGTTGTAATTTGTTTTATGTGCGCGCAATGTTCAGTGTTGCACAAGCCTCAACGTGACTTGAAATAACCACCCCCCCCCCCCACCGCTGAACGAACAGTAGTTCGACTACTACTATAATACGTGCGTTATCGATTAAATGACAAACGACCGTATATACCTATCGAATAGATAAGTTCTCGGCTGGCTGAAGTTCATCTGCCAAACGTTGTAAATAAAAAAATAAAATAAAACTAATGCAGCAATGCAGCGTATAAATACATACGAATATGTGTGTGTGTCTAAACGACAAAAGACGTGTGTTGTTAGAGGGAAGAAACGATATAACGTATAGTGATATTTTCTTTTTACTTGGAATCGTTCGCAGAAACTGTCAAATTATTCTGTTCCGAGTGCTTCTAAGGATACGGGATTTTCTTATTTTTTATTTAAGACACTCCCAACAGAAAATGACCAGTTGTTTTATTATGGTTTATCGAGTCGCTATGACGACCCGCACACATATCACATGTATAATATTAAACATTCGAGTCGGTTATATTCCGTATACATAATAACTATTAAAAACAAATACTATTTTCATTCGTGACGCCTTTATTTTTTCGTTAATTTATCGGTCTACGATAGCTTGGACTTGGTTGCTATCCAAGTAAACGGAAAAAATAAAAAAATTATAGAATTTGGCACAAAACTGACCATAAAAGAACATAAACAATATAAGTTTTCTTTCTCCTTCATGCGTTCGATACATTTAAGTATCGTATTAAACGTTATAATAATGATAATGATGACCCAGTCGCACTACTACCACTACTACTACTCATCGTACCCAACTGTCTACCTACACTGGAATATCACACTCTTCATGAAATCTATTTGTTCAAACATTGTTTTGACAAGTAAAAGTATATATAATATGGCTCACTTAAAAAATGTCCACGTATCGAAAAACTTTTTCTCAACAAGTTCCATGGAAATAACAATCAAATAAAAATAATAATAATATGTTCTTTTTTTATCGAATTATTTACCCCGAGTGCGCGCTCATGGAAACGCGTCGCGTATTGTCAAGTATTTTTCCGTTCGGGGCACTAGCCGTAGCCGAACGAAACACAAAATCGACGGAATATTCGTAAATTTATCGTATTAACCGCAATATAATCTAAACCCACGTTTCACGAGAGAGAGAGAGGGAGGGAGGGAGAGGGAGAGAGAGA